>MU401474.1:0-65838 GCA_022579005.1 Poronia punctata
TTATTACTATATATAAGTACTTATTACTATATATAAGTACTTATTACTATATATAAGTACTTATTACTATATATAAGTACCTATTACTATATATAGGTACTTATTACTATATATAGGTACCTATTACTATATATAGGTACTTATTACCATATATAGGTACCCATCAAATATTTCTATAGGTACCCATTACCTATAACGCTAAAATGGACCCATGGGTACCTAAAAATTACCCATAGGTACCCATTTGCCAACCCTAAAGTCACATGTCTACCTCGGGAGACAGGCGTGATTGAATAAAATCCCGTGCCATGGATAACCTCGTTCTACTGCGCCTGAAACGTATGTATGTAATTTACTACTGAAAGGTACAAAGTAGAGAGGAATCCCAAGCTAGAAGACAGGATTACTAGTCGGATATGTAAACGGGTACGTGAGGTAGGTCAGAAGAGGGCATTTTGACCATTATATAGTCTAACCTATCCTGGTCTAATTCAGCAGCATCAGAGTGGTACAAACTGTACGAGTAGAAGCCTGGCAGTCATTGACATAGGTAAAAGCACCAGCCACAGGTGTAACCTCCCACTTCCTGGGCTAGATGACACCGACGGGCTGGACCTCGGTAGGTTCCGAACATAAAAAAAGTAATGAACCAAATCTACTTCACACTCAAAGTATCAATACAGATATCAATAGGCATGAGGGTTACAATCAGTAACCTACCTACTCGTGAGGTATGCCAACATGGAAGTATGGTAAGTACCCCATTTGGTGCGCCTGGGAGCTGTCACAGGTCACAAGAGGGCGGGGATGGGTCAGCTGATACCGTGCGCGTTTAGTGGCTTCCATTTGAACCGGAAACGAATCCCTTGTTGCAGCTGAGCAACGCGTTTGTCTGTTTTTGTTGATATACACATACATCTTTGTCTTGACTCGTACGTGCTACATGCTGTTGGCATTCTTGGGCTTGTCTTTACATTCTAGATAGCAGGTTAGGTGGATTCCTAGATTCTTCATCCTGGGTATATGTGTACTATGTATGTAGTTATGACCAACATTTTGTATCTTGGTAGTACCGAGTACGTGTAATATCAGGTACATAGGTGGTTAGATGTGTGTACGAGTATGTACTGGATACAGATCAGGAGCTAGTCTAGTTGTTCTTTCTCGTGTGCTTTCGATGCTTCTCCACCTTTGTCGGTCTGGCCTTGGTATCGCCATTTCAAGCGGTACAGTTCCTACCTACGATTTATTAGTGACTCCTGCCTTTTCCGATTGCGGGTGGGCGTCAACTTCCGACGTCATTGTCGCTTCACCATAATTCCATTGAGCGCTTATCCTAGGCGGTCACTATTATGGCATATGAATGGTGCAATCATCTTGAGCCTTTGGAAAACCCCATCAGGTACGAGTAGGTATCATCAATGTATCCGGTACTGACATGGCTTGAAGATCGTTCTACACATCCAAATCAGGTCACACTATAACAGTGCCAGGTGGTAGAAACACTACGGTAGGTAAGGCAGGTACGAGTAGGTAATCCCCATTGAGCAATGAATAAATGAATGACGGCCCGTCCCTTCATTTGTAAAACCACATGTCTACCTATTTATCACCATTCAAGCATACCTAGTTAGCATCCCTTCCCTTCCTCTACGACTGCTTGAATTTCCATTACTGTCACTTTTTAGAGCACCATAAATCAATTACACACATAATTACGAGTAGGTAGCTCTGTAGACGCCTTCCGCAGATCCGGCCTCTTATTACCGCCACCTACCCTAAACAGCATATCTTATCTTGCTCGACCGACGGCTCCCGATTGCGCCCTCCCCCGCGAGCTTGAGGACGATCCAGAACTGGTGACCCCTCCAAGGTTAAAGACTAAGACTAATCTGCCAACGCACCAGACAGCATCCAACGAATACCTTGACAACATAAAGTAGTCACATAACAGACAAATAGGAGAACAGAACTATCTACTCTCGACTCTCGATCGAAACAGCTGGAGCTTCACTTCACCCTAGCAAAACAATCTGCGTATAAGCGAATAAGGAATAAGAAGTGAACCCCACACTCGGGGCCAGGTACCTACCTACTTACCTATTGAAGCGCGAAGATCATTCGTTATAGGCTCCCACCCAAGAGTACCTGGTGGCAACGGGTCCCCAGCAGAAGTTTACCTTTTGTGCCTGATTGACGGCTTTGACTGCCCGAAACTTTCGAAAGCATCCCTCGATACAGAAAAACAGCAGCAGACCGGTCTATTCAGATCCAAAAGTACGCGTTCCTGCCAGTACGGGAACCTATAAGTAGTGGTACTTGTTTGTTCCGGACCTCCTCGGGCGAATACAAGAACCGAGACGACCACTTGCTGCCGAACAGCCATAGAAGTTGAAATGGCTAATACGCATGCAACGGGTGCGGAACGCCGCTTAAAAGATGTATGTTGGACCAAAAGCATCGCCAGCTTTGTAAATGGACTAACACGCCGCCATAGGTGAATACGTATGTCGCAAGGAGATATGGAAGGAAGCTGACTTTGAGCTTCTCTGCTTTCGTGCTTCTACGCTCCGATCTTTACTAACATCTTGTCTTACAGGATGTAGGAAACAAACTGCGTCCTGGCCGGCCTGGACTTTTTGAAGCTCTTTCAAAGACTGACCCTCGTTAGGCTCATGAGCAAGTTTCCAACCACCCTAGAAAATGACAATTGTAACGTGCATCCCATGCTACTCTCACAACCCTCTCCACGCTAACAAGCTCTTCTCATGTAGTGTAAGCCCAGGGTCACTACCCAAGCCCAGAGCTACCTACTCTCTAACACATTCTTTACTTAGGCAAGACTTTTTCGTTCGCTTTTCCGGTCCGCCAGGCAGTTAGTGTTCCACATGTTACTCCTATCTATCACTCTTCGGGCTGACGGCTAGTAGCTCCTTACGAGAATGGCGTGTGGAAAGTCCATGTTGAACTGCCCAACGAATATCCGTTTAAGTCGCCTAGTATCGGCTTCGTAAACCGCATTTTCCACCCCAACATCGACGAACTGTAAGTTACAGACAGCAAAAACTCCCCTACACACGGGACCCACACCCAAGGTACCGAAGCTAAAGAGGCACACTCTGCTTTGCTGAAACAGGTCCGGCTCCGTATGCCTTGATGTCATCAACCAGGCATGGTCACCGATGTACTCTTTAGTTAATATTTTTGAGACATTCTTGCCTCAACTCTTGAGCTATCCGAACCCATCCGATCCGCTCAACGGTGAGGCCGCTGCGTTGCACATACGGAATATTAAGAGCTTCGACGCAAAGGTCCGAGGTGAGTGAAATACCCCCTTTTGTTCTACCTTATTCTCTTATCATGTGCTCGTACCTCATACGTGTTTGCAGAGTACGTACAGAAATATGCGAGGGATGAGCCCGAGGACGGTCTTAGGGGGAACAGAGCCGACGCCGATAATGACATGGACGACGACGACGACGACGACGATGACGACGACGAAATGTCGTCCGTAGCCAGTTTTGGCGATGACGATGACGAAATGGACGATCTATAGTGGCAACCCAGATGTTACCGAGAAAGATCGGCAACGCCTCAGTCTGCTTTCCTGCATCGAGGAACGGAATTCTCTGCGGCGTTATGTCGGCTCTACGCTCGTTTCAGTGACTCATTACTTGCGTGACTTTTCCTAGTAGGAGTTGGACGCTGGTAACGAAGGCTCAGTCAGACTTTACAATACACATCCGAGCAAAGGATATCAACACATGGGACACAGAGATTGTACTTGAACAGGGGCGTCCATATTTTTGGTTGTGATTGCAATTCTACACGTATTCCCTATCCGTGTTTTTTCGCCATTCTTCTGGGCCTAGCACATGGCGACTTTGTTCCTTTTCGGCTGGGCTGGGTTGGAATTTCAGTCTTTCAGTCTGCTCCTGTCTAAACTCTTTTTTTTTGCTTTTCTGTTTGCTACCCCGGCTCTCGTCATTACAGATGTTAGAATAAATAAAATACTCTGCTAAAACTGCGGTCAGAACTACAAGTAGGCAGACTGTGTTTAATGAGTTTCCGTGTCGTTTGCCCCCCATAACGTATAGTGCAACCATAAGTATTTATGGGCTTATGAATACTGGTAATGTTTGGAAAATTTGTTGAGATGTACAATATTAGTTTATTTAATAGTAGATTTCTTTGACTTGTAGTCTAGTCTCCTATATAATAGTCAGACAAGGTTTGCCCCCTTTCCCCTTTCCAAACCAGCTATGCACAAAAAGGGGGGGATAATACAAGAAAAGGGGTATCTTCGTATTCGAGGCATGTATGAGGAGCCTAGACCAGGTTCAAGTAAAGTGAGGCTTGTGGCGTCTACGCGTTGACGTCAAATCGTCCCGCGTTCCCAATATACCCATTCCAATCCATCCCCATGACGCCGTGAATGAAGTATGCATAATAAACCATATATATTCCCTGTTACCCAGTCCCGTTCTGTTTTCCCCTTTTTAGTCCGAGTCATATTCCACCAAGGTCAAAGATGCCGAACCCGCCGATGCATTATTGCCTTCTGGGATCTTGGCTTCACTTTTGTCGTCTTCTGCTTTCACTGCCTTGGTTGAATTTGAATCTCCGGGAGGCGGTTCCCCATCTGTAGTCGAAGGAGGGGGCCGTTTTCGTTTTATCCCCTGAATTCTCGCTGGAGCGGCTTCCTTATTGCGGGATTCGGGACGCACTAGGAATGGGTCTTGGGAGGCACGTGTGTTTCCTACGATTTCCGAGACCAGGGACTCGCGGGTATGGGCTGCCTTTGTCTCTGCTTTGAGACGTTTAGGGCCTTTATCCCTAGTTGTTTTCGTTTTCGAGGTTGGCGTTGTGGAGCGACTACTACTACTGATGGTGGTGGCTGAAGCCTCGAAGAGTGGTTTCCTAAGCGCAGTGTCTTTCGTCCTACTGCTATCGTCCCCGTTCCCCCGACCGCTTAGGGCGGCAGTAACGCCGAAATCGACAAGCGCGGCACGGCGCGCGTCTTCTTCCGTTCCCGGGAGTAGATCGATGCCTAGACTCATGCGGTCCTGCAAAGCCTCTGTGCTCCGGGCATCTTTCTCGCGCGTCTCGCGCCCGGCGCGAAAGGCGGCTCGTAGCCGGCGGTTTAGGGCATAGGGATCCTCCCATGCGCGATGGCTCGCGTCCTCGAGCTCAGCGATGCGATGAGACCTCTCGATGAGGACGGCTCGATCCTCAATCGTCTTCTCCAGCCTCGCAAACGCATCCTTTCGAAGGGCGTCCTTTTCCTTCTCCGTCAGAATCTCCCCGCCTATGCGGCCGACGAGCATGCCGCCGGACGAAGTCACGAGGCTGTCGTCCTTGTCTTCTCCCGTATCCCTCCTCGTGCCGCCTTCGACGACGACGTACTCTGCGTTCGCGGGGTCCGTGCGGATCTCGATGGTGCCGCCACAGTCGGTATGGCGCATGCGGAAGCTCCAGATGGGCGTGCTGTAATATGTGCCGACTTTCTTCTTCTCGGCGTTGAACCGCACGCCTTGGCCGATGATGGTCGGCTTGGGACATGTCGAACACCATACGCCGAACGGCATCTCGAAGCGCACCGTCAGGATCCCCTCGGTTCGGAGCTTGGACGCCCGCGCGCCTAGGGCGTGTTTCTTGTTCAGGGCATTGCCTGATATGGTCCCTTCTACGTCCGGGGGGACGTAACGTCCCATGTTGAACCCCTGCATCTTGGTGGTTTATAACTCTCTATGTAAACTTTCGGGTGGGTGGTAGTGACGTGCGCGTATAGGAAATCGAGTTGCTGAAGAGGAGGGGTCGATTCGAGACGTAGAGACGAGCTACAAGAGAAGCATCGATCATCAGGTCGCCTCGTTCTCTGCCCGCCAAGGATTTCTCACAATCATTTCGGCCGTTTAAATAAATTCGGAAAGCGATGGTTATTTTCTCCGCTACGGCTCACTTCCGACGCAGGGCGTTGTTTAGTAGAACTCGGGATGGTTATGAGGAAAGCTTTCAATGAATTCAGTAATGACGAAGAAAAGTGATCAGTGAACAATTTCGTCAACTTTCCGCTTGACGCTACCTAAAACGCCCCACTAAACCACTCAAAATAAAATGGGTCCATTACAAGTCCCTCTATTACATAAGGTACTTTGTAGTGCGCAGCGTAACAGCCCTCTTGAATTAATAAACTTGGACCTTGTCCACATCACGACCGACCCCGGTCTAACATAGGAGCATATATATACGGCAGTCCCAGGAGGTCAGCCGCGAGGAGTAAATACCAGTCATTCAAAAGCATGAACCAGCCCCCAAAGACATAGATCTTGAGCGCGTTGATGGACAGAGGCTGGAATTTTGGACACAGCTCCTCCTCATACTTACTCATTTATTTCGCTGAGTGGAGAGCATGGAGTTGCCTGGGCTTACCTCCAGAGCAAGAGCTGAACTTCCACCACCTGTGATTGTACGCACCGCCAATGTTTACCAGCCCCCATTTGATCGGGGCTGGGATGGGCGGCCAGTTCGCCCACATGCCATCCTCGACCGTGCCATCGAGATTCATCAAGAAGAAAGGAACCACGTCTAGGTTTCCCGCTTTGCTCACCGTACTCTTGCCCCATGTTTTGAATGTCAGGGCCGCTTTGGCCTCCTCCGGGGATCCGGGTTTCGGAGCGTTCGGGTGTTTCGCAAGGTTGGCTATCGTCGAGATTTCGCTGTGGAAATGCGCCTCGAAAGGTACTTGGAATGATCCCATGATTCGTTGTAGCTCGGCGCCCGAGAAGTCTTTCGCAGATTGAAGCGTTTTAAGGTATTGTTCGAATTGAGCAAGGCCGGGTAAGAAAGCCTCTGCGACCAAAACCAAACAAATCCATTAGCATG
Source organism: Poronia punctata (assembly GCA_022579005.1). NCBI lineage: Eukaryota > Fungi > Ascomycota > Sordariomycetes > Xylariales > Xylariaceae > Poronia > Poronia punctata. Next base: position 6,886 of record MU401474.1, read on the forward strand.
TACGTCGTCACATGACAGCAAGGGCATAGGTTAGGTTTCTTGCGTCTCGTACCGTGTTCCTTGTGAGTCTCATCCCATATTGTCTTGTCGCCTAGCACTTCCTCGACCTTGGTGAACAACGATACTTCTTCGTCGTCGTGGTGCGACTTCACAAACTTATGCCACGTTAAGGAATATCCGATAAAGTCGGACTTCTCGGCGTCTTGAACGAAAGGAGCTTGTTGGAAGATGGAGTTGTAACCGCGGAATATTGAATTGTGCAACAGTGCCATATGCGTCGCCCCAGTAGTGAAAATGTCGGTCTACAATGGCAGTTGCCGAATTAGCTATAGTTCGAAAGTCGTGTTGCAAAGCCCTAGTGCCTCTTCAACACATTGCTTGTTGCATACCTTCTTCGTCTCATACTGCGGAGTGGTGATGAGTTGTATCGGGGCGTCAGCCCACGGCTGATCCTGCGTGGGTGCGAGTGAAGTCATAAGTAAGGGTGATCGTGTAATGAAGAGACCGATGAGGAGGGGTATGGCTAGAAGGATGGGCCGGTCCAGGAGTTTGCGTCGTTCTTGGTTCATCGTGAACTACTCCGCTCGGTGTACTTGGGGGTACCAGCGGTAGGGTCACTTGATGTTTGGGGATGGTGTAAAGCTGTGGTGTGCCCCTTTAGATTATGCTGATTGTTAACAAAATGGTTAGTATTGGCTACGCGTTGGAGCACCAAATCAAGCTCTTATCTATTTCAAGCTAGTCCCTATTACCCTGTAAGGCTTAGCTAGTGTGCCCCGCCCTAGGTAGTCCCTAGTCTGCGGTTCCCCGGACCCGCCCAGCCCGCCCTTACCTACGTGCACCGTGCACGTGTAGGACTTTTACCTACTGCAACTACGAGTACTCGTAGGTAACATGTGAGTAACATGGAGAGGGATAGCCCCCTCCCTGGGGTCCGGGAACTCTTCGATAAAGGTGCCAAATAAGTAAATATAGCAGCAAGTTAGACGGACTTATGTGTCTTGCTTTTTAGCGAACAAATCTCTTACTAATCTACTATCTCTATTACTCTCCATAGGTGGTTAAAACAACGTCGCTACACATAGGCGAGGATATACGTCACCATTGCATGCCTAACGTCTATTCTCCCAACTCCCCCTCACCATCACCCGCATCGAAAGGCATCAGCCCACCACCACGACCCGTCATCTCAGCCAGCTGCGCCTCCAAGCTGGCGATCTCTGCATCCATCAGGGCAGGGTCAGTGCAAGGCTTGGCGTGGTCAAAATCGATAAGGACTACCTGTCCTGATGGGCATATGATAAAGTTGTACTTGTTGCAATCCCCGTGTACGAGTCCTAGCGCGTGGAAGCGACGCAGAGCCGACTTACAGATCTCTAGATCGGCCGGTTCAGCATTTCGCCCGTTTGGGATTTTCTCCAGCAAGAACCCAATGACCCGGCCCGCCTCGTGTACATGACCAAGGAATTCAGGGGCTATGTCCTGGCCTTTCAGGAGCTGGTATATGCGGGTCTCGGCCTCCATATATTGGATCTCCCAGGGGAAACGCGCCATTTTGACGACCATTGTCTCCGGTGTAGAGTCTCCCGTCTTCAACTTGCATTCCCGTGTCAACATGGTAAGACGCTCAGTAAGTTCGATATCAAGAGAGTCGACCATCCGCGGATGCCATGTCGTTTCCACGCGGGGCAAGTCTGCTGCGGAAAACTCCACTTCTAGTTGGCCGGATGAGGAATCCCGAGTGACATATGCCGACTTCCAAGTATCTTCGTTGTAGGGGAGAGGTGGAAGGACATTTTGGAAATTAAGGGGCATATCGTCCAACTCCTCAGCGCTAAGCGCGCCAGCCTTGACTGTGACGTACTTCACGCCGCGGTTAGCGAGGATGCGATAGTAACAGTCCCATCTGCCGCTCATAGTAACTTCCATTGATACCAGCCGGGGTGACTCCATAGCTGGTGGTACTTTTGATGCGAGGACGATGGGAAATCCGTGATCACAATAGGGCCAGTAAACTTGGATGAGGGCTGGGGGAAGATTGGAGAGCGGTGGGTTCAGTCAAGCAAAGATTTATATGAACCAGCTAAATATGTAGGTGTGTGAGTAAGTATCTGCTTGAACCTGTCGTCCGGCATTGCAACTCGGCGAAACAAACACGATGTGATAGATCAACGGTTGAAGTCGTTGTTGTTGGTCACAAGATGCTAAGTTGGTGTTGGTTAGTCGCTATTGGCTGCTTTCACCCCGGAATTATACAAGGCCAACCAGCTGCTAGGATTCCTGCTAGATGGGCCAGTTAGACTGGGCAGTCTACGAGTAGGTCCTCAAGTCGTCTCGTAGATATGTTTGCGAGTTTAGCAAAAGGACATAGCGCAAGAACACGATAGCTGGGCGGCGATACAAGGGAATGGAAACAGCATCTCTCAGCGGAGAAGAGGAGCAAATACGCTCCAAAATCTTCATAGGTCGAGTATTTACCATTATAAGGGGCCTGTAAAGGTCACTTATGGTGAAGTAGGAAGAAAGCTCTGCCCGCAACAAATCACAGGCCCTCTACAGCTTGCCCGTTCACGGAAAATAACCGACGTCGGGCTCGCGGAGGAATGAGAGTACAAGCTCTGCGGGTACTAGGTAGACGACCGAAATGCTAAGATCAGCGGTCGGCGATGTATAAAAGGCCGTTTGGAAAGATGCCTGAGCTGGCTGCATTTTGGGCGGACGCGAACGGATCACAATACACAAGAAGCCAAATCCAATCGATGATGCGAACACGATTGAAAAGGTCCGAATGTTCTCAGCCACACCCAGCCACATCATGCCGCCCCAGGTAACCGTTACTATGTACCGCCTCGGAAGACCATTGCCCATGCCGTTTTTAATTTTCGATAGCTAACCTTGGCCAGAGGTAAATCCTGTGCATTCTACGAATATCGCCTGAACCGGACAAAGCCGGCCAAAGCCATCCAAAGGGCGCAAAGACTGCAGTGCACCTGTACTCAGTATTTAGTCAACTACGCCTTTGGGAAAACCATTCGGCTCTTTAAAAGTGGCGTCTCTGTGGGGCGAGAGAAAGTCCGAGACTCCGAGGCACTTTGAATCTTCCCGTCATTTGTAATATCTTCATGTACGAGTAGTTTTAGCTTTGAAACTACCGGTTTCAAACGACCTTGCTAATACCGCTACGGACATGTAGAGGCGTGGAAAGATGGGGTCACGGGCGAAATCTGTGCATATAAAAAGCATTACCCCGCGCGATCTTCATGTCAAACAATTACTGTCAGGAAGCAGAAGTGGATTACATTAAGATCCAGTCGTATATCGAAGTTTCGCCAACAATTTAAAGCAGGCACCGAGTTATACTAATTACATCGTCTTTCACATCTCCCGTTCGATATACATACTGCAAATATGCCCGAGGGAAGCTGTGTTTGCGGCAAGATTCGCTACTCTTATGAGGGTGAACCTAGCGTCAAGGTGCGAATCTCCACTAGCCTCCTACCACTGCGGATAGTTTCTCCATATAACCATCTCAGTCACGGATCTCATCTAATCCTGTTACTACTCTCTAATTTTCCTTTTTGGATGAGTTACACTGACGAAGCCCTTTCTAGGCACTCTGTCACTGTGCCGATTGTCGAAAGATTTCGGGTAGCGCTTTTAGTACCAACATACTTGTATCCGCTGAAGGCTTCAAGGTGCTATCAGGTACCCCCAAGGAGTACCACAAAATAGCCGACTCCGGGAAGCCAATCGTGTCGTTCTTCTGCGGTGACTGCGGCAGCACAATGTGGCGTGACGCAGAGGTCTTCGGCAACAACAAGATTATCAAGGCCGGAACCCTCGATGACCCCGATGCGCTGAATATACACAAGCCCGCTGCAGAGCTCTACACCCAGTCGCGGATAAAGTGGGTACAGGAGGTCGAGGGCGCCGCTCAGAAAATAGCCATGTGATCAAGGGGCGGTGTTCTATGGTGGGATGAGTTTGAGGATCTTGAAATGTGAAACACGGATGGCTGGAGAACGAATTGACGGTGGAACACAGCTGCGCCGCCATAGATCCGGTACTCGCTGGCACAGAGCCAACTTGTGTGATAGGAGACAAGTGGAATAAAAAGTCCGTTCACATACATACCTTGCTGACACTGATGTTGTAACATAAACCACAAGTACACGTAAGTAGGATTGGCTGATGGGCGGTACTGATCCCAAACAGTTGATATCATATGTTGTCAATCCCACCGGTATGTCTGCAATATGGTATGAACGAGGTTCTTCGAACAAAGCCGAGGCAGAGAAGTGTAGAGAGTCTTACCGCGGTCTTTCATCAACAAAAAAAATACAAAGTTCTAGCAATTAAGTTAGATACCTAGATAATCCCAAGCGACGACAGTCTTTACCCCGGTCCTCTGTTCTAAGCCACTTCCACGTTCCTAAGCAAGCAGTCTTTGGGTCTAGGTTTAGCTAGGCGGCGAACTTGGCCGTTAATCTTCTCCGCAATATGACTCCCGGCTCCGACAAGTCCGGTCATCTCTAGCGTGCCCAGATGCCCGTCTACATCCCTAGTAGCTACACGTATTGCCCCGGCGCTTGGCGCGGCTATCCGGATAGGGTCGGCCGGTTAAGCCCGATTTCGAGAAACCAAAAAAATACCAGATAAGTAATAAGTCAATGATGATTCGTCAGAAAATGTCCTGACAATTGCTAGCCCAACTAAAGAAAACATCAGCCCAGATGACGTGGATCGAGTTGGTAACACTGTATTATAATCGACCACATGGCGCACAAACCTGTATCTGTACCTAGCTCACCCGAAGACCGTCTGAAGTTACTCCTATTTATTACTTATTGTTCGCGAATCGCCAGGCTCAGACCATAAAATGAGGATCTGCAAGTATTCACCCTCTAAAAGAAGATCTACAACGGGATCTAGTCCGAACCGTTGACAATTACGATGCACCTTGGCCTTTATATTTAGGAACAGGTGGGCTATGTATTATTGTGCTAAGCTTTTTGCTTGTTTGCTAGCTCGTATTACGTACGTTTGCACCCTTACGAATCATTTGCATGGCTCTCGGGACAACCTGCAAAGAAGGCGGCCGAGGTGGGGTGGCCCGCTAAAGCAAGCCGGGAGGGCTGACCTCCAGATCTGGCGCTTGTTGATCAGTTGTTCGCGGCTGGAAGTGGGATACCTTACCTATTGCTCGGCAAGGTCGATTACCTACTGTACAAGTAGTAAAATGCCCAAAAGATGCCCGGTTATATAGCAACCTCTCTCCTGTTTGATTTTAATTTGGTTAACAGTCATAGTCCGATTTAGTGGAATCTTTGGTTGTCAAGCTTTCAATTATCACTCATGATACCATTAACACGATGTGTACTAGAATAATACGAGTACACCTTATCGCTTTGGAGTTGATAGACTGTACACGTAGATCCTCCTGGCTCCTGACAGATAACAGGTAGGTTTTATCCAATAATACACGTAAAACGCGTAAATCAACAGGTGATACGAACGTGTCTTACATAGAAACAAGTCTCAATTCCATAGACGATTAAACTTGCGCTTGAAGCCTGTGTGATAAGCACCAGGATATGCGCAATATCTGAGGGAAGGGCACTGCCCCGACTGCTTCATTCTTGCTTCGTATCCAGCCCCCAGTTTCAGGAAGTTTCCAAATCTACTGTTGCATTCCCATCTGGTCTCCACATGCCCACATAGCGCCTACGCCACCCCAGAAAGAGCGCCAAGAGAGCTAAGAGATACCTAAGAGGTACTTTTAGTAATGCTTGTACGCATTTGAAATCTTGGCAATATCTACCTCATTGCGTTTACGAAACTTCTTGTGTCTATGGAAATCAAACAAATGTTGTATCACAAGAAACATATACCCCCCAAGGACATTTCTTTGCCCTTTCTTAACTGAGATACCCCCAATAGTAGGTACAATACTAATTTACTAGGTTAACCTAGAGTGTTACTAGTGTCTGTTTACGTACAAATCAACCTTCTACAGGCTGTACCAGCATAGTACCTGCACTTACACAGCTTGACCTACTCGTAAGAGACGCGAGCGTAGCGAGGACAGAAGTAGATACCCAATCGGTGCAAGTGCTCACCCTCCATTGGTGTTGCCTATTCTAAGGTTTTGGCCCTTCTTATACCAAGCCTAGCCCAGGTTAGTTGCTTCCATGTCTCTGATCAAAAAAGCCAAGCCGAGTACCAGCTGCTGTCCCCCATTTGTTCCCGGATCGCCCGTCTCCCTTGTTTCTTCTTCTACCCTCCGCGTCATCCACCCGTTTTTCCATCCCCAATCCCTACAAGACAAACACTTCTTTTACGGCCTCCGGATTGCCTGGAATCCAAGTGCCTTCTGACCATCTCTCGTTTTGGTCCTTTGACTTTTCTCTCTCTTTCTGTTACATAATTGCTTGCGCTGATTTGGGCCATTGTCATCGAACTGATTTTCTTTGACGTGATATTACAGTTGATTACGTTGCGGAGCTTGGTCTTTGAATTCAATTCCTCGCGCACCGTACTTGCCATCACTAATATCATCCCGTGGCTCTGAAAACGACAGTACCCCTAGATACGGAGACGCTCGTTCGCCCACAGTCTGTATAGAGAGCTACCCTACCTACTCTAGTCATGAGGTTCTCGTCGGTGATCGAGGCCGCCGCTCTGTCGGCCTCGGCCTACGCTGCTAGCTATGATACTATTCCCGAGATTAAAGCCTACGGCCAGCACTTTTTCTACAGCAACAACGGCTCACAATTGTAAACCTCCCTCTTTCTACCCTATCCCCGCTGGCGCCCCTGTTCGATGCCCGGAACCCTTTGCGCTGAGTGTTTTCTTTTACTGCGACATACACTAATGACGGGTAAATGCCAATAGTTTTATGAAGGGTGTTGCGTACCAGGAGAACTTTGCTCCGAACGGCCAGACAAAGCCCGATGTTAAATACGTCGACCCTCTCGCTGACGAGTCCAAGTGCGCCAGAGACATCCCTTATATGAAGCAGCTCTTTACCAACGTCATCCGTGTTTACGCCATTAACCCCACTGCGGATCACGACGCCTGTATGGAGCTGCTTGCAGCCAATGACATTTATGTTGTTGCCGATCTAAGTGAGCCTAACCTCTCGATCAACAGCGACGACCCTGAGTGGAACGTCCCTCTTTTCCGACGCTATGCTTCAGTGGTGGATTCTTTACAGAAGTACAAGAATGTTATCGGTTTCTTCGCTGGTAACGAGGTCGTGGAGAAGAACGACCAGACTGTTGCGACGGCCTATGTAAAGTCGGCCGTGCGCGATACCAAAGCGTACATCAAATCTCAGGGCTATCGCCAGTCCCTAGGCGTTGGTTATGCCACGGCCGACGTCCCTTCAAGAGATGAATTGGCACACTATTTTGCTTGCCAGCCCGAGGACGGCATTGATACCAGCATCGACTTCTGGGGATACAACGTCTACTCCTGGTGTGGCAACAGTGACTACGAAGCCTCGAAATACGGCCAACGCGTCGAATTCTTCCGTGACTACCCCGTTCCCGTTTTCTTCGCCGAATATGGGTGCAACGAGGGCATCGATGATCTGGGTGGTCCAACGCATAGACCTTTCACTGAGGTTGCCGTCCTCTATGGTAACATGACGGAGGTCTTCTCAGGCGGTATCGTATACCAATGGTTCCAGTCTGAGAATCAATATGGACTTGTCGACATCGATGGCGACGACGTCAAGCCTGAACCTGACTTTACCTCTCTGCGCGATCAGCTATTAAAGGTCAAACCTACCAGCACTGCCTCGAGCGCATATACGCCTACAAATAAGGCCCCGGCTTGCCCCACGCAAGATGATAAGTGGACTCCCAAAGCCAGCCCTCTCCCACCTCCGGTAAACCCTCAACTGTGCAGTTGCGCCGCGGACAGCTTGACCTGTACTATCGATTCGGACGATGAGAAGTCGTACGGGGATCAGTTCAGTTTCATCTGTGGTGTGGATGGCGGCGAGTACTGCAAAGGTATTACGCGCAACGCCACAACAGGAGACTTCGGTGCTCTCTCTGGCTGCTCGCCTAAGCAACAGCTTGCTTGGGTTGCCAACCAATACTACATGGCTCAGGATGATGCTAACAAGGCGAGCGCCTGCGACTTCGAGGGTGTGGCCAAGACGCAGTCTCCTAAAACCACGGGCGACTGTTCTAGGCTGCTCGCCGCTGCCGGTACCGACGGTGGCGGTAGTGTCATCCAACCAACTGGAACCCAGGGCGGTAGTGGTGATGGTAGTGGTGATGGTGATGATGAAAGCTCGTCTGCCGCCAGCCCTAATAGTCTTACGACGCCCTTCTTCTTTAATTTTGGCCAGGCATTGTTTGTTGCTTATGCCGTCACTGCTCTCGTTTCCGGAGTTGGCATGGTTGTACTATAAAGGGTTTCTATGGCGAGGATTATGATGACGTGGACGGGTTGACTCGATGCTTGTCTGGGAGAATGTTTAGATTATGATACATTGTTATCCTAGGTTTGAGTCGCGGTGCTCGGGTTATCGATGTCATTGGCGCAACGTGGTTTTTCGGAGTTCGGCCTATTGTAGAAAGCAGTACCAATACACCCTTAGTTTGACAACACAGTATGCTCTATACACAGTCAGACGCACTCATTAATATCGGTTCCAGTATCAGGCCCAGCAAACTTGAACATAGATTTGATGATATATCTGGTATTCGCTTACTTTTGTGAAGGACTAATTAGACTAGTATTTAGGGAGTGTGATGGAGAAGGAATTTTGTGGGGTGGAGCAATGAGCGGATGAGAGAGTGTGCGTGAGTGAGTGAGTGGAGTGGAGGAGTGGGAGGGTGAGAAAGTGGAAGAGTGTAGGTAGAGAAGCAATCCATATAACAACATGGCAAAGTATCAGTTTCTGAACTGTACTTAGGTCATACCACCCCTTTTCTTTCTTCCATCTTCTGGTATTGGTAGGAGTTATTTGGGCACCGTCACCGACAGCTCATATGTCTCTCCTGGGCGGATCGATGTGAATTTGGCCTTTGGCAGCACCTTGTCGTTGTGCTTGACAACAACATTGTCCACATCGCCCCTCTTGATATCAATCACGAAGCTGGCGCCCCGGAACAGCCGTCTGACCTTCATGTTATTCCAATGCGACGGTAATTGCGGGCGGATGGTTAGGCCTTCGGCATCACCCCTGAGGCCACAGAGACCCTCGATGAAGCAGCGGTAAGCCCACGACACGGTGCCCGTGTTGAACAGCTGGCTCGACCGGCCGGCGCGCTCGGGATACTCGCGCCAGGCACCGCGGTAGTAGTTGGGGATGTAGACGGGCATCTGGCCACGCTGGATGTAATCGGACTTGTCGGGGCCGGGGATCATCTTGCGGAGGACGTCGTAGGCGCGGTCCTTCTCGCCGATGCCGTAGAGGGCGTGGATGTAGAAGACGGCGGCGTGGTTGTACACGGACCCGTTCTCGGCCGAGCCGGGATACTTCTGCGTCACGCGGCCGACGTCCTCGCGCATGCCGCTGTACGCGGGGGCGAACATGACGGTGCCGTAGGGCGTGGATAATTGTTCGTCGATGGCGGGCAGCATGGCGCGGATCTGGTCGGGCGAGGCCGCGCCGCCGAGGATCGACCACGATTGGGGGTTGAGCCAGATGCGGCCTTCTTTATCGGATGCGATGCCGAAGACGACGTCGCTGTCTGTGATGCCGCGCGCGAACCACGAGCCGTGCCACATGTGCGCGTTTGCGGCGTCGTTGACGGCCTTGGCGCCGTCGCGGTACCTCGTGGCAAGTTCCTTCTTGCCCAGCTGCTCGCATAGTTCGGCCCAGATCTTGGCGGAGAAGCCGGTGGCGAGCGTCAGCCAGCCTGACACGCCTTTGCCCTTGTAGCCCACCATGTTCATGGGGTCGCACCAGTCGCCTTGGGCGATGTAGCTCAGGCCCCTGTGGTCTCGGGACGAGATCAGCCAGTCAACGGCGCGCGAGATGCGCTCGAAGACGGTGTACACGCCACCGTGGAAGTCGGTCACCTTCTCTTCGAGGAGGGCGTAGTCGGCCGTCTCGGACAGGTAGGCTTCTAGTGTCACGGGCAGCCAGACGCAGTGATCCGTATGTGGGATCTGGTTGATGTATTTGAGCTCGGCGCCCTCGTCCAGCAAGATGCCGTCGGGCATGGCGCCCGTGGGCTCCTGCTGCGCCAGCGCCGTCAGGAACGCCTTGCGCGCCACGCTTGGCGCGATGTACGTCATGCCCATGTTGTCTTGCAGGTAGTTGCGCGTCTGCGGGTCAGTCGTCAACCGGTTGACGTCTCCGTGGTAATAACACTGTCGCGGCAGCCAGTGGTTAACAAAGTTGTCGAGTGCCTTGTCCGGCGTCTCGATCTCAAGGCAGCCGGCGCCCTTGGCGATGTACGCCGAGTATTCGGCGCTGCACTTGGCGAAGCCGTCGGCGCTCAAATAGCGGTCTCTGACTTGGCGGATCTCGGCGTCGTCGAGAGCGGGACCGAAGAGGAAACGCAGTGGCTTCGCTGCTTCGGAGGGACCGAGGGAGAGTCGGTATTGTACGGCTGCTGCTGGCGTCTCGTATCTCGCGTCGCCGCGTGCTAGCTCATCCCGCTCGACGATGGCTGATGGCGCGTGTAGCCCGCTCTCGCCTTCAAAGGCGGCCTGCATGGCCTCCCACGAGGTGGGCTTGGTCTCGCACAAGAAGTAAGACTTGTCCTTCAAGTTCTTGTTCTTGAAGTAGTCTTCGGCCTTTTGGTACGGCGTTACGCTGCTGGCGATAACGCCGCCGAGGTCCTCGCGCCATTCGCCCGACTGGTTCATCCAGGACATGTACCCGAAGGGGAAATAGGGGTACACGCTGATTTTGCGCGGCTTATTTGTGAGGTTGGTGACCTTCACCGTCCACAGCTCGGCCACATCATCTGTCGGCACCACGAGCGTCAATTCGACGCGGATGCCCAGCTTCTCGACGGTCCACTGGACGTCGCTCTTGCCCGCCGAGAAGACGAAGCGGTCGAGCTTGCCACGGACTGGCTCGTACGGGGCCGAGAAGAGCTCCGAGGTCTCCTCATCCTTGATGTACACGAAGCGGCCCGGGTGGTGAGTGTAGTAGTTCTGTTCCGGCTGCATGAACGTCCTGGCCTCAAGGTTTGGGGCATGGGCGTACTTGGCCGGCTCGGGCTGCATGAACTGCGCCGTCGCGTAGCCTCTACACGTGACCTGGATCATCATGCGCTGGTTCCACAAGAAGGCGCCCGCCTTGGGCAGCGCCGTCGGGCTAGTGAGTTCATAGCGCGAGCCGTCGGCCGTGGGCCGGACGAGATCGCTACTAGATTGATTGCCACTCATCGGGGGCTAGGTTTAATCTAGAATGCGTTGGTGCTTGATCGGGTGCGGTAGGGTCGAGACCGTCTTTCCGGGATCTGCCGATTCCGGTTCGGGGGAGTTCGGAAAGAAATGGGGAGAAGAGGGGGTGTAGTTCCGCCTTGGCACTGGAACTTGCTGTGTGAATGGATATGAATGGGGCCCACGTTCAGGCGAGTTTTCAACGGCGAGCGTTCGGGTTTGGAGTTCGAAAATTAGTTCGTAGTGTAGGGGAAGTAAACGACAATAATAAAAAGGTTAGAAAAGAGGGAAAAACAAAATCAAGAGACACGAGAATTGTCTAGAAAAGTCGTTACTTTTACGCTCGCCAGATTCACTAGCAACAAGTTTCCACGAGCAGCTACCGCTATTCCAGGCCTCTGCCGGCGGCCCATCTGCCGATGATGCCGGCGCCGTCACCGGACCGCACTATACAGGTTCAGGAATTCGTACAGTCATTCAAACGCCCCAATCCCTGAAGCCCTGGAGCGGGAAAATGACCGGGTAAAAAGATAAGGATGGGCCTATTTGACCGACTGTCCAATCATTTTGGCTCGTGCTCGGTCACCCCCTTGACTGTTGGCCCGCTCGTTAGCTTGGATATAGGTCAGCTGACATCACTGTACCGTTGGCTTTATTTCTCGCCCATTGGAAAACGTTATACGGCGACTATTCTAGTTGTCAAAAAGGCACGGGATGGAAAGTTTTACATCACTTAACGGTCTGAAATCAAAAGTCCTTTTCGACGATGTGCATTACCGAGTCCTGTTGGGTATCATTGCTCTTCAAAAGGGTCTCGGCCTATTGCGCTGCTTGCATAGCAGACGGCAGAGATACGAACGATCACCTCCTGCTTTAGGCATGCCGCTTGCCGAGTTCACGATGGTGGGACCAGTGTTCTTTCGGCGTCTTTTTTCTTGCCTTTTCTGACCCAGTGGCTTGAGTTTCGGGGCTTCATTCTGCTTCGAGCAATAAATCCCACCTGTTTATTGGGCTGCAGAGTGGGCTACGGCATGCAATGGATCACTAGCATCGCTTGGAGGTCGTTTCAAGAATATTTATTAATATCGTAAATATTCCGTCGGACCAAGGCCCGAGCGTTTTTTCCCATATCGACAAGACGTGATTGTGATGGCTGTGGCGGTGTAAAGCACTAAGCTAGTCCAGGTTAGCGACGCCGTCACCGGTTACCCTGTAACGATAGGTATGTCATCTGCTAAAGCAGCTAAGAATACGGATTTCATGGATCCATCACACTGCATTGCATTCGCAGAAGGGTATGTTCAAGTTCCAACTGCTGCTTTTTCATAGGTACCGCCATTCAGATTTTCTCGTCGCTTCCAGCCTCTACCGACCAGTTTATGTCGAACGAAAGAAAACGCGAGATAGAATAGTGTCTTTTTACCAAAGGCAACTGACTTTGCTCGAGGTCACGGCCTTTCGTCCCGGGAACCTAGTGTTCAGCACATTTTTCACCATTCAAGCATGCTAATTGCGCGTTAGTTGGATAAGGACAGCGTGCTAGCTACCTAGCCTTCAGTAATCAAACCTCGGGGATCTTGGCAATTGTACTATCTAAGTGGTCCGGCCTCACTGCAATGCACTCCTTCGACCGTAAGTAGAAATATGATTTGAGATAGGGATCGCCTTGAGACCCAGGCACGCCCGCCAGGTCGAGACCCCGAAGCTCGCTTAGGCCTGTCGTCACAATACTCCGAGGTCCAGCATCCACCTTCCGCGCCGGAGCCGCCAACAATGTATCGGATTCCAACTGGCCGTAGACGGGAGGCTCTCCGTGTTGGATCCTCTATGGCTATCCGACACTTGTTGGCTTGCTAATGGAGCGCATAAACGTTTCGACGTTGGACTTACAGATAGCCGCGTCATGCCACCTGTTCACTTCCGGCTTATATCTTGATGAACGACACAATTCGACCAACTTTGAGGCAATTCGACGGTTTAGGCAACTGACTTGTAGATGATCACCATTTTTTGGGTTCCTATTCGTACGTTATCGTGTATGATGCATCAAAAGAATGGGATTCAGCCCCGAAATGTGGGGGTGGGGCGGTGTTCGACAAGGGCCGTCGCCGACGTCGCACAAGGGATTAAGGAGGCGTATTGGTAATATCAACCATGTCAACCATTGGGGGTCAACGATAGGCTCCGATTACGGAATTATCTGCATATTACAGGCTGGACACCCTCAGCAACAGAGATCAAACGGTTATGCTCTCATTCCCACCCTTGTGCGCGGTGCAACACAATAACCTGGTTCTCGGCCTCAATGGGGTAGACCATGTACGCCTGGTAACAGCACAGATTAGCTTGCGTATGCCCAAGCCCGACGCGCCAACCCAAGACGAATATGGAGGAGAAAGGGGGTGAGTCTCTACCGTAACAGGATAATCATCGCAGAAAATGCTATTAGCGTCTCGGTTTAGGGCCTCTTTCACTGACAAGATTTCATCGTAGACCCGAGGCTCTGCACGTGAAAAACAACAGGCCCTTCCATTAAACCCTCTTCGTCAGCCAGCAAGACTTGCGCCTTTCGTCATATAGGTGTACCGGTGCTGGCCTAACTGCGCGCCCCCTACTTGTAGAAAGCCATGTAGGCCACCGCTAGTGTTACTATTTTGGCACAGCCAATGCGATGAGTATCCTGGGGCATATCTAAGCTCTTCCAGATCTTCATCTTCCACCCATTACCACTTGACTTACCTCTCTACATGGAAAGGTTCCTCGATCTATGACCTGTCGTATTCTACCAGTTGATGATATCTCCGTACTCGGAGCATCATTATGTCATCGGTGTGAAACGAGGCCACTACTCGAGAGCCAAGAATCCAGCTCCTAGCAATCTACCTTGGTATTGCCGACTTTCGTGGCCCGATTACGACGCCTTCGTTGATTCGACGGCAGTGCGGAGAAATGCAGCAAGGTTCTCATTATCGAGAGTCAGCAGGTTTTAATCATCGTGGTAAATTAGGCATCGGCAACCCATACGGCGCTGGCTCAGTGTCCACGAGACAGAGCGTAGGACACAAGATCGTCGTAGAAACGTCAGCACGGAGCTTACTAGAATGGAAACTCGGCCGGGTCCACCAATTTGGATGCGAATATGGCTAAAACTTGACCTAGCCGCAATGCCTAAACCCCGACTTTTGGATTTCGCATGCGCAATGAAGCCCAATGGGCGTCTAGGACACAACACGGAAAGGGTCCTCTCAATATCTTCATGGTCATTTACATCACGGGAGCGAATGGAATCATGGTTCCTGGTGGAAACATGCCACGACAACGCTCCATTGCTGCGGAACACTGTCTCAGGCGCATCCTCTTGGGTCCCCGCCGACGAAATGGAGTTCTTCGCTTACTCGAACTTGGTAGCTAACGCTCCGAACCTCGGAACTGTACTAGAAAGGAGATGTCATGTCAACGACCGGTTCGACCATAATGATGATCAAGGTTTGCCCAAAATATTGGATCTTTCGCCACCCGCGCCAACGAGGTTACGGCGGCTAAGTGCTGTAGAAGGGCCCAAGGGCATTCAGCAACCCACGGGTTAAAGTTATCGCTGCACCTTGGTGGGTAGGTTGCCTCGGAAGGGAGGGAGCATTGGTGCCACTTACGCCTCGACAAACTACGACATGTAACCACGAGGACCGTTAGTAAATTCGTTCTCCCATAGGACGGGGAGCAAGACTTAGTATGGGGCTAAGAGAGGGGAAAATCTCGCTTTACCGGGCAAAGTCGATAGCCCACCCCCCGAAGCTCGCGGGATTATCGTCCTTGTTCTCAAGTCACAGGACGGTGAGAAAACACAGTCAGAAAAATCAGTCGCCAAAAAGGCACTGGCTTTACTGCATTTTAAATCAGATACCCTGATGACTGACTGCTCATCATTAGGTTGGCCAGCTATCTTTAGTTGTTTACTCCTATCCATGCCTGCCTACCCTGAAGCGGAGGGGAAATTGAACGTGAAGGTCGAGCTCATGTGCCGCTCTCGCGCGCCAGGCCAAGGGCGACCGCTGCCGACGAGTTCCTACATGATATACTACGCTATGATGGAGCGAATCGAGAGCAACGACGCTCTCGCATAATGTTTAGATGGACGCTTTTTTCGCCGTCAGGTTATTTGTCACGCTGTCAGAAAATTGTTAGCGACCGAGGATACGGGCGTCTCGAGCTCCGTCCGACAGGCTGCAAAGAAGAATAGTCAGGTTCTCTCCGGTCCATAAGGGGTGTCCGAGACTTGATGCTCAGAGCTTAAGCCGAGAAACTAACAACAGGGGCTGTGAGCGCAGACGATGACATGGTATTTAGGTAAGCCGAGACCGAATATCGATGGTTCCAGATCATATCTAGGAGTGAGATAACACTATGTAAAGTATCTCTTGCAGAACTCTCAGATCTTTTGTATCTAAGAGTAAACAGCCCGGCACACGATGGGAAAGAAATTTGTTCGGCTGTTGGAGTGCAGGGTGTTGTAATGTGTCTACCCTCCTCGTCTTCCTGTCTACCTCGGCATAGGTAGGTAATCCGCATAGGTCGGCGGCCAGGCGTATCATCTTGTCTTGCAGTTGGTCATCTCAGACGATACGAAATCCTTTCACGAACTAGATGGAAAAGAAAAGGGGAAGTCAATCAATCAGGCGTCATTTTCTCATTTTTGTAACTTGAAACAGTCATTTGTTTCAAAAGGTAGTATATATTGATTAAGGGGAGAAAGAAAAATCCGGTGGTCCATCCAGTGTTTGAGAAGGGTACAAGATGATACATTAGATGTACAATATTTCTTTCCATGATCATCCCATTAGGTGTATACACACTTTGCTTCCTCCCTCCCTTCCTGGACGAGAACTTCAAAATTCCCAAGACAGACATCATCATCATCTTCGTATCTCACTCTTCTCCTTCGTGGGGGGGCGCATGGCATGAAAACGAGCAACCGATCTATCTATCTGGATAATCGTCCTCGTCACTAAGGAAGGTCGAAGTCAGCTATATATATATATATATAAAGAGCCCATACGAAATAGACCTGTTTACTTACTTACTTGTTTTATCCATCTTCCCTCCCTTCATCGCAAAGACTGATGACTACTACTACTACTACCGCATGGTCGACCACGGGTAATCTCGTGCTTTCCGCTAATAGTGAATTGCGCCACGTGCATTTTCGCCCTATTTTTCCTTGTCCTTTTTCTCTTCTTCTTCTTGTTGTTGGTGGTTGTGTTTTCCCCCTCGTTTGGGTGAAGTGAAAAGCGAGGTTTTGTTTTGCTTCGTTTTGTTGGGAAGGACTAGTAGAACTCGTACCTAGTCACTGGGTGAAGTGAGTGTGGAATGAAGAATGTTCTTTGGTGTGAATCGTGATCATCATTTCCTGCATACCTACCGTAACTTGGGTATATATATATGTATATGTATAGATGTCAAAGTGTTCAAATGTCGGGAGAATAATATAATCATATGCACAGATACAGCCTTAAAGCCCCATTGGAACGTCGTCAGCTTATTTTCTTTTCTATTTTTTCCCCTGTTGGGGGCGACGGTCGTAGGTAAGGTCAGGTCAGGTAAGATAAGATAAGACACTGACCGGGTTTTTTTCCTTTGGGCTTACTTTTTGGTTATTATTCTAGTCTAATAAAAGGTATGAGTCATCGTGAATCACCGCTTTTTCTCTGGACTTGTAATACACGATAGTTTGAGGCTGTGTGAGATGGAAACCATATCCTTATGCATTAGGTAAGATAGATACTTAGATATTATTGGAGACTGCCCGGGCGAGAACGTCGCATTGGTAGGTACATGCAGGTAGGATTTTGAGTGGTACCTTAGGTATTACTAAGGTAGTCACTTTCCAGCATTGGGGGGCTAGTAGGTTTGGTTGCATTATTAAAACGGTAGTTGCATTGTATGTCACTGCAGGTTGGTAGGGGCATATTTTGATTTGAATTCATTCATACGTCTATCGTCTTTATTTTGGTCATGTCTAAACTCGGGATATGATATAACTTTTGACAATTAAAAAAAAAACCTATTTACAAAAAGTGTCAAAGTTTTGATAATCTCATCCCTAGCACCCTCGGATCGATTGCTTGATTGATTGATTGTGTGATGATTGATTTATTCGGCAGCAAAGGTCGAGTTGATCTCACCCCACTTCATATTGCTGAAAGTGACCTGGGGAGCGGGCTCGATCTGTCGGATGACGTTGGGGTCTCCCTCGGTAGCATTGCAAGGGCCAGCACCGTCGGCAGCGCCGTCGAGCCAAGACATGAAACCGCCCTCGTCCCACCAGAGCGAGAAGGTGAGGACCATGCCGCGGGAAAGGGACTCACCGAACGCCTGCATGGCGCCCAGTCTCTCGAAAGCAGTGGCACCGGTAGCGCTGCAGTACTCGTCGGTGGCGTAGTCAACTTCGGGAACGCCCTCCTGCTCCACGGTGTCGGCCCAGATGACGTTGCCGTCCTGCACGTACACGCGTCGGATACCGACTAGGTTTCCGTCCGAGTCGGCGGGGAATTGGGTCACCACGGTGAAGGGCTTGGTGGTGTCGACTTTAAACTCGGGACCCTCACCGTAGTATTCCTTCTGGCCGAAGCGGTACGTGTTCCAGCCGCAGCCGTTCTTGTCGCAGACGCCGTCGGCGCCGCACTCGTCGCCCTCGCAGAGGTAAGGTCCCGTCTGGTTGCAAGGGTGGGGTGCGATCTGGGTAGAGCGCGCGTTGGCCTCCCAGATATCCATCTCGTTGCAGCAAGCGCCCTTTGCATCAACGTTTCCCTGCGGAAAAAAAAAAGAAAAAAAAATTAGTTTTAGTCATGGGAATAATACATATTGACCTATACAGAAAGAAGAAGAAGAAGAAGAAAAACTTACAACACCGTTGATGAAAGGAGTGACGTAGCACTGGGCGTCACAGTAGCCGGTACCCCAGGTAGCGCCTCCAGTGTTGAGATCGCTCTTGCCGCCGTCGGCCAACATCTCACCCATGTAGAGGGCGCTGTTCATGCCGCAGGGGAGACGCGAGGAGTCGATGTCGAAGGAGAACTCCTGGCCGGTGAGCTGGAGCATCTCGTACTCGTCCTTGGCCTCGTTGAGCAGGTACAGGCGGGGGGAGACGACCTTGCCGTCGACGATCTGCTCCAGGTGGATCTGGTCGTCGGTCGTGGTCACGCCGACGGCCGTGTAGTCGGACACGCGCTCCATGACGCAGTTCTGCGCGCACTCCTCCTCGGTCGGGCAGGCGTCCGGGTCCGGGCCCTCGCCCCACGAGCCGCAGCTGCCGCCGCCGTTGACCTGGTAGACTCCATGGGCATCCGAGTCTAGCACGAGGTAGTTGGTCGCCTCGGTGCAGCCGTCGGCCTTTGTGCACCGGTAGGTCGTCACCTTGGGGTGGTTGTCCGCGTCGCCGACGGGAGTCTGTGCGGCCGAGAGGCCCAAGAGGGCGAAGCCGAGGAGAATGTTCTTTCCGGCCATTGTGAATCTAATCTTTTGGGGATGTTGTGATGCAAAAGAAAAAAGAAAGAATGGCGATCCTGACGGTAAAGTTGACGTGCTCGACTTATATATAGAGAAAGAATGTTCCCCCTTCTTCATCCATGTCCCCCATCCATCTTTTTTTTCTTTTCTTTACGGATAGTCTTCCCTGTTTTGCTCCAATTTCCCTTTCCCAACTTTGACTCGTTCCGTAGGCCAAGACCATCGTAAACTCACTGTTTTAACGATAACTTGGACCTTTTCTTGGCGTTTGCATAAATTTACGACCGTGCCTTGTCTACTTTGACGAGTGGAATGTCGTCTTCCGTAAAGATCGGCGAGGAAACTTGGCCCGCCATTCCGGCAACGGGCACAAGGGGGGGCAATTTCTTTTCCTTTTGCGTCCACCGGGTGCTGTACCCATTTTCTAGAGCGCCCCAGATCGAGTCAAGCCAAGCCACAACACGCGTTTTTCAATGCCGCAACCTCTTCTCGCTTATCTTCCGTTTTTGGGACCGGATAGGGCAGTATATATGGGAAAGATGCCGAGTGGGTTAAGAAAATACTATATAGTGTAAATACCTATCTCTTCTTCGTATAAATGTCATGCATATCGGCAGGCAAGAATATGCCGTGTTCCTGCGCCTCATTAATTTATATTCGGCCTTAGTCTGTTACATTGCATATAAATCAACGGAAGGCCGATGTATCCCTACCGATCATCCGAGATATCGTAGAGCAAGGAGAGAAAAGGGCCCAGCGTCTCGGTCAACCTTGTCAATCACACATCTTTGTTATGTAAGTGATGACCTTGTTTTTTCACGAAAAAAGAAAAACCGTTATGTTACATGCTACCTAGGTACCGTCGTCACACACACACACACGGACTCGATCGATCTACCTACCTACCTACCTTACCTAAACCTAGATTTACACATATGTATGTAAGTATGGCACTTGCAGAATGAGAAATGTGACGAGTAAGTGTAACACACCCTTATGAAGCCCATGTCCATGTTTAAATATATAGGTATATATATATCCCAGCTTTCACCCATTGCGTCTACCCTTCCTTCATCTTTACATTTTGAATCATAACCCCTTCAACACTAGAAGAGGAGTGTTATCTATTACTAGGGATATCACACAACTATCACTGAAAATAATACCATACCATTTTCCCCTTACCGAGGAAGCGGGCTATATATCCCCCCTAGCCTTCACCACTCTTCGCCATCACCTTCATTCGGTATTTTTTACCTAGGTTAGATAAGAATCTAAGAATGCTGTACGTGTATTTGGAGAATGTCTACTCTAAGGTTAGCTGTCTAGGTACCACAAATGGCTAGAAATCTTACAGGATGATGTTTTCCCTCTTATAACCCCGGCACCAGCTCTACCCCAGCTCAGCAAGCATTAATACCGATCGTCTGCTCCCCCGCACGCTAGGGTAAGAAAACGTGGGGAAGCAAAAAACGTGGGGTAAGTGAAGATGGGGGGGGGGGGTTTGTTTGCCACTAATATATCATATGATATCAGAGAACAGCGTCGGCGCAGACGAAGGAGTAGGTAATCGCCACCAAATATTAAGTAATTAGGTATGTAAGGTGTTTATGAGACGCAATAACTTTGCGTAGATTGGGTTAATGCTGTCTTGGTAGAATACAGCTCATGTCAGCCAGTATGTGTCACAATACCAAAGGTTGATTCTTAAACTTTCAGGGGACATGCTAGACAATCTCAAGATATCTCTTTCGTAAACTCCTATCTAAACTCCAAAATCCACCAGGCCCCTTAACTGAGACGGTCTTATTCAACCCCATACCAGACCCCGAATTCCACAATCGCCGGTAAACTAGAGTGTGAGACAACTACCTAGCTAGCTGCCTTTGCCTTATACCGACAAGCTCACAGAAGAACGCGGGGAACCTGGGGGAAACTGGGGATACTGAGACCCGAGAGATACGCGTCTCCGCATGATGATCTTTCGGCTTTCCTATTTTATCTAGGTAGTACAAAGAGCCTCAGTTTTTAATATCCATCTCTCTTTCGTCCTTTACCTCTTTTTTGTTTCTCAGAGAGTCAAGCCCGAAAACAAGAACCCTCTTCTTATTCGGGCCTGGGACTGGGAAAATGTCCAAAGCCGACGACATAGGGGCCGCCGCCCCGGACATTCAGCATGAGGAGCGCGTGGTCACGCCACCCCTCAAGGGGTTGAAGTCGCGGGATGCCGATGTCGCCATGGCCTTGTTCGACTCTCCCGAGCAGATGCACGAAGATATCGATCCCGACGAGGAGAAGAAGCTTGTGCGAAAGGTGAGCCCTTCATTCGTTCCAGAGGTGAAGATATACGCATGAGTCAAGACTGACTGATGAGCAAAAATAGATCGACCTGATGATCCTTCCTTACCTCGCCGTGTGTTATGCATTCTTCTATATCGACAAGACCACTCTATCATATGCAGGTTCGTGGCCAGCACATCATACATATGTGCACGAAGCTCTGACATTGTTTCAGCCATCTTTGGGATTCGGGAAGATCTGAACTTGAAAGGTGCCGACTATAATTGGCTGAGCTCGGTATTCTACTTTGGATTTCTGTTCTGGGCGTTTCCCACCAACTTCCTAATGCAGCGTCTCCCAATCGGTAAATACTTGTCGAATGCCATGTCTTACTCGAGTTGAGGCTAGAAACTGACGAGAAGATAGGCAAATATTTGGGTGCCAACATCTTCGGGTGGGGTATGTCCTGAATTCCCAAGAATTTATTGATGAGACGCAGTGACTGACAGTTGTCGCAGGCTTCTTCCTCATGTTGCAAGCAGCGGCGAAGAATTTTGGCCAGTTATTGGCTCTTCGCTTCCTAGCCGGTGCCGCCGAAGCCTGCGCCGACCCTAGCTTCATGCTGATCACGTCCATGTGGTATACGCGGAGGCAACAGCCGGTGCGTATGGGTTTGTGGTACACGGCCAACGGCTTCGGTATCGCTCTAGGTGGATTGCTCGGATACGGTGAGTAAACATGGCATTTGTCTCTTCGATAGTACGCGAGAGTCGGACCTAATCATTATATCAGCCATCGGAAACATCAAGGGTGCCCTCCCGTCGTGGAAATATGAGTTTCTCATCATCGGCGCTCTCTGCTGTGCATGGGGAATCATCATGTTTATATTCCTCCCCGACTCGCCCGTCACGGCCAAGGGGCTTACCCGTAGCGAGAAGCGCATGGCGGTGCAGCGTCTCCGAGGCAACCAGACAGGTATCGAGAACAAGCACCTGAAATGGTACCAGGTCAAGGAGGCTTTCCTGGACGTCAAGCTATACCTCTTCTTCATGCTCGGCACCGTCTGCAATGTGCCGAATGGCGGCATCTCCAACTTTGGCACCCTGATCATCAAGGGCTTCGGCTTCAGCCAACTCGGCACGACCTTGTTGCAGATCCCGTACGGTATCTTGATCGCTATCAGCATCCTGATTTGCGTCTATCTCAACGACCGTTTCGTGAACAAGCGCTGTGTCTTCATCCTGCTTTTCCTAGCTCCAAATATTGCCGGTGCTTTCGGTCTCCGCTTCCTTCCGGCGAACCAACAGGCTGGTCGCCTAGTCGCTTATTATCTGACCGGCCCGTACAATGCTGCCTTTGTTATGATTCTATCGCTCCAGACTGCCAACACAGCCGGACACACCAAAAAGGTAGTCACCAACGCCGTGTTGTTCCTGGGCTACTGCACCGGTAATGGTATGTTATTGTTCCCTTCCTGCCCCTTGTGTAAATAAGAGTCCATGCTAACATAAATGGATAGTACGTCAATTTCGAATATCCGAGTCCCTTCCCATCTCCAATAACAGTGTGTCTCCTGTTTTCTTCTGCCGACTAACACGTGTTTTTATCCTAGATCGTTGGGCCCTTTTTCTACTTGACAAGTCAGGCCCCCGGCTACGAGCTGGGAATCTGGTCCATGATCGTATCACATCTCATCGAGGTATGCCTGATCCTAGCCTTTTGGTTCTTACTTAGCCGGGAGAATCGCCGGAGAGACAAGCTTCAAGCTTCGATGGAGGGCGGGCTCGAAGGACGGGATTTGGACACGACTGCCTTTGCCGACATGACCGATAAAGAGAATCTGAACTTTAGATACATCTATTAGCCTTGGCACTTGCCTGTATTCAGACGGTCACAGGGGAAAAAGGAGAGTTGCAAAGATACTGCCTCGGGGTTAGCATAGGGCACCTACCTAATAGACATAGGATGTTAATGGTGATTACCTGGAGCACTCACCTACATACTTAGGTAGGTACATTCCACACACGTACATATCACCTGCACTACTCTCCTTAGCACTTGCCAAATCACATTTAGACCCTAGATACACGGTAAACTGCGAGAAGCTACATTCCACGTCAGTTGAGTCACCCAATAGCTCCTCCCCACATTGGGCACACCAGGGACAACCGAAGAAGACATGACCAGCGAAGATAAATAGAGCGGAATTCAGGAATGGACATTCGTCCCAGACACTTAAAGCACCAACTTCAAAAGTTTGTTTACACACAAGTATCGATCTTGACATTCAACATCAGACCAGACAACATAGTTCTTTTTCTACGACAGCGCCGGTTCGACCTTACTGGGAAAGAATGGCATCCGCTACGGAACCACTGTTGCGGCCCAAAATGACCCTTGCCACCCATCTACTCGAGCCGGTCTTGAAAAACATACTTACTCCGACCACTTATATAAACCTGGCAGCCACAAGTTCGGCCATGTTCTCAATAATGAGATCTTCACCTAATACCTTAATCGCCATAGACGTACGATTCCTCCACATGCGCCGTTGTGATGAATGGTTCAGGGAGGCGCATCCCGCCTCGGAGCCCCTTATCATTCAAGCTATCCGCCGTGCTAGCCTCGCTCAGCTCGCCGTGTTCTGTAAGATATATGGGAAGGAGATCTCGCCCTGGCCCCTTAAGAGCTGGTCCCGGAACTTTCCCACCCCTGTCGAAGCAGCCATCGCCGCCCATCGCCCAGACGCCTTCAACCTTTTATACAAGCATGGCAGTGGATTACTTGTGGCCGACTGCGGAGGAAAAATAGCGGCTATTAAAAAACAACACACCAAATGGTGCCAGGAACAGCACCGCGTATGGTGCGGAGCGGGTTGTTTTGTTGGCATTAATGAGTCGGGTCTATGCCCTTATGGGAAGCCGGAATACCTGGAAGACTCCGATACAGTCTCTAAGACAGACTCGTCCACGAGCAACCGTGAGAACCGTTGGCATCGTGCCGAGTCATTGGCCAGGCTGTTCATGTTAGCCGTCGCGGAGGGGGAGAAGGATATTGCGAGGGTTGCTTTGGACCGGATGAATGAGAAATCGGCTAGTATCCTGTATTTGGGCAGCTGGCCACAGCTTTTCCTCTGGACTCTAGTCTTCCACAAGATATTCCCTGATATGGCCGAATTAATCCTCAGCGCGCGTCTATCAGCGGTGAGAAGAGATGCCGTTATCATCCCCACATACGTATTCGCGGTCGAGGATAACCATTACAAGATCATACAGCAACTATCCAGGTTTCCAGAAGTTTTGGAGTTGATTGGTGCAGCCATCCCGGACGAGACCCGCCATGGTTGGATCTTCGACACGGTTGCCAAGCGCCGCTGGGCATTACTGGACGCAATGCTTCAATTGGAGGGTAGAGGTGTCTTTTTGCATGTGCACCTATTTGGGGAGTCGTCCACGGGCGACAACGCCTTCTACAGGCTGCTGGCAGATCTAATACCTCTAGTGGCCGGCCGGGACGAGGCTATTGCAGCCATACCGCGGATTATTAAGACCATTGCGAAGCTAAAATGTTTGAACTTGCCCGACCCTGCCAGGCTTTATACACGCCAGGCGGAGGAGTCCCTATTCGAGGTAGCGAAAAGTCACCGACCACATTCCACAGAAATCTTCAGGTTAGTCGTTGGTATGATGACACAATGCGTCATACCCTACATCCGAGCGCTCTGCGTTTGTGGCGATGCTGCAGAGCTGTACAACTCGCTACCATGGACGAGTCTCCCTTTGGATAATTTCACACCTGCTATCCTTAGGTGGCAGACGAGCAATGACATTGAGAAACCAGGTCTTTCCGTCCTCCTCGGCGATGTTCCCCAAGAGAACTGGGAGTGCCTCTTGATTTTGCTTGCTTAGATGGCAAAGACCAAGCTCTTCACTCTCAGCCAGCCCAGTATAACGATATATATAGCGCGGGTCTTAGAAGTATTGCGCTGCCACTACGTCGAGGAAATGGAGTTGGACCAACAGAGCCACTTGTCTCGGTTTTGGGCGGAAGTACACAGTCCACAAGGCTACCGGGTGAACAGGGAGAGATTCAGAGGTGACAACCCTTTGTCGGACTTCATTCTGTCCTCATTGGGATACTGTGATACGACGACGTTTGAGACGTTTGCCGAATACCGTCGTGAAAGGGTGGACCGTTTCTACAACTCAACAAAGACTTTTCCCGACGTAACCCGCCGGGTCAGGCTCATGGCGAATTTGTACAGGGACCTCTTCCCGGAGCGGGTCATAAAGGCCCGCTTGGTCGCATCGGCAAATGGCGACAAGAAGCTATTCTTTCAGGGGGCCAGTGGTTGGGTGACAATGGTAGAGGGAGGAGCAAGCCACCGTTTGACAGGTCCAGGTCTTGGATCTCCGGGTCGGAGGGGGAGGGTGATTGATTACAGTCAAGACGATAAAAGTTATGAAGTCGTAAGGTGCTTGGTACTTTTCAGTGAAGAACTTGATGGCACATTCATAGCTGATCACAAAGACCCAGAGCCGTCTCATGATAACCTAACGGACAACCGTTTTATGGTCATACCGCTACCCGGATATACGAGTGGATGAAATAAGGCACTTAGCCCAACCTACTAAATAGGTTCATAGCTCATGTTGTTATTTGATTGATTGCAGTACTAATGAAAGGGATGCTTACTTGGGAGCTTGTTGCCGGGGTCTTGCAAGAGTTTAAAACCTATTCTCGAGGAGCAACAAAAGCTGATGCATTGCTCTAATGCGTCCCGGATTCCGGACAAAGGTTTATAAGAAATTCTATCTACTCGTACTACCTACCAAACCTAGGAGACGGTCTATCTCCTGCCAGGCGGGCCAGGGTGCAGGTGCAGGTGCAGGTGGTTTTCTGGAGGGCATTGACGGCCCGAGCAATAGTAGACCAGCTGTTAGCTGCTCCGGCGACAGACGGGAAAATCCTTTTCTACCAGTTACATTTTAGGCACTGTTAGGGGACTGTGAAGGCAGAGGGGCGCCTAGAAGTACATTAGGCACTGTATGTACAAGTGGGTACCCATTAATTCCGAGCAAAAGTTTCCAAAATGTAAAATGTTAGAAAAATAATAAAAAATAAAAGATAAACTGTGACAATTATATACCCTTGCCTATTAAATAAAGATTTTTATTTTCTATTTAATAATATTTTAACTAGGTTGCTACCTATTTTATTTATTTAATTAAAAATATTATAAAAGTTTTTTAAATATAGTACTTACTTTTAACTTTAATATTTTAGCTAATATTTAACTAAAAAGAAAAATTCTACTATATATAAAAATGTTTTATTTTCTTTTAGCCTCTTTTATTTTTTATTTTTTATTAAATATTAAAGGTAAAGCGTAGTAAGTAGTTAAAGTAAGTAAGTTTTAGTGTAAAACATCGTGTTGCTCGGAATTAATGAGCTCCCACTGTACAGTTACCCCTACTGTAATTTACAGTGCCTAATGTATTTCAATTTTGCTCAACTTCCAAGTACAAGCATACATGTAAGTATTTGCTTGCTTCCCAGCATTCTGTAAAGTCATTTCAAAAGGCTATTGAACTTATAAGTGCTGTATTTACATGGGAATAAATGGAGATGCTTGACTGTACAAGTAAATATCATGCTGTTGTCTTGTAGATGCTGAGCATGTTGGTGAGATCTTTTATACCCACCCACTCTCTTCAAATACCTAGACTTGTTACTTGTAATAAGACTGGTTTCCTTCTGACACTGTCATCAAGCTCAAGCTAGGTACTTGTATAAAAAAGCTAAGGACAGGGAGGGGTGACGCAGAAATGGGTAAAGACTCGACACCGAAGAATTGGCCTGTTGCTGTTCCATACCTGTCACAGCCTTCGTACTCGCCTCATCTGAGCAGAGCACAGCGTGAGGCTCTTCGAGTGCGCATACCAGATGTTACCACTACGATACCATCCAACTATCCCTGGGGACCCTGTCCACTTGTGAGGATAACTCCCATCGCCAACCCGACGCATCCGGCAAATGGGCAAGCAGGCCTCTTCGCAACGCGCCATCTCGAACCCGGCACACTCATACTCCCATATTATGGCATCGTTCATTCCTCGCTACCACCCCACTGCTCGGCCCACGAGAGGTCGGACTATGACCTCTGGCTAAACAAGGAAGCGGGCGTGGCTGTCGATGCCGAAAAGGCGGGGAACGAGGCACGGTTTGTCAACGACTATCGCGGGGTCGGCGAACGTCCCAATGCTGAGTTTAGAGAATGTTGGGATATGAGGAGCGGCCAACAATGCAGTGAGATACTACCATCCATAACATACCCGTCACTCCCATGCAAATATATAACAGGCTATATATACATATCACGAAGCCAGTAGCCCTGTCTATGCATCTACTATACCAAACTTTGTTGAGTTCGCTTCTAAATTGAAGCGCGGAAATATTTACCAGCACTTACATTCATGTTTTAATTACTGACCACTGTATAACATAGTGGCTGTTTTTGTTCTACCCATGGGGAAAAATGCGCTTGGCAAGAAAAATCAAAATAATGGTATTCCCAAAGGAGCCGAAATACTTGTAAGCTACGGCAAAGGATTTTGGGCAGGGAGAAAAGAAGAATAGAATAAGCGAGGGGGCCATTTCGGGGAGTCTTAAGATCCTGCTACATGATATACGAAAAACACCAATAGTCACCGGTATGTATGTACTCGTACGTGATTTCAGCCAAATAGTTACCGAACGGCGCCAAACCGCGTGATACCGATAACCGGCGGGCTGGAGATAAAGATGAGGGGAACCATGCCCCCCGACTATCCCCAGGATGCGCGGAGGGACGGTGACGTCGAAGGGCGGGTCGCATCCGGGCATTCAATAATGTCCGTCGACGCGGCTTGCGGTAAGAGGTCAATATAATGCCATGTGCCAATGCAGCATGAGCGGAGTAGGAGGTATAGTATGTTGGAGTCGTCGGCGGTGCCTTTGAAATGTTCATTTGGAGATGGACATGTCCAATAACTCACATAGCGAAGGAGGACTTTATTTGATAATGCGTATGAAGCTTCAAGGTGTGCTGTCGCTTGACTTCGTTACGCGACACAGCATCAGGACCCCGTGCTCGTGCTCTAAACAAGTAGTTCCTTCGACAGGCTCTCTGGTCAATTTGGAGTTTCTGGTTCTCATCTTATTTCACCTCGAAGGACAAGTACTCGTAATCGCTTTTTAAGACGCGTTATGAGTAGGTACAGTTATAGTCTAGCTTGTAGGGCTCCTTTACGAATTTTACAGGCCTGATTGGGGGAAACTCGTCAGCTAGTGGGGCAATCGGCCGAGTATTATTACTGGATACCTCAGGTTACCCAATTTTTACCATCATCCTCCCTCACGCGCAAAATTCTTTTTCCTTCTCCCTCCCATCCTCGTGTTTGTTTGGAGCTCTGTCACAACAGGAATTCCCGAGGGAAAAAGTAATTCGCCGGATACCCAGATTCACCGTCTCGGCCGTTCGAGTTCTTCCTATTCCGCCTCCGCCTCCGCCTCTGCATTCGCCCTGCGCCGCGCCTGAGCCCATACCTGCGCCCGCCTACCCCAAAGAAATGTTATTATTTCTTTGCTGTCGACAGGTTCGTCACCTCAGTTGCAGAAAATCCCCTCCTCACCTTCGCAACCCCACTCTTTTCCCTCCTCGTCGCTACCATGGCGCTAAGTTGCTATGATGTCTCTATCGTGTCTGCTTCCTCATTCATGTCTTTCTTTTCTGTATGGCAATTGGATGATGCAGAAGTTTCTCTATCGCGCCTTCATGTAGTCAGTCAGTCAGTCTATAGGTATCCTAATATCTAATCGCCCTGTAATAGGAAACGTACATTTCGCGTCACTAATCCTGCCTTTACTGAGCATCCTCGCCGATACATTTTGTGATTTACTGCTGTGAATTCACGCGCTGCCCTTGAATCACGGCCGTCTGCGCCCATACAGCCGGCCCAAGTCGTTTCTGCGCAAATACACAATACGTTTATAGCTTGGTCGCCACAAACTGGTTATTGTCTGCATCACCATACGTATGCCCGGTGTAGCCAGGCATCGAGCCCGCCGTGATGCCTGGCATTGACCCGATGGAGGAAGTTGCCAAATCTAACTTACCAGATGACGGTGTACTACAACATTATCCCTCACCCGTAGCTGATAGTCAAGAGGGTAACGCGCTCTATGCCACTAACCACGCCGAGCCCGAACGTCAGGAAAGCAACGGATATCACGAAAAAGACGAGCAACGTGTGACACACGAGCATTCCACTCCTTTGCAGGTGGATGGACACGAGCACCAGCACCAGCACCAGCACCAGCATGACTCCGATTCTACCCCATCGCATTCTACGATAATTCCCATGACCAGCGCCGAGGAGCTACGAATAGCTGCGCAGTTGAGTCAAGACCTCAGCCAAGGGATATCATCGATACTCGAACCCAATGATCATCACACGAATAACCACGTCGATGATCCAAACCTGCATAGTACCATTGCACACCATGAGACAGACGAATCGCAGCGGAAATATGAAGCACCGCGGGAGCAAGGGCGGGAGCAATCCCACGAACAACATCAGGGGCGGACTCACGAGCAAAATCACGAACAACACCATGATCAACATTCCCAACATGGGCAAGAAGCGGTCGAACAACTTGCGCAAGTCTTGCAGAACGGCCATCAAGATGACCAACACATGGACCATCCCATGTCAAACAGTGAGCATCCGGCCGACCCGACAAGAGAGGCGTTGAACCAGACGCATCATCAAGCTTCGCCTCCTCACACCTTTGTTTCGGAAGAGCAGCGACCCCACGACGAACGACAGTATCTCTCAGATCAGCAACAAGGACAGCAGGAGAATCGCCATCAGAACAGTCATCATGGTGACCAAATGCACGGTATCCTTATGCATGACCAGCAGGCAACCCAGCATATGGCACAACGACCACAACCTGGACCACCGTCCGAACCCTCGCAGCACTCGCAGTCGCAAACCGCGGCGCAGCCTCAAAACCTGCAGCAACCGGGGCCTCTGCAACAACCTCAACCTTTGCAGCAGTCACATCCTACTCCGTTGCAGCCTCATGGCGCACTCGATCACCTACCCCATCAACAATATGTTGCGAGCCCTCAACAGAACACACAAGACAACATCCCACCACGAAAAAGATCCAAGGTATCGCGTGCTTGTGACGAATGCCGCCGTAAGAAGGTGAAATGTGACGCTTCGTCGGAAACCGGTGAAGAGCCGTGTTCCAACTGTCGCAGATCTTCTATCCAGTGCCTGTTTAGCCGAATCCCTCAGAAACGGGGTCCCAGTAAAGGCTATATCAAAGAACTGGCTGATCGAATACACCACATCGAAGGTAAGCTGGCTAGTGAGGGAAGCCTGGACGCTCT
This sequence comes from Poronia punctata, assembly GCA_022579005.1. Classification (NCBI taxonomy): domain Eukaryota; kingdom Fungi; phylum Ascomycota; class Sordariomycetes; order Xylariales; family Xylariaceae; genus Poronia; species Poronia punctata. Next base: position 37,481 of record MU401474.1, read on the forward strand.
AACAGAGCTTCTGGGAGGTAGTAGACGGGAGTCCTCGGATCTCTTTGCGTCTTCCGGTCAACAAGAGGAGAGCAGGAAACGACCATTCTCCAGCATGTCAGGTAATGAGTTTGGTTCCCCCAATACGCCGCGGCCGAGCAACTGGGCGTCGGAGCCGCGGCCGATCCAGCCATACCAAACACCATCGAACGAGCCTAGGGGGTCGCCTTATTCTGCCAACGGGTTGGCACCTCAGCCTATTGCTAAACCCGACGCCGATATTTCGTCTCGGGCGGCAACTTCGCTGGAGGACGTGCCCTTGGATCTCAACGGCTCTAATCCGCCCAAAGAACTCATCATTGATTCTTTCGGAGTGTATCTTAACGTGGTTCACCAGTGTTTTCCGTTGTTGGCAGGAAACAAGGGGCGGGTTGAGGCTCAATTGGCACGATGTCCACCCCTTCTCCAGGATGCATTCATAGAAGCATTCTACGGCACAATGCAATCCTGTGTCTCGGCGCCGGGGTTGTACACAAACGGCGATATTGGCTCGGCCACGCGTATGGTGGCCGAATGGGAATCGGACCACACCTCACCTCGGAACGCTCTGACCAACCTTGTGCATTTACAAGCGCTGGTGTTGATGGCGATCGGTACAGATAACTATGGCCCACCGTCGTTGAAAGGCGAACACGGTGGTCCGTCGAAAGCGTCTATTCTCGGCCGTGCTGTCGGACTCGCGTACTCTATGCGACTCCACATAGCTAGCAGTGGGGTGAGCACTGATTCAGATCAAGATACCGACTCGGACATGAACATTGCTGTCCGGACCTGGTGGACTCTTGTCATGTTGGATAGATGGAACGCCATTTCCACTGGGAGCCCCCTTTTCATCCCCAACGACAGCGTGGTCATACTCCCCGCACTGGTGCCGGTACTCGGGGAGAATGTGTATCACCTAGCCCGTGAGTATAACTCTTCATCCACGGTCTATGTCTCCTACTGACTATTTCACTTATTATCGCAGGCCTGTCCAATATAATAGGCCATTTCGCACCTGTCTCCCTGGCACCTCCTCAAGCCCTCATACCAGACGCCAGCGCTGCGCCGACCTTGAATTCATTTTTCAATCTATCAATAGAGCTTTTCCGTGAAGTCCTACCGTCAAATATAACGCCCACGACTCACCCGATTCTCAATCTCGCATACTGGCACAGTCGACTGTTGGCCTATCTTTTCCAGACCAATGCGAAATCGAAGGATGTAATATGGGCAACTAAGAAAACTGCGGGTCTATTGCTGAGCAATACAGCGCTTTTAAGCCCCTTAAACCATCACTTCTTCGGCCTTGCGACATTGGCGTTGTTGGAACTAGTCAAGTTGGAAGGGACGCGGGAAGAAGTAGACCCTCTGCTCAAGGATCTCCTGGAGCGTAACCTCGCCCCTTCAACGTGGGACGGTGTGATCCGGGGGCGCATTACCGACGTTCTCCGAGATGTGGCTGCCCAATCTACGGCAGATAAAAGTCTGCCGGATGCAGGGGACACGGTCGCGGCTAAGGGCCCAGATACCGATAAGCATGGACAAGACGCCGGATCAGAAAGGCTGAGGACGAGTACGACATATTCGGACCTCGGTTTTGACCCTCGGCCGATTCTTCATTTAGGCTATCTAAATGTGCTCGCCAAGGGTCTCCCTACGAATCGCCCACAATGATCGATCAGCCTTGGCTGCTCTGACATCAGCTCACATCAGCTCTCAACAGGAGCGGTGTGCTCGAAATATCGGCTGGCATTGGATACGTACTTTGGGTAGTATCCGGTCCCGCCAGCCTGCCTAAGACACGGTCCTACGCCGTCTCTGTACATGTATTGACTTTTGAGAAAAACGACTGCTGGCTGACATCAGGGCAGGCTACCCTTTTTGTCATGTTGTCGGATCCGATCTTCAAAAAACAAGGTCGCAACCGGTTTCAACTGGGCTTTACCCGTAATTACGCCGTCGGGATATTCATATATGGACCCCATCCATCGTCTCATATACTATATTTGATATGTCGATGAGGGTTCCAAAACGATTTTCTCAAGTTTTCTCTTCAGTCTGTATCTTTATATGTATATCTTGTCTAATACATATGTTGTGGATCAGGAATAGGGATGTGTCAGATTATTATTCCTTACGGCGGAAACAAGAGGAAAAAGGATATACGAAACATGAGATGAAATGTATAGCTAATGATGAAATCAATCCTACCACACCACTCATAAATGTTTTGGTACATGTTGTAGTCCTACCTTGTAAAATATTTGGGCAAATGATGAATGAAAGTCATGATTTGTTGCATAAGTATCTGAGCAAACGATGAAATGAAAGTCCTAGATGGAAGTCTGGAAAGGACGGATCTCATCTCATCTCATCTCACATCCTTTCTTTTCCTTTCCTTTCCTTTCCTTTCCTTTCCTTTCCTTTCCAGAAACATACACCCATGGCTAGGTACTTAACGTTTCATTTAATAGGCCATCTATCTAGAATAGAATTAGAAAGAAATGATATCATTACAGCCTACTTGTCCGTCGTACAAACTTCCCTCGCGTCTAATGTGGTGAGTTCTAGCGATAGGTAGGTTAGGTTAGGTAGTAACTCGTCCTAGTGATGAAGTTGCGAGTACTTATTTACAGCCTTGCTTTACTTTACTTGTCTTGATTGTCTGTCTGTCCGTCGTATAATACACAAACTTCGATTCTAGCGATGATGTCCGGGAAGAAGGAATTTTGGTTGAAGAAGTCGTCGTCATCGGTACACACACACAGAGAGAGAGAGTTAGATTCTTTGGTTAGATAGGTCAGATGATTTTGTTTTTAAATACCTATTTATTTGTCACATTACATTACATTACATATACATATACGCCTCGCCTCGCCTCGCCTCGTCCCCCTTGGCCTTAGGCACCTACAAGACCTAGCAGCGTATGTACGTACATATGTTCATTTTCTCGCCTAGGTTTTTGAGTTTACTTGTAAAGTTTGATTCTGCCAGGTCGGGAGGTCATGGTTATGGTTCGTGGTAGTGGTGAGAGAGGAAGGGATCCGGATCGATATTAAACAGAAATATATACATAGATCTAAAGCTCTTGATAATATTTATAGGTACGGTCTGTTCTATAGGGATGTTTTGTTTGTTATATCGCACTTGACGCTACTTATTTTTGATGGATAGATATATACATTCTCTTCTTTATAGTATTTCTTTTTCTTTTCTTTTTCTTTCCTTTTTCTTTCCTTTTTCTTTCCTTTTTCTTTCCTTTTTCTTTCCTTTTTCTTTCCTTTTTCTTTTTATAAAGGTACGTAAGCAGTAATAGTATTTCTTAGGCCTTTTATATCTTATATATAAATAAAGTAAATATATACATAAACTAGACTATGTTGTTTATCTATCTATTATTTATGATTTCTTATAAAAAGTTAGTTTTCTTAGCCTATACTCTCTTTTCTTTTTAGGAAAAAAAAAGATGTCCCCCGGTTGGAGTTTTAATTTGGTAGATAGAGCTTTATAGGTCATTCATTCATTCATTATCATCTGTCAGTATCTATCTATCTATTCTGATTTAGCTAGCTAGCTTGCTAGCTGGCTGGCGTTCTTCATTCACTCACTCACTCATTCTTCTTCTTCTTCTTCTTCTTCTTCTTCTTCTTCTTCTTCTTCTTCTTCTTCTTCTTCTTCTTCTTCTTCTTCTTCTTCTTCTTCTTCTTCTTCTCTTCTTTCAAGATAGTAGGTAACCTCAGCTACATCCCTCCTTTCCCTTATATTCCTATTCCTATTTCCCTTCCCCATCCGTCAGGCAGTAGACTACCTCCTACCCTTAACCATTCCCACCCAATCACAAAAGCCCCAATACCCAAAAAGGGAAAGTTCAGGAACTGGGCCCCCTTCCTTTCCTTTACCCTGCCTTTCCCATTATTCCTTATACAAAAATTCCATTCCAAGTATATACCTAGGTATTGCAAATCAAACATATACATATTAGTAAGTAAGTCTCAAAAAAAAAAAAAAAAAAAAAAAAAAAAAAAAAAAAGGCCAAGAGCTAGAACTTTTATTTTTCCCATTAATTTACACGTAAAGATACAAGGGCCGGCCCGCTTTCGCTTATACCTAGGTACATGTAGGAATCCTTTTTATTTCAGGGATTATATATGTATGTATGTAGATGTAGCCTGTAGGTAATGTAGGTAGGGACTTTACCTGTCACGCGCGTGACTAGAAATTTTTTTTTTAATGAAACTAGAGGAAGGGGAGGGGGAGGATACATAACTAATTTATCATGTAACCTTTTGATTTTTTGTCTGTACTTGTAATTTACAAAGTAAACAAAACTTGTATTAAATGACAAAAGTGCAGGTATAGCGCAAATATGCAAGCAACAATGTGTAAGTAAGCACCACCACCTCTTGTCTTGTCGACATTACTAGTGGCTTATTTATATCAAGATAGAATAGGTAAATTCGAGATAATCAAGTTAAGCATAACTAAGTACAAGAGGCGCCGGAAAGAGAAAATATCGTGTTAGGCGATCTGAGAATATCGATCTACGTATAATAATGGACATCAAGCTTTATTCTTCTTCCTTTTTCTTTTGCGTGTCTTACATAATAAACAAGATCTCAAGGTTGTTTTTTTAAGGTTATGTAATTATATATGTCTTACATAAAACTCTATCAGTATTAGTATTAGTTTGGTTTTGCGCGTGGCACGTTGCGATCATGCAAGCAAGCAACAGAACCCCCACGTTTTTTTTTTCTTTTTTCTTTTTGCTTCTTTCAGCCCTAGTTTGCCCATAGAAGAAGAAAGAGAAGGAATAAAATTTCCCGATTCTTTTAAACCAACCAATGAAACATAACAAACAAGGGTAGGGTTACTCCAATCTTTGTACATAGTAAAGGAAAAAAAAAAGGGTTGTTACTTACTATATGTAGGTAGGCGAACGGGCCGATCAGACCGTGATAGGAAGTTTATAAGTGTATGTTACGGGGAAAGAAAAAAAATGTTACCCAAGTCCACAACTTACAATCTCTTACTTTTACCAAGGAGCCAAGTCCATCATTCTTATCTTCCGATGCTGTTGCTCTTTGTCAATTCGTAGAAAAAAAGGTGGACGTCTGTAAGCAATCTAAAAGGGTGTGAAAGGCCAAGCCGCCGACGGAGTGGCTCGAGCCTTGTGTTTCCCTTTCTTCCGTCTTGGGAGTATTCCTGATACTTAAATACTTTTTTTACCCCCTGCCATTCATTCTTTTGTCGCTTGTTGGCGTGCTTGCTCGCTCGCTGATCCGGCGAGATACCGACCTAGGTTTGCCTAAACGAACGAAGGAGAAAAGGGCGGCTATTTCAATTTCAGCTTATCCATCGTCCAATTTTTACCTCGCCTTAGTCTTGGTCTTGGGTTTAGTCTTGGCTCTTTTTATATGCTGCGAATTGAAAACGTGTTGCGATATTCGGAGTACGGTGGTGCGGAGAAAGTGGCAGAAAAAGGGTTTTCCCCCTTCCCTTTTACCATACCGTGCTTGTGCTGATGCTGATGCTGATGCTGGATCGGAGAACGGGGCGCATGTACGTCTGACCACCTGACTGTTTTGCTTTTCCTTCCCATAGACCGAACACGTTGAATTGAATGAAACCGTAACTCCGACCGACCGGCCGGCAAGTCTGGTCTGGCCTGGTCTGGTCTAGGGCTCACGCCACGCATGAGAATGGGGACGCCAGCTCTGGTGGGAGAACGATGTAGTTGATGCAGGCGGCGTTTCGCCTTCCCTTTCTAGACTCTAGGTGAAAATGGTCAAGAAGGTGAGGAGGAAAAGGAAAGACGAGAAAGGAAAAACTGCAAAGAGAAGATCAAACAGGAAATGAACAACTGCCACAAATTCTCTTGACTGTTTTCCCTTGTTAATTTAACTTCAACATAGCAAGAGATATACGCCGAGAAGCGAGGAGGTGGAAAAGGAAAAAAAGAAAGGAAATCAATACTTGGCCCGGGGCAGGTTAACTAAGCTCCGCACGGAACCGGAGACGTATGAATGATGAAAAGCGACCGAGTCGTCGTCCAGGCGATCAGACGTAAAGATCACCTCGGCATAAATCTTGACTGGACGGTCCGGGGCTTCCCGCACTTTTGGACGACACCGGTAGAATACGGACGGACCCGGGAAACGGATTCATACCTTCGCGCTCTGTCTGGAGAATTGAAGTCGTCATCTTTCCGTCATAATCCGGATGCACACGAAGAGCGCCCGGGGCGCCAAGAGGTGCGTTCGTCCTCGGAATACTCCGGGCCAAAGACGTATTATACTGGAGGTTGGGGAAATGAAGACGTTTTGGCGCCATACACGTACACGGTATGGGGATTCTCGTCGTTCACATCCTCGTACGTAAGCACGGGGCCACGGGCATAATCCATCCTGAACCATCACATGTTTTCCAATACCGACGTGGAAAATATGTAACACGATAAATGGGTGAATACGTACTGTGTACTGTGTATCTGTCAAGCGCATCCCTGAGATGATAGATCAACTGGTGTGGGGATTCCGACAGTAGGTAATACCCTTTAGTCCTCTAGTCATGGTGACGCACCTTTGCGGGGGCATCCGCGCGCCGACAAGCACACTACCTGCAATAAATAAGTAGATGGGTAATTACGTGTTGTATAACCAGTAAAATGAAAATTCATCAGGTCATTCGGAGCATGGTCGTCGGCGGTCATTCATCCACTCGGCCAGAGAAAGATCGGATGTCGTTGCTGTTTGCCGAAATGTCAAACTGCACATTCCAGACACCTGGGCTGGGAAATTTCGTATGCCAATCTGCACCGACCGGTCGGTTTGCTCCTGTCCATCATAATATCGACCCCTTTTACCTTTTCCGTTCTCCGGAGGTAGATGGGGCCGCGGAGAACAAACGTGAGAAGCCAGCCACACAGTACGATAGAACGCCCCGGCCATCGCAGGAGATTACCCAGTAAATCTCCGTGAAGGGATAGATCGTGATCGCCTCTGGATAGATGAGAATGGTGACGATTCCGAACCGGCGCCGAGATGGTCCGGCTTGTTAGGCACAGCAATCATAGTATCATACTACTAGGCGGGCAAGTAAGTGGCACGCTAGGTACTCGGTTAGCTAGTGTACCTAGGTAAGGTATGTATGATATGCATGCAGCATAAAACCCCTTCTCCACCTTCAAGGTGCCCTTTACATAACTCTCTTCCTACCTGCATAAGACGGACGGTGTGTATATGAGGTAGGTAGGTAGGTAGTATCTCCTTTGCCCACAGAAGCACGCGCTTCTGGAAAATATCGTGTGCATGAACCGGTATAACGGTAGCCAAGCCTCATCTAAATTTTTCGCATCGACAAACAAATTGTTATTCAGCCGCCTTGGCATCGCTGTGGATGGTCAGCGGGTTAAGGACGGAATTTTTCCTTTACGTGTTTGGTGTGGGAATAAACCCCGTATAATGAATAATACAGGTTGGCCATGGCAATCTCAACATGTCGTCTGCATCGGCCGAGAAGTGCGCCCAGAAAAAGCTGACGAGTCCGCCTAGCGCGACTAGCTCGAAGGATAGAAAGCTGCGGGGTGTCCGCTTTGAAACTAGGAGGTCGGCGGGGATGGGAAAGGGTGGAAAGTTTTTGGATGGTTTACCGTTTACCGCAATTGGAATGCCTTTGCTCTTGGCCTCGTCTTATTAATCACTGCGGGAGAGCTGTTAACATCGACTTTTGGTATCCTCGTAATTCCAAGCTCCAATTCCCAACAGCGACATGTAGATGCTCTTTGCTAGGATAGCCCGACCATCTACAAGTAGGTAGGTACGAGTAGGTTACATAATGAAGGAGCATCTTGTCCTGGGTTTTAGGGCTAGGAATAGATCTTTGGTAATCACGTACTATAACCTTACATAAGCCAACTACGATAAGCAGTACATACCTCTTACCTTAGGTAAGCGAGTCAGGACCTTCAAGGGTATCGAGTCGAGTTTCAAAATCTGTTTAGCCGAGTCTCCTCCTGCAATCCCGCGGCACCAGCCCTCTGAATTTATGTACGAGTACGTCCTACATTCGCACAATTTCCACCGCACTGCAAAGGCGAAAAATATTCCTTTTAATTTCCAAGCAAACAAAAAGAAGAGAAGACCAATCGGCCGAATCAATTACTGTAGCGAGACAGACAGACAGCCTTGTTTCCCATTCCAACGTTTTAAGCTGGGTAACGTATTTCTTCGTAACGCCACAACCATTTCCATAAGCAAAGCTGAGAACACCATAACAAACTTCCAAATAAATACGTGCCCATTTCCGCTTTTGCTTTGGCCGATATCTGCATTATTACTGAATTGTAATTTTTTACCTTGCTGTAGTAATCAAAGGGGTTTTGTCTAATCTGAGTAACGTGTACACGTATAATGTCACTCCTTTCTTCCTAACCTGGTATGTACAATTGGCCCTTTTATCTTGAACTCCGGTCGGGTTTCTCGCTATCGCGTAAGTCCGAAAAATGCCGAAATAGAATAGGGGGGGGGAACGTGCCGTTAACGGGGCTCTTGGCTTTTTGAAACAAACACACACAAACACAAACAAGAAGCTTCGAGTCGCAGATCCACCGAGGTGTAAGGAACATCCCCGGCAATTTATGTATGTAAAAAACAAGTCCGCCGAACCCGAAAGTTGGGAATTATGGAAAAACCCCCAAACAAAACGTGCGTAACACTTTAGATATACCCGGTGTCGGCGGAATCCCCTTTGTAGTTTAGCATGAAGGAAAGAAAAGAAGAATTTTACCTACTCGTAAAACCTAATAGGCGGTCGAATAGTAGGCTGAAGACGGTGCTGAAGACGTGACTAGATTTTGTAAACTAGTGAAACCCGGGTAACTAACCTAGGTAGGTAGATGTACTACTACCTGCCCTTAATACCTGTATCCCTACAGTTTTCTCTGTACGTCATCATTGGTGTTAGGGGAGGATCTTGTTCACAGGCGTCCTAGCTTTGTATGCTCTTATATAAGTGGCCGAGAAATCATGACGACAATTCCCGATGACATCCCTGTCAAGCTAAAAAAGCCGTTGCAACCGCGATGTCTGCTGATTCGCGATTGATCGGCCAGATACCGGTAACAGTAAGACGCATGTTTTCTTCGCCTGGTACGGCGCAATGTTACTGTAACTGTTATTGTTCATTAGTGTTGAGCTCAGCTAGCCCCTGGCGAAGTAGCAAAACACAATGTATTTTTTGCCTTTGGCACAAAACAAAAATGTGCATCATCTTGGTAAACACCCTAACAGAGTGCGCCCAGTAGCCAAGACAACTCTAGGTAAATCCCACCAAAGGTAGCCAAAAAACCAGTTTTATTCGCCGCCAGTGTAGTGTTCTATAGCAATGTCCATGCCCCCAAACCGTCTACTTCTAGAGAGTACCTATGTGCGAATATCCTGAACCCGTCCAAGACACTTCGCAACAGCCAAATATAAGTATACATAATCACATGTATACCCAGCGATGGAAGTTAATCGAAGGCAATGGCGGAGAATGAGAAACCCAAAAAAAAAGTCCATAAAACATATCCCCGTATTAACACCCTATGACCCAACGCGCTTGATCCTCAAGCTACCCAACCCAGCCAGCGCCAGCGTAACCAGTGGCAAGGGGGAAAAAAAGACATCAACCACCACACTGTCGATAACTAATCGAATCGGTCGCAACCTATAACCAGTTTCCGTTCCCTTTTCGTTTTCTGTCGCCTTTCACGCCCGTATGTAGAATAATAGTAACCGTGAATTAGAAGAGAATCATGACTAAAAAGGTCATGCCAAACAGCAATGGGTATAGCATAAAAGTCAAGAAGCAAGAGACTGCGCGGAGCTCCTCATAATCATCGTTCGTATAGGAAAGCCCGTGTTTCCAACCATGTCCGTGGGGTAGAACACATATCGTCGTGAAGCCGTGAAGCAAACGCGGTGCGAGTAAACTAGCCGAGCTAAACTTTTAATCCCACATGGCGGTAGCGATGGGATCGGGAGAATGTGAGATTCCGTCAGCAAAGTTGGTCATGCCGAGGTAATAGCTGTCTTCATGAGATGGGCTAAGAGACAGAAGTCTTGTCGAGGTCGTGGCCGCCATATTCTTGAACTGGTCGAAGTCCAGATTCATCATCATCCTGTCACTTGTCGTCATGTCCTCGGCCATATTGGAAAAGGTGCTCGTCGGGTCGAAAGTGGGTAGCGAATAATCCAATGCGCCCACAAAGTCCTCCGTCTCAGACACATTGCCCGAAGTCGAAGCAAGTGTGGGCTCGGCCGAATTCACGCCAAATCCATAAGATTGGCTCGGGTCGAAACTCGACGGAGTCATGCTGTCACTGGATGCGAGGCCCTCGTATTGAGCCCAGTCGACTGCGGAGTCCAAACCTGCGCTGAATAGGGCATCGGAATCAGGCAGCCCGTTTCCACTGGCAAATAAGGCCGGGTAAGCTTCACGATGGATACGTGATATATCTAGAGACGGTAGCTGGCTATTGAGCTGCTGGAACGTCGAGGTGCTAGCCATTAAGGGGGAAGCTTGCTCGGAGCCGAAGTGATCAGTCATGTCGGGTGCGGACGCCGTCGAAGTCGCCCGCTCGCGGTTGGACAGGCCGGTGCCTGTGCCTGTGCCTGTGCCTGTTCTGCGTATCGTGGAGCCCTTAGCGTGACCCGTAGAGTGCATGAGATCCGAGCTTAGTAGGGGCTCGGTCTTGGAGGTATTAGCACGACTCCGGCGAGCGCTACTGATGCTATTCGAGATCTTGCGTTTCGTGACCAACGTCGGCCGCTTTGCGTCTAACTTGGACTGAGGGACGGGGTCGAGGGAAGGTTCTCTCTTGAGGCAGCATGTGCAGATCAATCCATGATTGCAGCAGCAAGTTTCTGCAACGTGCAAGAACGCGGCCGCGGTCAGTGATATCCAAGAGGTGCCAGACAGGAAAGCTTACCCGTATGGCCCTTTGCCGGTGGTTGCAGATGCACACATTTAGTAATCTTCACACCGCAATCGCATTTGACGTGGGCAGACCGAGATTTGCGTTGGGCACGGCACTCGGTACATTGCGACACAGGTCGACCTTTCTTATTAATGTGCTGAAGCGGTCGGTCTACGATTGGGTGCGCGTCAGTCCATTGCCATCCATGCGAAAATGTCATTATCCAACTCTGAATAGAAGAAAACAAATACAGTGTGGGCGGCGTAGATGAGCTTGTAAAAAACAATGTCCGTGGGCATTTGCGAAATGTACGTCGTGAAGTGCTGCCGGGGCGCTGCCCTGGGCCGACTAAACATTGTGGTTGAGGAACGGAGGGGCAGACAGCACCAAAATGGTGTAAGTCATACCGAACTCGATATTCACACAGTTCAGGGACCAACACAGGTCGGGGTCGGCTAAAGGACCATTCCCCGGTTCCTTGATTCCAAAAACAAACTTGGGAATATAAAAGAGTGCTGCAAGCTCGGAAGGAGAAGAGTAAACAGAAGACAAAAAGCGGCTCAACTCACCTGAGTGGTGGCAATTGCTAACCCTGTGCCCCCGAACACAAGCATCACAGGCAAATTTCTCGCCGTCGATAATCATGGTTGACGTAACGTTCGCTTCCTCTGTCCGCTAGCCTAGCAAAGTATTCCTAGTAGAACAATGTTGTCGTAGGGAAATAGTCGCCGTATGAATCCCGTCAATAACAATTAAGTAATTTTGGGAAGGATACGTAAGCTAGGCCACGGCAGCGACGGCGAGGTGCAAGTAAAAATAGTCCGAACCAAAGACGACGAGAATTGGTAAAAAGAAGGGAGGAAGTGTTTGGTTAATAAAGTTGACAGCAATATGCAATAACGGCGCCGTTCGCTCTTCGTCTAGTGTGGCGCTAACGAGACTGGATGCTTGCTGCGACAGGCGCGACGAGGGAACAAAGGCCCGAGTAGGCAATGTCGTTATAAAACGGGGGATCTGGCCCCAGAAAAAAGTAGATGAAGATACAAAGTTGGTCCGGTTGGTACCTTGTTCGGCTCTGGCGATCTCAACCGCAGAAGGCCAGTAACCTAGTAAATAAGAGGATTGTACGTGTATGGGAAGAGAGAAAGGCACACACAAAGTATCTTGTGAAGACCGGACAGTCTTATATCAGTTGGGCGGGGAAGATACGATTTCTCAAACTTTAGTCCCTTGGACTGTATAGGATGACCCAAGTTATCAATCTCCGTAAAAAAAAAACAGAGTTGAGCCCTGCAAGGGGTTGATAGCAAGAATAGGATGCGATTGTACAAGTAGCCCGAAAGCTTGTAGTCGCAAAGGCGATTTACGAGGTAGGCCGGCAGGACACACGCCTAGGAGCGCACCTGCAGCTAGACTAGGTGAACCTGGGTGAAGGTTTTGGCCGATAGTAAAGTATGGATGTATGTAGGTGCAGGGTAATAGAGGATGCTAAAAGCTGTGCGCTGCATGCGCGCAAGGGAGCTTCTCTAAAGGTTTAGTAGACACTGAGGCGGCTAGCCAGTAGGTGGGGGGATGTTGCTAGGTTAGATGTTGAGGTTGCGGGCACCTATACGTATGTGTAAGTAATCAAGATCGCAAATCGAAACGACCAGGTACGTACATGTAACCTAGCTAGGTACCTAGGCTAAGGTGGGATAGTGCCTGCGGGACCTAAGTACAACCGTGTGTGTCGATACTGCAAGTTGTAATACCTGTCCTGGTTAGGGATGGTTAGAAATGGGCTAGACTAGGGAGAATCTCCTTTGCAGCTTATTACAAGGGTCTGGTTGCTGTGCTCGGAAAGACAAAAAAAAACCAGGATGGGAGGAATAAAGAAGCTCCCTTCTAGGTAATAGCCAGACTTCTGGCCAGGAAGGGGAAGTGGGAGGTACTACCAAATAAAGAGCTGTACTAGGCGCGGGAAGCCAAGCAACGCCAAGGTAAACCAAGCGGAGCCTGCAGGATCAACAAGGAGGACCGGCAGCGGCTTGTGAATGATGAACTGATGAAGTGGACAGGGCTTACCTAGATTGTACTCGTAGTGCCCTAGTTTAAAGCAGTCAGTCGCAAGGTTACTTAATTACCTAACGTAAAGTTATACACGTACACGTAAAGGTAACTTTGAAACAAATCTACCCTGTACGAGTATGTGGTCGTAGATAATGCTGTACCTATCAAGGCCGTACCCTGTCAGTTTAGGTACCTAGATAATTATCTACTAGTACCTGTACTGTTGTATCTTGAGTCGCTGTGCAAAAGACCGGATCGGCGCTCGGATAGTATTCAGCAGGTTCAATTCAATTGCTGGCTTGCTGAGCGAGGACCGCCCGATGCTCTTTTTCGTCTCCGGTCGGATTGTCGCTTCCTCTTGAAGTTGGCCAGATTAACGTAAGCCGACGTGAGCGTGGGTTGCAATTGTGCTTATATGAAGGTCGCGCGTCTGAAATATAATTTGTTCACCCTTTTCCTTCCCTTTTGGCTTTCAGATTTTTGCTTCCCTCCCTATATGCTGTAACGTCCCTTCTGACCATCAAGCGACCACGGCGGACCGATTTGCTTTCTTGGGTGTTGGGAGGATTAGGTAGGTTGGCTAATAAAGGAAGCTAGCCGAGTGGGTATAGTGGCTATTGGTATTATAGGTAAAGTATGTAGGCAGGTAGTTAAGGTTACTGGTATGGGGATAGAGCGATGAGGTGAAGTACATGTAGGTGAACTAAACCGGTAGCTGAGTAAGTACGTCAATGTTGCGTCTAACGAGGCGCTTTGTTAGTCGATTGTGATTCGGCTGGGCCAAGGCTCATGGGATCAGGAATTCCTGAAGCCCCGATTCCCGAGGGTTGTGCAATTGTTCGATTGTTCGATCTAGAGGGAAATGTAAAAGTCACGCCCTCTAGTCAGCCAACAAGGCGTACACACTGGCGCAACACCGCTATAGACCGCGGCACGTCGGGGTGGTGAGTTTTTATCTTTTTCTTTCAGGATACGATGGTCCTCATGCGTTTGTACGTTTGTCTGTTGTTGTTGTTGTTGTTTTAGTAAAAGGCAAACACGCTGACTTGAACACCAATCTCTTTTCATTAGGTTCCCGCGAGGTATGAAGACACCGCCAACAAATATACCTTAATATGAGATCGCTAGGGCCAAAAGAGCAACAAATAGTCACAACCACGGGGATTGGCGCTGGCGCTGGCGCTCGCAACAAAGTGGCTAATAATAACGTTGACATCATGGTTGTAGTACAAAGGTAGGTTAGGTTAGGCTAGGTAGAGGTAGGAATTACACCACGATTTTACTAACGTCTCGAACCCACAAACATCCTCCACTAGAGGAGAAAGCGGTAACAGATAAACTGAGGTGAAGAAATTATTGAAATCCGGGCCCGACAATCGCTCTGTTTTTGTTGTCTGTACCTGAGAGGCCCGCGACAACAGAATAAAGAGAGGCCACAGAGGGTATCAATATGCCGAATGATTGGACTGAAAAGACGATCCTTGTGGGAACTTGGGAAATTTGGAAATATTTTTTTCTGGTTGAGGTGACTTTGTCGGAGAGGGGCGTAATGGGACCTTTCTCTGTCTAACAGAAACCAACTTACATTGCAATGAGGTAAAGAAAGACTGGGCGGCGGATAGATAGTTGTCAATAGGCATCTAATACGCCGATAGGTATTCTTTCCTGCCACTTGCTAACAGTCCTCAACTCTTCACCAACCTGTGGAAGGCTGTGGGCCTGTAAGCTAAGGGGACGACAGACAGCAGAATGCGATGTAGGTAGGTAGGTATCCGAAAATTACTGTGTTAATGATAGCGTTGGTGGTGACGGTAACAGTAATTGGTTAGGAAAAAGAGACGAAGGGTCTTGGTAAATGTAGTTGTAGGTGGCAGTCACAGCCTTGGCATTGTGTTCTTACCCATTCCTGCTCTTGTATTTATTTATTTTTTCTGCTTTCCGGCGGGGGTAAGTTGGGGGTGTTTAAGAGCACCCCCGTCCTTTCCCTCTCTCCTTTGGCTATCCCATCTCGTTTTCTTTTTACAGGTATGCATCTGACATCAAATGGCGTAAGACGTGTTGTTGGGTCGAGTGAGATGCGATACCATGCAATGCCTCGGGATGGCCTCGGGATGCCGTTAGACTGAGGTTAACATCAAGGCCATGGGATGCGTGTGATGAGCACAAAGTCCTGTCCGGGGTCGTGTTACTTTACCTACCGTATAGGCTATCTACGTGTACACAGACCTACTTGCACAATTGATTTGTATGCTTTCGTGACAGCGGTTCCGTCGATGTACTCGCAGATCCATCTCCGCCGCAAAGAGTTTTGTCTCGACTACCATGTAACCTAGAACTATTGGAAAGAACGATGTACCGGGTACTTTCCCCGTCTTTTGTCGTACTTCCAAGTTTCTTTGACTTCCTCTCTCTTGCACTCACTGCTTTGGTCTCGATAACCCCCGCGATGAGATCCAGGGTTTTTCTGACACGCGGTGCTTGCGACGACATGCTATTGGTGAGAACAATTTATCTGCACGTATCTCCTCACATTAGGTACATAGCCCATCTACCGCACGAAGCACCCCTGGCCAAGCCCGACGTTGCAATGTTGGGTAAGGCTTATTGTTCTTGTTTTGTGTCCTACAGAAGCTACGAGTAAACACGGCTCCATATCTCATCGCGGGTAGATGGATCAGGATCAGATGGGGGTCGTTGAGACTCCCGTCCACGGCCCACGGCTAACGGGGACTTAGGACGGGGTCCATTTTCGCGTCGGCTACCATTCAGCTTGGAGCTCTCCGGGGTAGCTGTCGATCTCCTATCTAGTCTAAATGAATAATGTCAATTAGTTGAGTTTTTATGCCAGCACAGGAGCCGCAACAGCCGGCGATGCCCGTTGTTTCTACTCAACTCATCTTTTTGTAGTTCTTATGCGCAGGGCAGATATTTCGGAAGTCCTGTCAAAAGCCAAGGCGACTATAATGGAAATGATGAGTCTGCCAATCCTGTATGTCGTTTATTACCTATATAGATATGTAGGTTTATAATTCTCCATTTGGAATCATTTGTCCGTGATTTGCAGGGCAAGCCAAGCAGTCAGCGACCGCTGACTTTCGGTGCCCAGCCCCCAGAATATACGGTTTGCTCCGACACGTGTACTCGTAGAATAATGCACGTACTAGGATGGTCGCGCCTACACCGTGACACTTACGATGACGCCCATCACCACCATTACCACAATGTATTTGTGCATGCCACTACGATATGGATGGGATCCCGTACCTCGACTTGGCTATACTAGGCAGAGATTGCTTATGTATACATAGCGGCATCGACTCCTCGAGCCTACGCCTATCACCTTATCTCTATTTCCGTTCATTTCGCCACGATCCTTTTGCCTCTTTATTAGGAGTGATGAGCTTGGCTCTTCGGTACACGGTGTTACTTTGTGACCAGTCCCTTGGCTTGGCCATCCTACGCCGAGATCCCTGCAGCGGCTTCTTGACTGTCAGCCCCTCAGCAATCTTAGCGCAACCTTAAACAGTCATTCTTACTTCTCCTTATGGTATGTGCATGTTATAGTTATCGCCTTCGCTGCTGGGACTAGTCTAGTCAGGACGAGCATGTATTCAGCCCTCGCCGGCTCCTATTTGCCCTGCCCATCCATGGCTCTCTGGTGTCCTGCATTGGTTTAACCTAGCGATAGAGGAGCAGGGGACGAGGCAACAATGACTGGATAGGCTTCGGCCTAGGATCTAGTGAGCCTGCGTGATCTCTTACATGATCTGACATGCGTGCCGTTCGAGCGCAAAGTATGGGTAGGTCTCGCCCCCTGCCGGCTGTGGGATATCTGGTCGATAGGGCTTCCCAGTCCTACCGAAGAGGATATTAGAGGAAACGGACCAAAGAAGCTACGTGTACATGGCTGCATAGCATACAATCTTTATACGATCACATGACAAGATATCGTGCCTCGGATTTTCCTCTTCATTCTTTCTCCTGAGGCACGGGTCCTCGACACATAGATGAGGTGCTAGGTGAGATGCGCTCGGCCTCGTTCCGTTCCGCCCGCCCACAAGTCTGCGCGCCGCTAGTACGGGGTCAGTAGTAGTGGGCTGCGATTGATTGCTTCACATTCTTTATCAGTGGGCGTTTCTTGGCCTATTTACGCAGCCAAGCATTCGGGACATGGCGTCCGTCTTACTGCTTGCATCTGACAGCCAAGACGGTGCATCTAGCAGACAGGAGTGCGACAGGCGCGCCACAAAGATCGAAGGCAGATTGTATTAGAGTATGGCAAGATCTGCACAGGAGCTTGGCACTGGTGGTTTGGCCAGGGTCCTTTGGCCTAGGGAAGCAATGCGAGACAGGCATACTGGACCCTCAGACCACGGTCTTCTTCATGTCCGAGCCTATGGCGGGGACGGGATGTTCACATGGGCCTTATCGGACGGTTGCCAGTTGCGGCAGCGTGTCTACGAGATCAGTCTCGGCATGCCACGGCGGTCCCTTTTCCCCATGGATCTAGCCACAGTTGGCCAGCAGTGCGATTCGCTCGCCTCCTACGATGGCACAAGCAGGATCTCGGTCCGCTCATGATGGGAGGAGCGAGTTTTGTGAAAATTATTTCATGGCCGAGCGGGCTCATGACTTGGCCACCTCCTCTCCGGTAAAGAGGTGACATGGGCAGCGTTTCAAGGCGACACGAATGGCCCCGTACAAATCCAATGTCGATGAGCTTGTCTGATGAGATGGCTGCTATGTTCTCGGCTCAATCCAGGTTTATCAGATTGTTGATTACCCATGGCTCGTCTTTGTGGTTCGCTGGGTATGAAAGAGACTTGTCTGATCGTCCTCGACGCTACGAGGTGTATCCCCTTCCCAATCAGACCGGAATTGATCCACGTCGGACGCCAAGTCCTTTGTATTAGTAGAGTTCACGGCTCTCTTTGCCACCGCCAGTGTTGTGCGACATTCAAACATTATCCATTTGTTCGGCGTGTTGTATGGCGGCCTTGGCAACTGAGCCAGGGTGAACAACGGCGGCACAATTAGTGGATAACTTGAAGAGGCCGCGAAAAGTAAGTATCCAGGCAAGCAAGAACAAGCAGTGTCCAGTCTCGAACTTACGGAACCAAAGCGTCGGTATGAAGACGTTGTAGTCCATCTCATCCTCGCTTGCGGGCATGTATCTGTAGCATGGCAGCTCTGTTTTTGTCCGGGGTCAGAACTTGAAGCGGCGTGATATATGTCATCAGCGAGTCGAACAAGACAGCTGGCGACGAGTAACCCGGTGTCACGAATTGGACAATTCCTGTCATGTCAATAGGCACCCGCAGGTAAGCAAGTAGGTATCTATGTATGTAATATGTCTCGCCGACGATATGCAGCAGGCACTCGGTCTCGATACAGGGGTTAGCTGAGCTAGGCTTTCTAAATTACCCGAACAGCAACGTGCTCTCCTAATCTGTTGAGCTGTGTTGCACATGTGTCTGACTAATAAGAAGTACGGAGTAGAAGTCGGGATACGTGTACGAGTAGGTAATCTGCAGACTTACTGTTTAGCTAAGCTGGCACGCTGGTTGGGTGAGGGTGGGTCTCTGCTTGCTTGCTTGCTTACGAACTCGTCAAGATTACCCAAAATACCCATTTCTTGCGTCTCATGGTTTGCTCCTCTCCTGTCTGTCCAATGTCGTACAATTGCGGAGTATCACCTTTGGTGCGACTGGAAATTGCACTTGGCTCTTTTGTTAGGCAGCTCCATACGCGACGATGCAAAGTTCGTCGTATCTGATCTACGATATGCCGTAAAGGTGAACCAGCATGGAGCGGCAAGCATATCAATCGACGACAACTTAGCCAGTTTGCATAAGTCGTTTCGAGGCATATCTTGGCGTACAGAGTCAGAAACAACATAGCCTACCAGTACAGATCATTTTATGATTTTGAGAACACCGCCAGCATCTTCCGACTGAAGTGTTTCCATCCACCGGGCCGAAAACGGGACCGGCCAACTTACGTACCGTACCTACTGTGTAACGTTGGTGTTTGTTGAATGATTTTATGTAATTAGCAATATAAATGATTTGTAGTAATTATTACTAAAAAAGAGGATGATTGTAAATGATAGGATTTAATGGGGTTTAGCTACATAGTATGTATTTACTAGGTTAGGGTCCCACGTCCACTTATTAGCCTACTTCAAAAACAATGGAGAGAAAACTTTTCCATCGTATCCGCTCTTGCACCACTTCCTTTATTAAATCCTCTTCACTCTCGTACTTGGTTAACCTCTACATGAGGTCCTCAACCCCTTCAGCCCTCGCAACCATGATAATAATTCCGTATGCAGGGTCCGTTGTATCCTTTGCCCCATCACTCGCGTGTCCCTTTTAACCACTGGCATCGAGATTGGCCGACTGTCGCAAGATTCCTCCGGTAAACTCCCACACCTCGGACCACAATCCATCACCTTGTCTTTTTCCTGTATCTCTCAATGGCCACGACTCATATGCTCTGCCTTCCCCATCTGGACACATGATCCGTGTCCGACCGTTTCTGCTGTACATCCCTCCCACACAGTTGTCACGCAAATGTTGAATTGCCATCACCAACGATTGCCGGAACAATATGTGCAAAGTTCCTGGGTAACTAGGTGACCATCAGCCTTGCTGTACCTGCACCTCTGAAATGCTTGGCTAGTGGCCTTGCTATATCCAGCCCACTCGACCGGATTGCGATTGCAACATTGTCCTGCAAGCACACGCGCTGCTTTCGTCAGTGTATCATGTTCACTTAGCACTGGTGGTTGATGGTACACCCCAGTCCAATCACAGCTTCCTACACTCCTCGGTTGGAGGTTTTCGACACTAGCTGTCTTTAACTGTTGCAACAAGCTCCCGGCCCCCCTGCCAAGTTTACGAACTACAGTCACTCAAAGCTTATCCCAACGGTTCCTCTCGCCTTCAAGTGAAGGGCGTGGGGGGCCAACTAATGTGATTGTGGAGCGCTTATAGCTCGTTTCCACTGTTTGCCTAAATTGGTCTTTGGTATACCCGCTCACACGAGCTCTTGAGAACGCAGACTTGGAACCCACCAACAACCAGAAGTGTCAAGCTGCGCCGGTTGTTGATATCTCATCACGTCGTATCAATGTCCGCGCTAGGCGGTATGTTCATCACAACATCGACCACGCCTAGGGGCAGGGGTAGCCTGTCTTCGGTTGCAGGTCTATTCATTATGTTTCAACTATTTCGTTATCTGGCGCTCGGCTTCCCTAAAACTGTCTGAAGCTTTCCCCGCTTGCCCGGCATTTCTCGGCAGGGGTGAACTACTGACGCATGCACACATGCATATGCTGATGTATTTGAGCGGCTGCGCAGCTTACTCCGGGAATGTGTGGAAATCTGCCTACCTTCCTCTTTTCTCCCCCACATCTTTCTCCGCTACGGGGTTATTATCAGCAGCAAATTTGGATCACTACCAACAACGCTTGTACTTTCCTGATTCCAGACTCGTTTACTTCTAAGCCAGGTCACAGGTTCACATCTTTGATGAGACTGTCACTATAACCGCCGGGACTCTCGCGCCACAACCCTAAGTGTTGTTCGATCTTTCTGCTTCAAGGTTGCGACCAAAGGTCTCAGGCCTTGAGTGTGCCTTGTGTATCCCACCATACTTGCATGTCTGCGCCTTCCGTCTTCTCCATCCCGGGATTTTCGGTTCCAGTCAGTCGGGTGTGGCCGTCGCATATGGGCCATTGTGCCACTTGCCAACCACGGCTCGCTAGAGGGCATGGGAATTCCAACCATGTAACCTGGTGTATAGTGAGCCCCTCTCTATATGCCGAGTTATGGGGTCCGGACTTGTTCGAATTCCTTCGAACCATTCATCATTCCTTCGACGTCTCCCTAAAAGGTCTCGTGGTGCTAATGCAAAAATACGTTATATTGTCTCGTCCACAGCACGAACACCACCTAGTATTGTGCTGGACAACTGAATCGGATCGTTTCACCACTGTTTTGGTGCTGCATCTCTTGACTATCTCAGCGCAAAGGCCTCATTGAGACCCCGTCTCGGTTAGCGACTAGGCAACATTTATCGATGCCGCCGTCAGGGTCAAGCTGCAAGCTAATGATGGTACCATGACGGTGCGCCCTTGCCGTAAGTTGTACGTTCTGCATCGATCGGTGAGTCCCAACGCCGGCACATGTCAATACGACATACGACTAGCTTCGTACCACTAGCACCCTGATTATGTAATGTTGTTTTAAATCCGCACACCCCTCCCTTCCCCATGCCAGCAAATACGCTTTGCGTATATCGGCATTCGCCATCAAATCTATTGATGCGAGTGTTTTCGCTCCTGGCAAAGATCAAACTATCTACCCGTTGCTGGGCGCCCGGATTTGAGAAGCCGTTTTGTGCCTCTTGGAAAGTTCGGGAATCAGTAGAGGTTACATGTCTATTTCCAGACAACGTATCTGGCGTGTTATGTGAAGAGGGGTACTCCTTCTTGGTGGTGATAGGATCTGAGTAGACTAGAGAAAGGATCATAGCAGATTGAGTTAGCATTACCAACTCGGGTATATCAATCCGCTGATCTTATTAGGGGTCCGCGAGGTTACGGAGCCGTCGCTCCTGGGCGGGGCCGAAGCCGAGCTGCTGGAAGGTCCCATCATATTATTATACCATTCAATTTCGTCACCATATCACACAGTCAAGATTCGCTCGATTACTTACCAGGTGTTTTCGACGAAGAACTTCGAATATGAAAGCAGTCTACAAGGAACCCTTGGGTTACACCTTGTATGTGGGGGCGGGGGTGTCGCGCAACATTTCCTGTTTTGTCTCTCAGCTCCCGTTACCCATCCTTCTCATTTACTTTTGAACAGTAAGTATCTAATACATCCTATCAAAAAAGAATACAACGAGACGCCATTATAGAAGTGTCACCGAGGCTTCCAATATATTCAACGTCATTTGCAGTAGGTACAGGCGAACCCTCCCACATGGAACGAGTCAAGGCGGAGAACTCGTCTACCTCTGCCCTCCACTACAAGCCAGATCCCAGTCTTTGGTTGCAGTGAAGCGAAAAACAAGCTTCACCAAGCATCCGGAACAGATGCCGGGATCGCTTGGCTTCTGGTAAGATATTATATATCATCATATCCGGGTTAAAGCCGCACCTGTCTCTCACTCCCACTCTCTCTTAGTTAGGGCAAGAGCGACGACATTGCGGCGTAAGCGCTCTAAATGGCCTGATGCCTTTCTATCTCGCCTCGCAAAGGGCGTTCATATGGGGGTCGTATTGCGACCAGAAGAGGCGACTGTAAGCTCCCGGTGAACATAGTGTTTGAAGTTTTTAGAGTTGTAGGGATGTATTCAGCTCATTGAAAGATACACAAGTATCCCGGAAAGGTGATGTTGCAAGGTCGTCCCAGAGTGGAAACGCCCATGGATTCCGACCATGCAAATACGTTGCAACCCCCAGACAGCTGGACTCGCCCAAAATAAGCAAAGTGAAGCACCCTTCATCGACCCAATGGCCGACACCACCACCACCCTCCGAGTTCGACTTCATGTCCGAGCTCTCTGACAAGAGGTCGTCTGCGGGGTAGGCATGGGCTGCTGTCACTGGACGGGCGGTGCATGCACGCCGACGACGCAGAGTTTTTAGCACGTCAGCCAAATTTTTAGTCATTCGAGTTAGCGTCGATACACATGTGTCAGACACAGCCAGAATGAGTGGGAGGATGTGTATCGTAGATGACTAGCACGCCCGCGGGGACTTTTGATGGAAGACAAATAGGCCGTGAGTGGCGGATTCCAGTCTAACTTCGAAGGGCCGGGGGCCCTGTATGTATCCCGCAAACGCAAGCCACAAGTTGACAGAAATAGGTATGGTGATATGTAAGTATAGTCTGATATTGACTTCATTCAATATTAGGTAGCGAGATAAGCAACGCCTAGACTACGCGCCGGTTGCAGAGGTGCAGCAACAGAAGCGTATCACAAGCAACGTCGGTCGGTCCAGGTATTCCCCTTCGTGGTTATGGGGGAGCCAACCTCCTATTAACGAAACAAGCGATGAGGCACTGCTCAACGCCGCTCTCGCTGTGCGTCGCCCGGTTTATACGGAAACTACAATGATATTAGAGGGAGATTAGAGCCAGATCTCTCCTCCGCAGCCAAGACTATGACCACACAGTCCTAGACCAAATCCAAAGGATTTTCGGCAAGTACTCGTAAGCGCGGGTCGGTCCTTGGAGCACCCTATTTGGGTCGTTCGCGCGAGGATCAGGATCAATTCTTCCTGTCAATTTTTCGGTTCTTCACAAAGCCCTACCCACGTGCGTGCAGTTATGGGATACGACGTATACAGACAGATACGACATACATGAGCAGTAGAAAGGACGAAGCAGAGACGAAGGTATCGACATGCCGCAGCGACGTTTAGGGGTCGGATAAAGTCTTACGGGGAGATCGACATGGGCAAAAAGCGAAAACCATGCGATCCAGGTGTTTCTGATACCAGAGAAGTTCTTTCCTGCCGTGAAACTTCAGGCGGCATGTTCTCTCGGCCAGAAATGTTCATGTGTGTGCGCATGTGTGTGGCTGACTTTCAGCTAGTATTATAGCCTACCTTGGGTTAGGCCAATGCTATCCCCGCGATGTTCTGGGATCCGTCTCTCCGTTCGCCGTCGGCGATGCTGTACAGTAACGACTTCGTTCAGGCCCAAACGCAAGCGAGTGGCCGGGTCACTCACTCACACAATCCACCCATTCACCTAGGTATACTAAGATATACTAGGTAAGGTTACAACTTGCATTTCTTCCCGTAGGATTTCCCGCTGTCCACCTCGCCAAGAGTGACCCTGCCGGCTTCAATTGTACCTACCTGCCTGGAAAAGAATAAGCAGGGCGAACTTAACTCGAAACAAAACAAAACAAAACAAAACAGAAGAGAAGAGAGAGGGGCGGATTGCAGCGAACCCATTTCTGCCCAGACTTCAAGTCCACCGCGCGCATTTGCTTACGAAACACTAGGCTAGACTAGAGGGGCGGCGCCTGCCGTATACACACGGACTCCATATAACCAGTAAAAGTGCTTCCTCAGGCCGGAAGCGGCGGGCCCCTCGCGCTTCGATCTCATGCAGGCCAAGACGTTTTACTGCCAGCCAGCTATGCGGCTGATGGCAGATTTTCTCCAGGGTGGGGAGGGATGATAGGCGAAACGAAAGTAGGGACACGGGCAACAAGGGGAATAAAACATCTTAAACCTGGGAAGGCAAGTGGGATTTCTGTTGAGGATTAGAAGTTAGGTAAGTGGCCAAAAAGGAATGATGGTGAAAGATTTAACAACGGTCCAGACTCAAGAATAGGGAGAGGGGGGAAAGAGCAAGTTTACATGGGGAAGTAACAAAGGAACATGCAATTTGCAAGGGTCCTGTCTTAGTAATCCGGTAGAGGGCTGGGCAAGGAATCTTGGCGACAGACTTGGCAAAGCTTCATTTTTTCCTTCCGGACGGGAAAACTATGTTCTGACGGCATAGACAATAATACCACGTACATAAGTACATACATAATCGCCGTAAAGGCAGGGCGCTAAAAAAAAAAAAAAAAATCGTACGGTAATGGAATAAGCCGAAGGACTATCTTGATAATCGCTGACCGAGCTTAGCTAGCGACCTGCAGCCTGTAGCCTGTAGCCTGTAGCCTGCGGACGAGGGCGAAGTACGTGCAGCAAGGCCAATGTTTAAACCCTAGACTAGTTTTTACTATCTGGTACCTAACTACAGTAACGCGTGACTGGGCTGCAGAAACGTATAAAGATTAGGATATCTAGGGTAAGGCTGGGCTAAGCTAGATATAAACATCTGAAAAGAGTAATTGCGTCGCGGCCGGGAGAGAAGACAACTGAAATGAAGAAGGATCAACGATTAAGAATAAGAAGGGTAAAGTACAAGACTCGACAATCCCTGACTGAAGAAATGCCAATATCATTTATTTATAATAAGTATCCATCAACGAGTTTACGAGTAGATACAGCAACATTGTCTCATCCATAATCTATCTACATCTGGGTAGATTTCCCTTGGCGCGGCCAATTTACCTTACTTTTCCGGAAGCCAAGAAGGGGGACCCCTTCTTCCTCCCTCGAGATAGTAGATCTCGATGCCTTGCTTTTGAACATTTTTCCCCCTCCCCGCCATTCAAGCGTCTACTATGTATATAAATACATTTTTACCCTGTTACCCTGTGCAGCCCTGTATAAAAGATTCACGTAACAAGCAAAAACGCGGACATTTTTAAAATTAGTTACCCTGTTTGCAACTCTATCTTAATAAGCTGAAAAGTAAAGTAGATATGATAGATAGAAATTATAGACGTTACATTTAAGGCTTATAGGAAACGTGTCTCTGCGCTTTAGGTTAAGGTTAGTCGGTTTCAAATGCAATGCGCGCGCGCGCCCGCCAGCGCGTGCACGACATGCAAGGTTGAAATAGGTTTAGTTACCTAAGGTACGTAGGCAAGCAAGCACGCAAGAAAGATAGGGTTTCGGGTTGTTCAAGGGCCTGAGCCTCTCTTTAGCTGCAAGATACCTACAAACACGTACATATACACGTATACACGTAAATGATCTGCAAACGGAAAGGAAGTGGAAAAAATTTACGAGTATAGGTAGACAAGAACACCTATCTATCTATCTATCTAGACTAGGTAGGCAAGAAAGAAAAAGTCTGCCTAGACTATGCAGATGGATTGATTGACATGGGAACCGATAATGCAAGAAGAGAGGGGCGGCCACCGGGTATCTAGGGATCGGACATTTTTTTCCTCCCCTATTTTTTTCCGTTTCGGTTATCTAAAAGGTTTTTTTTTTTTTTTTTTTTTCCGTATGCTAGATAATAGGGTCTAGGTCTGTTGATCGATTTGATCTGTCCGAACCTAGGGTGGGTGATTGATGGGGTGATACATACACGGTTAATAGGAAAAAACAAAAAAAAAAAAACAAAAAAAACCAAAAAAAAAACCACGGACGAAATTATCCTATAACCTCCTAGACTAAACTAAAAGCTTACATACTTGACTAAAACTCCCCGTTCTATCTAAGGGTAGGGTAAAGTAACAATCCATTTTTTTCATCTGGGTAAGTTAGGTAATTAGAAATAAGTGCCTGCAGGCAGAGAGCGGGAACTTGAGGTAAGGTAAGGTAAGGTAGTAAGCAACTGCCGAGTTGCTTAATGATCCCTCCAAAACCTTATTTTAGGTAATAGGTTGGAATTTACACGTAAGTGTATCTACCTATCTATCTGTTTAGGTAGGTTAGGTGTAGGTACATGTCTTGTTACGGAAAGAGGGTATGAATGAAAGAATGAAAGAGAGACGTAAATTGGCATGTGTAAGTATGTAACCTAGACTATGACGGTAGGAGAGTAACTCTTGTTATGTAAGTTGTAACATGAAGCGCAATTGTAGCTTGTAGATAACAGCATTTGCTGGTCGTCTCTTTTGTACGGTCAACCTACCTAGCTAGGAGAATATCAGCTATGCAAACTTACCTCGTTGGTTAACTTGCAAAAGACTCTACACCTACCTACTCGTAGGGGAGCAACATAACGTTATATCTAGTTGAACCTTGTTAGGGAAGAGGGGTGGACAGTATCCTCAACGCGTCCGGCTTATATATAGTAACGAATTCTTGTACATGTAAGATAAGGTATGTACTCACATCCTTTCGTGGACACGACGATGTAGAATACCTGAAACTAACATGTCCGGAGGTTGAGACTGAGACACAGCCCTCTAACTTTGCCGTGCTTACATACATACATACATACATACATACATACATCTATCATGATAGTAAACCCAG
Organism: Poronia punctata; assembly: GCA_022579005.1. Classification (NCBI taxonomy): domain Eukaryota; kingdom Fungi; phylum Ascomycota; class Sordariomycetes; order Xylariales; family Xylariaceae; genus Poronia; species Poronia punctata. Next base: position 64,369 of record MU401474.1, read on the forward strand.
GTATCGCATCCTTCCGACCTTACAATTTTCGCCGTCTTTCTCTCTCTCTCCCTCTCCCCCCTTTCCGTGTCTCTACGGACGCTTTGGTCCCATCATATCCCCGATTCCCGACTCCCGACTCCCGAGGACGAGCTGACTTGCTGACGCCCCTATAACCACATACACCTTTTTCCTTCCTCGTAAAAGTTAAGTAGTAGTAAGGGTAGGTAAGTGAAAGGGCGGAAATAGTATGCCCTGCCATGAATAGGATACCGCGGAGCGGCACCGTACCTAGTAGACACGCAAAGAGAAATTAGTGATTGAAAATAGCCGGTGGCACTAAGCTTGTGTGTTTTTGTCGGAACACCTAAATGCATATATACCTACGGATCTACGACGGCAAAGTGGAACGAACGGGGTAGTATGTGTATTTCCGTTCACACTCGATAACATGATGCGTAGTGACCGGGAAGCATACCCATACCGGGACTAAATGATTTCCTGCCTTTGACTAGATTTATCTTACCTACCTACCCTATGGAACTGGATAAAACACATCACATGCCTGCGGGTTTTGCTTAAGGGGTTTTAGATGGGGAATTACGAAGCTTGTAGGTAAGGTTTATTGAGCATGTCTGAACCGAGACGAGGCGGGAGAGGGGTGAGGATTGTGACTAAGACTTCGTGATCATTGTATGTGATGTGAGGCTACCGGTACTTTAGATAGGAAGGGACGGACTGGAGAGGGTGGGAAAATAGAAAGGGACAAGGGACATGGATATAATCGAGTGTGCACACAAGACGATATATAGGTAGACTCCTATCAAAGCTACCTAGTATCTACTCTCGTTCGGTGACGCCTGAGGGAACCAGGGGGTTCATTTCGCCCCTATTCCGCATAGGACGAGTGGTAAACGGAAAACAAATCACGGAAGTAGGTAGGTGCCGCATACAGAGGGGAATGGATGCATGGATAGGTATATGTAACGAAGCTACGGACTGATATGTTGCCTTCACGATATGTACCTACATGCCGGGTGTGATGGTTAAATGTCTCCGAGTTCAGACTTGACGATCTTCTAGAGAAGTGAGTCCTCCCTAAAGGCGATGTTACTTACCGACTTTTTACCGGGACCGACGTGCATGTAATAAAGATGTGAAGTAGTCATACATATCATATCGGCTTCGCTAGCAGTATAGGTAGACAACTCACTTGGGTACCGGGTTCTACGGAGTCTGAATAAAGTTCGTCCTAACTCAGATTATTAGGAGAAGCTAGTAACATTCTGGTAGGCTTCTGTAATGTGTATCCCACCGGGTAACGCAGGTGTTGAAAGATCCCTTATCTGAACAAGAGCTTGTCAAGGGAAAGGGGGGGGGGGGGGGGGGGGGGGGGGAATTGATCAAGGAAAAAATAAAACCAATTTACCGAGAACCCGAATTTGAAATGTGCCAAAAAAAGAAATAAATTATTGGTAAAACAAAGGCTGA
>MU401474.1:65848-222564 GCA_022579005.1 Poronia punctata
CTCGCCCTCCCCCCCCCCCCCCCGCCACCCCCCCCCCCCCCCCCCCCCCCCCCCCCCCCCCCCCCCCCCCCAATGCTTCAAGGTAAATAGTCATCCTATTGACCGAGAAGCCGAATGTGAATAGTGCACAAACTTCGAATCTATGATAGGTAATCTCAAGGAAGTATTATGGCGACGAACCTTCCTAAGAGTTCCCCGGTCGAAGGAGATTTTCATCCCAAGAACAGAAGTTCGACGGGGTAAAGAGCAGAAGAGCTATGAGGGAAGATGGGAGCATACGGTACACCCACAGCTGCCCTACCTAATCGAGTGTGTAGAGCAACGGCAACCAACATCGCTGTTCAATATCAGATGTTACCTATTCACAGCCTTTATTTCTACAGTCCGAACGTTTACCTAATTTGCTAATCCTCCTCAAGCCAACAAAAGACAGCCTGTCTTTGGATACATAGGCTGGTAGAGACAGGACAGGATGCTACAATATCTGATAAGAAGTAGGTTATCCTGCAGTGGTAGGTTTCTTGTTCTCTTCTTCTTCCACTGTCACAGTTCTGAGTTTGACTTACCGTTATTGCGCAAGGAGAGAATAAACTCCTTCCTGGCTATGGCTCTATCTATTGCTGGTTATATAGGGGGAAGAATGAGGCGGTGTAGATTGGTCAGCTCTTCGCTGACTAGGTAGTTGCCAGGTCAACACAAGTGAAAACCGTGACATCTACAGCGTACACGAAATATATGCAACTTGTCGCCTACTCCATGATATGCTTCTTTTACCTGCTGCGCAGAAGCCTCGTCCCTTTTGCTACTGTAGATAGCATAGCCGGGCTACTAGCATCACCCCCATGGCCACTGTGTCTCTCTCGATCGTAATCACCTCCACCGACCTCGGCCTAAAAGGGGGATATTTTTGTTTCAGAATCAGAAAGTCGTAACGATTTAACCGTTAACTCATAATACAAGAAAAAAAGACCAAGTGGTTGAGATGGATGAGTCTCCTAGTTCAACTTGTGAGACTACCTAGGGAAGGCGACGCTAGCCACCTAACTAAACTATATATCAACATAACAAGGGGAAAGAGAGTTTGCTATATTTTCCCTGATGTTCCTCCCTGCAGGTTCTTGAGGAGATTACGAGCTTGTGTTTGCCCGTATGTTAGTGTCTAGCCCTGCTTGCCTGCTTGCCTTTCAACGTTTCTTATAGAGTTCGTCCATCAATCTCACTAGCTTTTAGTTTAAACAAGCCTGCTCCGGTTACCGTACTATGATCCGTCCGAGTACAAAGAGGAACTTCGCCCCGTCCCTTTTCTAAAATGACGAGGAGAAGAGAGACATCATTTTGGGTGGTGGGTTAAATGGGAGAGGATACCTGGGCCGCCTGAGCTCAGTCAGATACGTGGTTCTACCCTTGGAGGCAAGTAACTATGTACCATCTATGTAGCGCACATTATGCTAAGCTTGACTTACTCTACACTTGCAAGCCCCTCGAATTAAAAAAAAATAGGGTGTTCTAACGTGGCGAGGAGCTTAATAGATAGGCGTTCCTAAAGCGCTCTCCGCGGACTTTATAGCATCTAGGTATATACCGTACAATGTTAAGTACTAAACAACCCTTTACGTACTTGCTTTAACCATCCATTCTAGTTAAAGTAAACAATACCATTAAACGCCGCATCCTACCAAAAAAAAAAGACATTTTACCATGCTAACACCTAAGAAAACAATAATATCGCAACATACTCCTTTACATGTTAAGATCTAACACATTCCAAACTACTGAATATGTAGCACAAAATGCTGTTGATCTATCATCCGATGATCGGCTCAATGGTCTAGTGGTATGATTCCTGCTTTGGGTTCCACCCTTCTATCTACACATATAGAAATGCAGGAGGCCCCGGGTTCAAATCCCGGTTGAGCCCGTTCTTTTTCTTTCTTTTTCGTCTTCTAATATAATATCTATCTATACTATCTCTTTTGCTTTGTTACCTTACAATTCTTCTTTCCTTTTTTGTCCATCCATCTCTCCTTTTACCATACTCTTCTTCTTTCTATATATATATATGTCCTCTTTCTGTACAGGTTAGGAAGGTGCTTTCTCTTTATAAATGTAGGACAAGTAAGTACAAGGGCAACAAACACAACAGACAAGAGACAAATGCTAACAACCACGGAACCTTATAGACTCTTGATATCCTCTTGCCCTTTCATCTATTATATACCTAATAAGAATTACAAACGGCCGGTTTAGTATTCTACTCCTGTTAAGCAGTGGAGAAATGAAGGAAATCGTATCAGGCTTTTTTTTTTTTGATCTTTATCTTGATAAAAAATTGTGTTCAGTTCAAGTACCAGATTTATTAGGTAGCCGAAAGAAAGCAACTGAAAATGATATCTTCATCTCGACAGAACTAGTAGATATGACAGAAAGATAGGCAGGTCGCATGTATCTTGTGCCGCAAGGACGTCCCTGTCTATTAGCACTTGTCATTCATACAAGTGTGGAAGAAGGGTAGCCGGAGCCGCATACGATAACAGTGCACTGTCGTTTACCCTGTAATATGTCTTGACGTCTTTTACCCCCTTTTCCTGGGTGAATATATGTCCTACATGTACTCGTACTAGTAAACACCCCAAGGGTTATTTTACCCCGTAACCCATTTATTCCAGGGTGCTGTGGCAGTGTCGAGTGCAAGTCATTGTTGCTGGGCCACGGTCTTATCTGCGCAACGGTCGTGTTGGATTACTTTGCAAATACTGGCTGCAATCGGACCGTCATGTTCTCCCGTTTTGTAGTTTATTGGGCTATCAGTGTTATGATGCCCGTGTAAAAGTCTATGCCCTGACTACCGCAGCCGGGGCACATTTGGAAAGCGTATTGAATCAACACTGTCTGCCAAGGGTCTGGGATTGTAATCCCAGCAGCACATAGAATTTCATGGTAAAACTAACCATTTACCCTGATCCGAATATCATTGAATATCAAGCTGTGACCCGGCTAATTGATCGTTACAAATGTACCTCGTCAACCCCGAAAAGACAAGGCCATGTAACTTGAGAACGCTCGCACGACCCGGCCTGGTTTCGTCACAAAAAAAAAATCTTTCTTTTTGGTTTCGTAGCGACATGAGAGGGGGGATCCGCTGGTTGGTACCGGGTATCAATGTAGATGCGTTTATAGCATTGCCGTCGTCACGAAACACTACTTTGATTTATGTAGCTAGTCTCGTTCCATTATCCCTGACCGTTATGACCCATATGAAAACCTTTACGAATCCTTCTTCGCCTTCTTGCCCTTTACCTTCTCGGTACCGCGCAGCGTCTTCATGCGGTTCTTGCGCTGCTTTCCTGTTTTAAGAGATTGTGGTGAGCCAGTCGTTCCAGTGTAGTATTAAAGTACACTGATATAGAAAAATGTCGGCTTGTAAACCTGGAAGATGGGATATGACGTACTCTGTTGTCGAGATGCGCGCTCGGCCTTGGTGGCTAGGCCAGCACGCACCAGGCGGTGCTTGGCATCGAACTTCTTGCGGGCTTCAACCGAATCGTAAATGCAGGCGAAGGCGGTGGTCTTGCCACCACCGTATGCGGTGCGCAGGCCGAAAACGCTGACCTGCTCGGGAGTGGCCTTGTAGAGAGATGCGAGCTTCTCGCCGAGGCTGGCCTTGGAGATACCGGCTTGGTCGGGGTGGATGATATCACTACAAAACGTAGATGCGTTAGGGCCCATCGCAAAATTGGAAGAGGTCGGGATAGGGAGGCGGGGTGTGCTCGGAGGTGCGGATTTGTTGGATTTTCGATGCCCGTCATTCATATCGTTCGTGACCATTCAGGATTTTCCTCCTCTTTCTATGTTTTCCCTCTTCGGATGATGCGGAGATGGGGGGAATTGACTATGACTTACGCGACCATCTGCTTCTACAAGACGATGAGACATGTTAGCATTCCATTTCGAAATTGACGGCGGGGAGGAGTTGACGAACGCGAGCAAGCAGAGGATTCCGCTGGAACTTGCGAGTACGCAGAGTGACTGAGTCGGCCATTTTCGCTGAGGTTGGCTGGTAGCGAGGGTGGTTGAAGTCGTGGAAATGGTGGTATCTGCAGTTTGGCAAAAGTGTTTTTGGATTTTTCGTGACGGCCGAGATGTGTGTTGTAGCGGGGGCTGAGGCACCTGTCCACACCTGGGTTGTCAGGCGAGGGTGGCCAAAGTGGGGCTTATGGAACTTCCCGAAGCATTCCTGCCTCGACGGTGCCTCAGAAGCTCGGGCCACCATTAAACAAGCCCGTCACTAAACCTTCTGTGGCGCAGGCTGACAGGTTTGGAAAATCTGATTGCCCCGGCTTTCATTGAATTTCGCTTATAAGGTTTTCACGGTTAATCAGATACCAAAAGTATACTTTCTAGACAGTCACATTCTAGGGGGAAACAATGAAAAGGGGCCTCTTTGCTACGAAGTCATAGCAACAGCACAACATGTGGTGTTTTAACACCCAGTTGAATATCGAGACAGTTATTATAGAGTCAAGACAGGGGGAAGTGGTTGGTTCAATTTTGTTCATCATCTTTAATTTACTCTTGTGGAAATGTTCAAGAGTTTATTATAGTATTCATAGAGTTTTTACGGCTTTACTGCAACAGCTCGAATCATGCCTTTTCCGAGATCCGCTCTTCCAGCCAGGCCACGGCGACTTCACTTTCTTGTCCGGTTTGACCGACATCATGTACATGGATTCGCCTTTCCGCCTCGCCATCTTCGTAATCATTGTCTTCATCCCACTGAGTGCGTTCCTTTAGCTCGTATTTGTTGACACTTCTCCTCATGAGGCTTGCTAGTTCTTCGGCCTGAATTTGGAAGTCGTTTTTGGGTTTATTCCTTTTCGGTCTTCCCCGGCCTCTTGTCGAAGGAGAGGGCAGATCTGGTGTTTTATCATAGAGTAATAGAACATCTGGGATCTTCAACGTAGATTCGCGCGGAGGATACGCGAGTGGACTCTTGCGTGGATAATAAAGAGACTCGGGCAGTTCATCCTCTTCCTCAGAAAACCAAGACAAGTCAGGACTGACCGCAGGAGACCCCGACGGGATTGCCGAGGCATCAAAAGACGGGGGGACGAGTAGATTAGGCGCGTGGAAGAAGAGGCAAGGGCTAGCAAAGGGGTCGAATAGATCCTGAGGTGTCGTGAATAGTTCCTTGGTCATACGTTTCAGTTGGTGGAATTCGGGATCCCCTGGAGGAGCAAGGATCTCGTCAATCATATTCTGACCCGAGGAGGTAAGCTTGTTGATAGGATGATCAGGTAGGAACATGGTCCAATTGTAAATGCCATTGTATGCCACACAACCACGAACAGCCATTTGATGTTCCGGGTAGGCTTCGGTTAAAGCTAACGTCGTCGCCAGCGTGGCACCCAAATACGAGCCGTATACATAGACATCCCGTCGTACGTCAGCTGCTGGAGCCAGATTCTCAACTAGCCATGTGTAGGCTGTCAAAGTATCGGAAAGGGGTGTTGGCCAGCCTGGGTGAAAGGGCCGATGCACTAGCCCATCAGCCTCCGAGGCATCGTCTCCTACAGGGCTGTCTGGAGATGAGACGTCCGTCCACCGGTAGTTAATGACAGCAGTTGTAAGTTTCCGAGAGAAACTACTGGGAAGCGGTGAGAGACCACGCGAAGAACTTGCGTTGGAGAACGATGGAAGATAGACTAGTAATGGATCCGAAGACGAGACCTTTGCCAGATTATACAGACTAGTATTTGTAGGTCAGGACATACCGACAAGGGTAAAACAGAGTAGGGTTTATAATAACTCACTCTATATCCACACTACCAGAAGACCCAACAGGGACGTTGACCCGTTCCGCATTGTCAACGCTACGCGGGAAGGTGCTTAGGAGTCTTGTCTTGACCTTTGGCTGGAGGGCGTAGACTTTGGACCTCGAAACTCTACGCAAAAGCCATCTCATTGTCCAATAACATTGCTCAGGATACAACTAGACAGAGCGAGGTCTGAGGACAAATTAGAAGTCTACTCATACGACTTAACATCCATTCATCAATCAAAAGAGCTTGGCCGGGGGCGTATCGAGCTCGACACTACTGAGTCTGACAAAATCGAGGTCCGTCGCGTGGTGAGATCGCGTTGTGGGGTCCGACTCGGAATTGGGACGTGTTGCAACTTGCGGATAACAGGGTCTGTACCCACTGTACTCAAGGGTTCTGGGCTTCTGTCTGGGCTTCTACGGTGCGCCCTAGACCGCCCACCTGGTCTACTGTCTGGCATCCCTAGCGCCCCTATTCTGCATGCACTACTGCTCGTGTGATCTTTATGCAGTAGTTGATCTATGCCGTTCTAATGCTAAACTCTGCCAAGCGACGTCATTGGGACAAAAATCTTGGCACCCCTGTTTTTTCACTCTGGTCGTGTAACCTACGAGTGGGTACGTATCTGCCTACAATAGGTTTCAGATGTCCATCAACGGCGAGCACCAACAAGTGGCTTCGATGGCAGCTTCAGTTTTGGGCATTTGAATGACCGGCCAGGAATGCCAGCTGAAAGTAGATAAATATGCCCAAGCCCCGCAGAGAGTTTCTCTCCAGTTACCATATAATATATACTTGCTTAGCGGCAAGCAATGACTCAACCCAACATGAGAAAAGTATAGATCAAAGACATACGTTAGGAAATAGAAGATCTGGTGAAAGAGTGTATGGACATGATTATCATTGTCTACGCCCGTTACCCCTTCTTCGATTAACACTTACAGCTTCAATAAACCTCGAGACGCCTGATCTAGAAATGGGCTACAGCACCTTGAGTTGACACATATTGTTAGTATTCGCTGGGCACCGTACCTACCTACATTAGTACTTCGCCATCAGAGACACGATGGACGATGCAGGCCTCAACGACAACGTAGGGGACCATACCGAGGTCGTAGAAAGCTCCCGGGGTGAAGATGGCTACGGGAGGGAAGGCCAGCATGCCGCCGAAACCGAGGAGATGCACCTCAACCCAACGTAGGTTGTCCTATGTGCAAACCAAGCCGCGCGGGTGATGTCGTTCGCATACCTACTACATGCATGTAGGAAAAAACGTTTCTCACACGTGCTAACACTCAAATGCGGCTTGTAGCCATTGGTACTTTGCCTCGACCATCTTCCCGATGGTGGCAGGAGCCCTGGGCCCGGTAGCATCGGCCTTTTCCATCTGTGCCCTGGTCAAGCACTGGCGCCAACATGTTCCTCCCGGATCCAATCTCTCGGAAGCAGTCTTCGTTGACGACCCCCCCTGGCTTCTGGCCATCAATGCCGTCCAGCTTGGGATTGCCGTCGTTGCTAACGTCTTCCTTCTGCTTAATATGACCAAGAGAGTTTCCTTCTCCATCGCGCAGCCTGTTACTATCGTCGGCTGGTACCTTTCGTCCTTTCTTCTCATCGCCCTGTGCGCCACCGCGAGCGGTCCGCTGCTGCTGAAACCCGAGGCTGAATATATCTGGTCGCAAGCCTTCTTTTATGGCCTGTTTGCCGCCATTCTCTACTTTATCGTGGCTTCGCTGATGCTGCTCACCGTTATCGGGGCCTATGCTGGTCATTACCCCATGGACTTTGAGCTCAGCGTAAGCCAGAGGACCCTGATGCTGCAAACCATCATGTTCCTGGTCTATCTTCTCCTAGGTGCCCTCGTGTTCTCTCACATCGAGGGCTGGCTATATCTCGACGCCGTGTATTGGGCAGACTATACCCTGTTCACAGTCGGACTGGGCGACATATCCTTGCAGACTAAGCTAGGCCGTGGTCTCATGATTCCCTACGCTCTCATTGGCATCACAACATTGGGTCTCGTCATCGGCTCCATCCGGAGCCTGATGTTAGACAGGGGGAAAAGCCGAATAGATGCTCGGATACTTGAAAAAAGGCGACGCCGATTCGTCCGCAAATACTTACGGAGCAATGGCAAAAAGAAATCGAAATCTACGCCCGACGGCAGAACTGATGACGGAAGCTCAAATTGCTCCCCTGAACAGAAGAGTGCCGGCCCTGATGCTGAGCTCGAACGGCGTTACGCCGAGTTCCATCTCATGCGCAAGATACAAAACCAGGCCTCGCAAAGGCGGAGGTGGACGGCCTTGGGTATCTCGGGTAGCACTTGGGTGGTGCTTTGGCTTGTCGGCGCGAGGATCTTCCAGGCTTCCGAAACCCCTTATCAGAACTGGACCTACTTCGACGCTATCTATTTCAGTTTCCAAGCAATGTCGACTGTTGGTTACGGCGATCTGACGCCAGTCTCCAACTCGGGCAAGGCCTTTTTCGTTTTTTGGTCCCTTCTTGCCTTGCCGACACTGACCGTGCTCATTTCGAATGCTGGAGACACCATCATTAAGCTGGTTCGAGATGCGACTTTGCTGCTGGGAAATATCACCATCCTCCCTGGAGAGAGCGGGTTCAGGAAAGACATTAAACATATCATGTCGCGGTTGTCATTCGGTAGGTTATTCGTTGAAGAATCGATTCACGAATCCCCACCAGGTTTTCTCGGGGCAGCAGAACCGCGTTCCGACGAGAGCGAGGATGACGAGGACGAGTACGAGGACGACGATGAAGATGAAGATGAAAATGCGCTTGGCAGTCTACCGAGAGTCAACGGCGGGAATTCGGCAAAAAGTGGCCCAACGCAAAGCGTTTCGAACTACGATGCATCCTCGAAGCGGCGGAATTCCAACGATCTTGAAAGTGCACCATCTAGGCAAAAAGACACGAATAAGAAGAAGAATAATAAAACAGAACGTCAAGAGGGCAGAAAACGCGAAAGCTCAGAACGTCTCGATGATTTACCCCAGACGCTACCTAAAACTAGCGCCGAGTTCCATCTAGTGCTCATCGATGAGATTAGACGTGTCTCGCAGCATTTGCAACACTCGCCACCGCGGAAATACAGCTACAAGGAGTGGTAAGTTGACTGACGCAATAACAAACACTTTAGCCTAGTTAGAGAAACTTTTGGTCTCTCGATTCCGTTTCTGGTTTTTTTTCGTGGTGGTAACTGACATGGACAAAAAAAAAAGGGCATGGTACCTCCGCCTCATCGGCGAAGACGAAAGCAACGTAGCAACACACCACGAACCCCTCGGCCACCCGCATTCTCTCAACAAGGAGCGCATGCCGCAACCGGCCGACGGCCACGGCATCGGCGCCAGCAGCGCAGACAACCGCGACGGTTCCCCCAAGTGGTCCTGGGTCGGCCATCGCAGCCCGCTCATGGACACGCGCAAGGAGGCCGAGTGGATCCTCGACAAACTCACCGAGAGGCTCCGCCAGGAACTCGTCAGCGCAGTCGAGAGTCGCAAGGGCAATCAGGGCGCTCGAAGCGCTGCCAAGTTGGAGAGGAGACATCATGACGGTAATCAGGCGCATTAGTCTAGTGGCTCGGGAGTTTTTAAAACATGGCGTGAAGCGAGGCGTGCAAAGTGAGATGAGTGGTTGCCTTGCTTTGCCTTTTTATCTTGTTTATGACATTATTTTCCTCTTTTCACCCTTTATGCATATTATACCCCTCATCTTGTATATGTCGGCGTCGGCGTCGACGTAGACGAAGGCGTAGGCATGGACACTATGTCGAAGTTTGGACGGCTACGACGCCGGAATGATACCTACTCTTGTGTATATATTAAGAGCATTCCTTGGGAAGAGAATTATATAACGGAGATTACCTATCCAATGTACGTATGTATAACATCCATGTGTTGCTCGTATCGAACCCCTCAGTCGAAATGATTGGGGTTGTTGAATAAGCATGATACTATCGAGGCACAGGGACATACCAATGGAGGGAACGGAGAAATCAGTGGTTTTAAAAATGAGTGGCGTTAGTTGGTTTTTATCGTCTATGGGCTCGTTCTACAAGCGGAAATATATCGTAGGATATGATTCGACCGTGATATATCGCGTACGCATCCCCCTACTACTCTACCTATCCCTCTCCTTTCCGCTCCCGTTTCCCCCCTCCCTCTCTTTCTCTTTGTCGGGCCTGGAATTCGTCTTGGGTTGTATCCCTGTTCTCATCCGTCACCCCTCTTGTTTTCTTTTTCTCTCCTATTTTTAAATTTTTATCCCCCGAAGACGGGAAGGAAATCCCGGTTTGTTAACCTGTTAGCCTTATAAAGCAAGTCCCCTGCAAAGGGGGAAATGGAGATTGTATTGATTTTTGGGTTTTTTGCAAGTTTTTTTTTTGGCATTAGTAAAAGGCATGATGTCCCTCGTAGTGCTCGCACTATAGAGGTGTCGTGTACTTTGTGTGGAAGCCGACTTCAAGGAGTGCAGGGGAAATCAGAGCCTTCGTACCATTTGGACCTAGTTCATGTCTGTTAGCCAATGCTGTAATCATGGCGTGAAAGCATCCAAGGCACCTCTTACTTTGGTATCAATTCCTCTTTACTATAGTGTAGGTCTCCGAATTTCTCAGTATGGTAGAATGGGCATTCGTCGCTGCGGCCGCAATTGGGCCGCGGGCAGTGATGAGAGAGGTAACAATCGTAATCGGTGCAGTAAGGCCCCGACGGACATAAGCTGGTACGCGCCTTATAACGATGGATAGCTAATTCAGCCGGTGATAGTTCCATCTCATGCTCTTTATCACAGTTGACTCCCCGCTTACATCGTCCCTTGAGGTAGTGGTCGTTGCAAAAGACTAGCGGTTTAATGCTTTGGAACTTAGTCTGGTATGTAGTCTGCGCCGGCGTCCTGGGCGGGTGTTGCGTTGGTGGGTCAAGACGATGTTGATCCGCGTTGTAAAGGGCAAATTTGGGCTGCTTTTTGGATTTGGCCGCCTTCACCGTCACATTTTGGTGCTCAGTAGCCCCACCGGCGGTAGCGTAGCTTACGGAGACCCCACCGTTGCCTGAATTGACTACAGCGGACGAGCGGCCGGTCGTTGGGGATTGTGCCGGCGCTTTACTCTGTGGTGAAGGTGCTGGCTGGAGTCGATTATTTATCGCTTTGGCAGCTGTAGTAGCAGCTGCAGCTACATTTACGGCTGTTGCTGTGGGCGTGGTCGTCGTCGTGGTGGTTGTGTTCAGGACTGGGGATGCGGCCGCAGGGCTTGCCGAGGGTGTGGGGGGTTTCTGCTCTTGAACTTCAAGAGAAGCCGTCTCAGAATGACCATATGTGGCCTGAATAGCACGACCGATCGGGCCGGCCGTGATATGGGCCGAAGAGGGGCTTGTGTAAGAAAGAAATTGGGCGCCACGCTTGAATTCATTGCCCAGGGGCTCCGACCGGAACACAGAATCGAAACGTAGAATGGGAAATTCAAGGGACCTGAAGCCTGGCTCGGCCGGCGTAGTTTCAACCAGGACAATCTTGTTGTCCACCTCCCCTGCGTAATGACGGAGATCGTGGAGATAACCATTATCATGACAACACGCAATAAAAATTTTCTGGCACTGGACGTTTTTGTGATAATGATTCAATAGGCCTGGAGGGGAGTAAGGATGAGCATGCGACCACACAGTCTTCGTACTTTGAGGGGTTTGCCCGGGCCAGCCGAGAAAGCTTGGGCCAGGTCGAGGGACGGTTGGAGCGATGGAGTAATGAAAGGGAAAAGGCAGGACTTACGGCGTATCTTAGAATCCGTGTTTTCTTTGCCCTTGCCGACATTGATGAAGTCAAAGTCGGCGGTTGTATTGGTAAAATTTTGGGCAAAAAGACGGAGACTGTCATCTTGGTCGGTCACACCGGACAAACGCAACGACCTAGCCAAGTCATTGACATTCGCATAAACCCGCACTATAATGGGGATGTCATGGCCCCCGTTGGCATTTTTTACGGCTTCTTTCAACTTCCAGGCGGCTCTGGCAGCACCCTGTTCATGATCACGGAGAAATTCCTCTCTGAATTTTGCTCCGTCACCATCGATAAGCACGACAACAAAAGATCCGGTGTTCTGCAGCAAACGGTTTAGAACGGTGTGGCCCTGATTTTATGCAACGAAGCAGGAAGTGGAAAGCTGGAAGCTGGAATCTGAAATCTGGCATAGGTAAAACTCACAAGCTTTTGGGTCCAACGGGAAATCTCATTCTCAAAAGCTAATGCCCTCGACTGGTATTGTGCCCTAGATTTCTTTTGATCATCAAGATCGAGTTGAAGGTTTGCTATGGTATTTGCATCCTCTTCAATTTTCTGCATCATGTCCTGTCGCGGCGGTCAGTTGGGAATTGCCCGTCTAGAAAAACATCGTTTGGCATTCTTCGTAGTATCGTCTTGTCGCGGGGGAGGGGGATGTAACAAGACCTCCAGCTAACAACGAGCTACAAACCATGACAGTCACGACGATGGCCAGAATACTCACTTGAATTAGATTATTCCTCTGCTCGTCCATATGCCGGTAATAATTTAGTTGTTCCATTCGGTTCGCAGGCAGGCCCGGCGGTGGCGGCGGCGGATGCCCGTTTAAAATATGTGATACTGTCGACATCTGGATTGATGGAGGCGGATGGACGGGTACAAATGGGCTCAAATGCTGAATGAAGGTCGGATCAAATCAGGGCACGAAGCAAGTAACAAGGGCAGCACTGCAACTTAATGACCAGTCTTGCTTCAACTGGATGAATCAACACTCAAAGAGGGGGGGAGAGGGACGCGCTTTGGGATAAAACGGATGTGTGTGTTGTCACGGGAAATTGATGGGGGAAGTTAGAATGATTATCGAAATCAAGAATCAGAATCAGAATTAGAGACCAAAAGAAAGCTCCAGTGAACGAAGCTCCCAGTCTCCAAGGTACACCCCCGGACAGTCAGCAGCCCGCAGCGAGTCTAGTACGTAACGGGTAGCAGCAGCAGCAACAGGGCAAGAGGTTTGGGGCTTTCTCAACCAGTCCACCACAACAGAGGGGCCCAACCTGTAAAAGTAGAATTAAAGGCACCCTTTGCCTGCAACTGTTGCCACAAGCTACTCGCACATGTTTGCTACTTGAACGGTTTGTTTATTGAATTGGTTCGTGTTGAAAACCTGAGCCAGCCCGATACCTTCTAAGATTACCTTATGTAAAGTAGTACCTAGGCACTCCTCGTTGGCGTATGGTATTAAATCATTGGGGCAATGCCGTGCTGGTGTAGGTACCTTAATAGGCTCATAGTAAAGTTGGAGGACGCGTCCAAATTCATTATGGGGGGAAAAGGCACGTGCAACAGAGTACGAGTAGGGCCCCCTACCTATCTGCCCCGTTATATACACAAAATTTAGTGAGAATTGGAGCTAGCTCTAGTTACCATGTGTGTATGTATTAGATACCTACGAGTATGATACTTTAGTCTAATAGTAAATCATGTCCTTGTCCTTGTAGATACATCCCTTTAATATGCCAATGGTATGAAGATGTAATGGTCGACTTAAGGTATCTAATATACATGTATAAAAGCCCATTAAGTCAAGTACCAAAGCCATGTCACACATAAGGGCCGGTACGCCGCGGGTATACGGAAAGTGACACGAAGAAGATGTATGAAGAGCTATTACTTAGTATAGACTAGACAGCAAGACGACTAAGCTAACCCAGGTAAGTAAATAAATCATTTTAGGTTGTTTAAGTTACGTGCACAAGTACACGTGATTTGGCGCCTAAAGGGGAAGTTACAACTTGAAGTACGAGTACGTCGCCCAACGATATACGAGTCCGTGTTACTCCGTGTATGATGGACGCATGTCCAGGTGCTTCTAGCTCAGGTATCCTTCTTCAGCTTCCCGGAGAACCAGTATACAGTATACTCCAAAGTCTTTGGACCGGTGGGAGTGATTAGTTGCCTGATCGCGCACTGTCCGATCCGTCATGCTACACCGCATAAGACAACGCGTAGGATCCGCGTCAGATGACAGAAAGGCATAAATATGATATTTTCACTCTGGTAACCTGCCTCAACAGATTGTGATATTGTGCTCAGTCTTGGGTCTTCGGATACCATGAACGCCTAGTTGTCATATTACCATACCCAAGCGCCCAGTTGGAATTCACACGCACTTCATTGATTAATCACTGATATTTACAACAGACAGCTTGGTTACTGAATCTCCTACCATAATGCAAATCAAACTAAATAACCAGCTCAATAAACCCCGTACGAATTACGCAGAACCGGTAGAAAGTGCAAAGCACTATTATCATCGGAGGTTAGGGTACCCAAGGTCATCCTAGTTTCAGCTTGGTTTATCACATCAACCTTTACTCAGTTTCCCCTCTGGAGCCCAATTGAAATTCAGGAAAGAAAATCCGCCGCCATTACCACCTCGGCTGTTCCCTTTCTACCATGGGGGTTTCGACCGCGTTGCGGTCAGCGAAAGGGTCATTCTCGTCTTCTTCCGCAAAGTCCTGGTCGCTTGCCCCGTCACTTGAAAGCGACGAGGCTGGACGAGGCGGGGCCAGCGGTTTGGACTGCGTAGAAGGCCTCGGGGGTGCCGCTGGACGATACGGAATGTTAGGATTGACACTGAGATTTGCCATGTCAGGTATAGGGCTCGACGGGGAAGCCGCTTCGGCTGGCGACATCGACTGCTTATGTTTCTCCGTAGCCACTAGGATATATCAGCATTAGTATTCTCGCCCGAAGGACTGCGGGGATACTGACTCCGATAGAGATGCGCCTGCTCGGCTAGTTCGTCCTCAGAGTCGCTGTCTGCGTCGATTGAACGGTCCAGCTGTTCAAACGTCATCAGAGCCAAAACGAGCTCATCATTAGCATGCAAGAGGCCTCCGAGCCACTGCTCGTCCTCCACATAATGAATCTGTCCAAGTCAGCTAAGGCTGTCAGTGTAGACATATATGGGATTGGAAGTCCGCATACATAGCGTAGTATCTTTCTTCTCAACTTCTTGCAGCTCTCGAAGCGTTCTACGGCAATAGCGTTCTCCGATATCCGCTCCGTCTCCCTGTTGATGCTTTGCAGAGCGTTTTGAAGGTTCGTAGCTGCAATGGAAGATTCCGCGATCGCGGCCTTCATCGATTCTTTCTCGGCCTCCAATCTGAACGGCTTGGACCTTTTTTTCCCCTTATCCTTCTTCTTCTTGTCTTTTGTAGAACTAGAAAAGAACGAGGTAGAGCCAGACGATGATCTTCCATGGCCGTACGCCTGGCCCATCTGTGGCTGTTTTGCGGATGACGGGGCTGGTCGTGAAGAAGAAGCCTGGGAAGTTGGCATAGGCGGCGAGGGTTGATTCGATTCCTCGTCTTCCGAATCACGAAAGGGGTCTTCCGTCTCGCGAATTACCTTGGATTTGGCCTGAGTGACAACTTGTTTCCGGCGAGGAAGCTCCTACTGAAATCAGTGATGTTCTGTCGCCGCGCGACGATGAAAAGAAAAGCACCAACCTTGTACAGCATGGCGACACGTTCTAGGCCCGGCGTGTTCTTATACTCGGCTGCCCAGCTTCGGAACAGCTCCGAGCACTTCTTCCGCACATCGGGGTCTGACAGATCCGAAGTGCCGCAGACCCGTAGACGTTCGAGAAGGGGCTCGTCAATGAAAGTACGTTGGAAACGGGGGCCGGCATTCTGTATCAAGCCGTCTAATAGCACCAAGGCTCTGACTTGGCGGTGGACATTTCCGTACTTCAACTTTTTCCTAAGCGCACGGGCCGCTTCGGCAGGGCCAGTCGCTTGCAGCTTTATGACCTCGACCAGGTCGGGAATACCACTCAGATCATCTTCCTCAAAAGTCTCACTTGTGAGTCGCTCGATGGTCACTGTGACCGCGGAGTAAGGCTTTTTCTGTGGTCGAGGTTAGCAATTCTTGCATCGGGACGAATGCCATCGATAATTTACGCCGTAAGCTTTGCTGATTTAGCTTGAATGGACACCGTGGATACAGTGGAAAGCAGGACACATTGGGCGAAAAGCAAAACATGGGCAACGTAACCTGCTCCGATAAAGAGACGGACGCACCTGGGAGAACATGGCGAGTGTAAGGACCTCAGAAGGCGCGGTCGGCAAGTGACGTCAGCCTCACAGTACACATATAAATGAACGGCTACTTTCTGGGGATGCGAAAAGGGTAGAAATATATACCCCGCATCTACGTTGAAAGCCACAGGTCACAGGTTGACTTGAAATGTCGGGATACACCTACACCCAAGTAACCCAGCAGCCTAGGTCAGATTGGCGGTATCCTTGGTTCAATATTTGGCTGTACGTGTTGGAACCTTAACTGGTAGCGATTTAACACAACTTAATGTACTTGTACTATGTAGTAGACACATTTGCCTGTCGGAAGTGCTTGTCGTGGGGTGCATATTGGATGGTACATCCCTGCTCCTTGATGTACCTACTCCTACAAGTGTTTTGAACCTTAAAACTGCATAGGACCATAGCACAGGGTCAATCATCAGATGAGATGGTAGATACCTGAAACGTTGATCACTCATCACAACGCATTTTGGGCAGCAAAGGGCAGCATTATCAAGTCTTACAATGTTTCAATACCCCCCAGATCGATTGTTTGCCTCCAAGTACACGTACACTCGACTTGCTTGATACGTGTACAACAGAAAGGACTGTCTAAACCTCGCAACATACATACGTAAGCTAATTCGTAGCTGATCCCGGTTATTACAATAACTTCTGTCTACCCGCGTGTAAATGCATATAGATCTACAAGTTAGTAGCTTGGCATGTAAACACCATAATACTTGTTTGAACTTTGTACCGTATGAACATATGTACATGTATTCTTTGCAAGTTTATTGTGCCTTTTTCAGGTGTTGATCGACTTGCAAGTCACATATGGGCTTGCAGGAAGGTGCCCTTGAATGTGATGGCAATCGCCCAGGCTGGGTTCAAGTATGTAGGTAGGCACCTAACCTTATCTACTTTGTGTAGGAAAGAAGGACCTGCAACAAAGGTTCATAGCTTACTTGCCCATTCTTCATTAAGTACCTTATATATCTGCCAAATCCAATTTCTTCTCAAGTCATGCTCGGATATCATGCGTCCTTACGTCCTTACGGTTACCTCCTGCCCCCCCAAGGTACCTACCTGTTCGTGCGGCATCCAACAATAGCTCCAGACAATAACACCACATGAAGATGTATTCTTCCTTCTCTTGCCTATAATTAGAGACTTTCAGGGCTTTCCGCAATAACTAAAGTCTAGAAGCACTGGGTTGCTCTGTTCAGTTGTTTGTAGACCCTATATCTCCTTGAAATTCTCCTCGGCGCTGCGCAACATCTGCCGTCAATTGAGAAACCCCGCTGGTGCTTAAGCCCTGACAACAACATGAGTCGCTTCGAAGCTCAGAATGGGGAGATGTTTGATTCCTTAAGGTGATTCAATTGGAAACCGCTTATAAGCCTGTCTGTAAAGTTGACACTCGGGCATCTAGTGATGCTGCGAACGTAGTTCCATCGTGGCCGACCCCTGTTTTCACCCCTATTAACCACCAGGAACCCACAGTCGATGGGACGACCTTGTCAGCCGAGGGTGGACACGTACAAATGCCTACAGATCCTGAAGGGTCCATGAATACTTGCCGAAAACGGCCAGCTCCAGATGAAAAGTCAAGCGAGAAGCGGATTAGAGCATCGGCTGATAACCCCCGTCCTATTCCCACCAAGCAACCACCTGTTGGATCAGTGACGCTACATGCTGAGAGAACAGATCGCCTTGGACCCGACGTGCCGCTAACTCAATACCTAATCCAGAGATCTGAATCTTCTCTAGGCTCCCCAGTCCTTGTGCTTCCAACTTCATACAAGAGCTGGCATGGACAACCACTAGACATGGACACCCATGGGAGTTCTGCTGCTGAGAACATGGAATCCCAAGCCGTAGTGACTCCTTGGATGGCGACCGAGATGTTTGAAGTCAACGGTGGTTATGGGCCAATCCTGGCTTTGGAGTCCTCGAATACACTATATGACGAGGCAAACGGGCATTATCCGATGGTTCATTACGCTATAAATGGAGAGGGCACTCACGATGACGAATACCCCTTGGACGATGACATTGCAGATGATAATATCATACAGCTCCTCGCCGACAACACAGGCTCTGTGCAAGAATACCACATACCACCTTCAAGTGTGCAGAAATGGCATTGTGGATCCCGCTCTCCAGTAGAATACGACCCAACCTTGCAGTACACTCCTCCCAACCAGCGGCAACCGGATTCAAGTATAACCGAGAGGGGAACAGTATCCCCGGCCAATCAGATAGTTGGCCCAGATGATCTACTCGATGAAGAGGTTGACTGGAGCGCCGTGTTGCTCGAAGTCAGCGCCATGCAACACAACCCGTTAGTTGATTCCCGTGATACCGATGCCTCACGGCCTAAAGGGACAGGTGTAGTCAGGCATGCGCCAAAAGCTATCCACGTTGAGCCTGGAGATTCGACGCCTCTAAAACCTTATGTCAGGCCGCCATTCCCCGAGAAAGTCCGAGACCGCCCTGAAGTTCCGGGGCTATCGTCTGATACAATCCTCCGCACATGCTTTCGGGTTGGTATGATGGTAGAACAGACGGCGCGCTGTTTCTGCCATCGACAAGATGTCATATTCCAGCTATACGCTCGCGTGACGTACTCTCATCGTGAGAATCAGATCCGCAAACAGCATTTTCAGTTCGTCGACCTGTTTAAGGACCAGAACCCTTACCCATCCGCAACCCTCTCGAGCTGGAGTGTAGGGAGCCAATTGGACAGAGACAGTGCCTCCTTCCTGGATACGAGCAAGGGACCCCGACTCTGCTGGTGCATGTGCAAGCCGATGAGGGACCCGAAGACAGTGATCGGATACACCTACACGGTGTTGAAGATTAGGGAGGTGGACTGGGATGAGATACGATGGGCGAAGGATATTGTTTGCGGGGTCTTTGAAGAACAGGACCCGGAACGATGAAGAACAGGAACCATCTGATGAGTATCTTGACGTACTATTTTCCTGACGCCATTTCAACGCCAATTTATTCTTCGGCCGCCAAACTATGACTCTTTACCTTCAACCTACGGCCCCAATTCGGGCATATCTAGTGATGGACCTCCGAGTCGAGGAAGAGGATATGGATTCCTATGATTTTAGCTACACTCAGCACTTAGCTTGCCACATGTCAGCGAAATCTTGCTAAGTTTAGGTAGTGAGCACGGATTTCATTATTAAGATTTACTAGCCACTCAAGGTGCTGCGACTAAGAAAGAAATTAAACGCCTCATCCCATTAGCATGTAGCAATCCGTAATGACCGCGATAAATATATGAGATGTGAGCATAACAGCAAAGAATCTCACCATCTGGCCTTAGAAGAAGGCTATCTATAATACCCGAACCGTCATAATATCGTTACCGAATAAGAAGGCGAAATATGGCCCAAGTAACTCGCGAAAATCGTAGTGCGGTACTGTATCGCCCCCCTGCCTCCTGTGTGGACACCAGTGCCACCAGATGCCCCAAAGTGATGGGTATAGTTAAAGACGAAGTAAATAAAATCATAGTAACTGTGGTTCAGATGCAAGGCTCGTTACGTTGTGTTTCGCATAGGTCTCCTGGAAATACGTCATGAAGTGCCCCGTAAAATATGTCGTGGTCATACCGATAGAGTCGAAAGAAATCGAAGAAAAAGATGAAATAATGAAACCTGCAGTTTCGCCTATGTGACTGGATGTTAGGTTCTTACGTCTTGTATGTAGGTGTTATGGGCTACCTGTTCTTACCTAGCAAAATTAATCCCATGTTGCGTAGTAGAGAAGGAGCGAGTCCGTAGGACCCGAGGACGAGAGAGGCAGCAGGGCACCAGATATAAGGCCACCAAGACGTTAGCGAGCTTTGAATCCGAAACTCTTCATTTAGCGATTTAACTGAAGATGTTGTATCTCCTAACTTGCCGAGTATCTCATCCGTGATATTGTGCGCTTGTTGCAGAAAGGCCGTATGTGTATCATACTGACTGGTCAGGTCAACGGAGATGTCGATGAGTCGCTGCATTCCCTGAATAGAAGATTAGACGAGACTGATGTACTGATCGCGGAGTCATTTACCTGGTCTAGCGCATCTTGCTTATGCTCGAGCTCAGCAGCTTGAAGATAAAATACTTCCTAATCATTTGTTAGAACCTATATTGCGCATGCGATTCTGTTTTGAGGGCCAGACGAACAATTTGATCTTGAAGTGCTACTGTAGCGGCCACGGCAGCTGCCATAGTACTGACTACGACTTCCGCCTCTGACTTTGCTTGTTCAGTCACGAGCTGTAGAGACTGTTCGTGAGCATTCGCCATGTCGGCATGACTATCGGTCACGCCTTTGAGTAACAACTCCAGCATCCTTTCCAGGTGTACCGCGCTTTCAAGTCCTGCATCGAGATGGCTGTGGGACAACTGGTGCTGGACGATTAGTTGTTGTTCTCCATATACAAAAGCTAGACATACGTACTCGAATGGTTTGAACTAGCTGGTCGGAAAGCATGGCGTCTGCGGCTTCAAGACCATGCTCTAGTTTTTCTAGTAGGGGTGAGAGATTCCCAATCCTATCTCCTACATCTTTAGCTCGTAGGTCAATGTCTCTCATGCGCCGCTCCATCTCTTCGTCGACTTCATCAGCCAACTTGCTCATTATCTTTGTAAGGCGTTGGAATAAGACAATGTTCTGAGCTACGAGAGGGTCAGCAAGTCAGCCTATTACTGCTCCTTGGGTGATTTACCTTTATCATTGTCTGCTCTTGCAGCTTCGCAGAACCTCAAAGCTTTGTGCCGATAACTAACCCACGTGTTCCATGCCGAATCCGAAGCGCCAAGGCCGGCGAGACAACTGTCAATTTCGGCCGACGTAACGTGGAGGTGAGCGGCATCTTGTAACGGCAGGTCACTGAGAGTAGGTTCTTGGAACTTGGTGCATTCGGCAGGGATCGGGAAGCTGCCTCTTTCCAGGTCACAAATTGCTAAACTGGCGGCGTAGGAATCGACAAAATCTCGGATCATGCGCCCGCTATCCGTCAATACAGTGGCATCATCCTTGCCCTCGAGAAGTTGGCAGTTGTTCACGAGCAATCGTGCTGCGGTCCGGTGACATAAAGGCTCGGATTCGAGCTTGGCCAATTCGTTCAAGGTTGTTTCATACGAGTTGGATAGATATGCAACAGGCTGTAGAAGTTGCGGCGGGTGACTGTTATGTTTGAGGGCCCCAGACTGCCTCTCCGCTGATGGATTCCAGGTCAATAGGTAATGTCACCGGCGTGAGTTGATATGACTTACTCTGCAGTGTACTTGCCCGGCCTCGCCATGAGAGGGCCGGTACGGCATTGATGAGTAGAAATATGACTAGGGCCTTGATGTAGGCGGAGCCACCGCCATGGTGGAACATAGCTGCAGAAGTGAGAATAGTCTAGAGGTAGCAAGAAAATGGCAACCCGTGTAAGTCATAGAATGGATAAATATGCTTAGAAAATTAGAAACTAATGACGCCCCTTCGTGGTCTGCCGTAATGGAAGGCCCGAAAGGGTACACCGGCTCGCAAATGTGCCGTTACTGTGTATATAAATGGCAGTTGGGGGATGAGAGATGGAAAGTAAGATGTAGGAGAGACATGGACAACGGGAAGGAACGAGAAGAAAAGACCCGGGATAGTGACCATGTGGATTGTTGAATGAGCAATAATGTAGTAGGAAGGTACTCCCTCGATTTTTGACAAGCAGTATCACTTTGGTAATAAGTTACATTCACACGTCGAGAGAGTTTTAACTGTACGTGTACGTGTAGGCGTAGAGATAGAATGAATTTAGGAATTATCTTGGTTAGCAGGTAATGAGATCTAGGTACAAGCTTCAAGTGCTAACATTTCATCAAGTCAAAAGGCTCGTGACAGCCTCGAAGGGAGAAATAAGGAAGTAGTTGCCTTTAAATTCTTCCTGTTTTTTTGTGTTATTCAAGTGAGGCAGGAACGACAAAGTACGTGTAAGTGCAGCACCATGTGCTGTGTTAAAAGTGAGCTTAGAACAAGCCACTTATTAGATAAGCCGGTGGTTACATGCATTTGTGCTCCTATTTGCATTAGTGGCATACTCGTATGCAATATACACGTGATTAAACATGGATCAATTTTCGCGACGCCAAGCAACTTGCACCTAATACTAGAGAGCTATGTAGCCCTCTAGCAATCCAAGCTCTTTTACAACGCTTCCGAGGCGCCCCGATTGACGATGGCTACGATGCTCGCCCCCGGAAGAAGCAAGGTGCTCGAAAAGGCGGTATCGGGCGCTGCGGTGACCTTGCCCGGTTTCCTCGTCCCGGCCTTCCAAGTCACGCCGCGACGCCAGTTCTCGAACACGTCGAGTAAACCCTCGAAGCTTGGTCGCACGCCGATATCGATTCCTCCCGGTGTCGAGATAACAGTAGGGGAGCCATTCACTAAGAAGGACGCCACGACGTATCTGAAGATAGCGAAGCGGACCGTGACCGTTTCGGGACCCCTGGGCAAGCTTGATTTAGAGATCCCTCCATTCATCAACATACAACAAGATGAGGCGGCGAAGAAGGCGATGCTCAGCGTCGAGAACCAGGATCTGAAACAACAGAAAGAGATGTGGGGTATGTTTTCTCGACATATGAAACCTACAACGACCCATTATGACTACGAGGATTGCGAGCAACCTCGCAAGACCCCGAATCAAAGGCTAACGCATAGATTCAGGTACGACATGGGCATACCTCAACCGTTATATAATGGGCGTATCTGAGGGACATACGGCGATTCTCAGACTCGTCGGTGTCGGTTACCGTGCAACCGTCGAAGAACGACCGAAGAAGGCCGAATATCCCGGTCAAAAGTTCGTATGCCTCAAACTCGGCTTCACCCACCCTGTTGAAGAACCGATACCGTTGGGTGTGACGGCTAGCACACCGCAACCGACGAGAATCCTATTAGAAGGCATCGACAGAGAGAAAGTCATGACATTTGCAGCAAATATACGCCGGTGGAGACGGCCAGAACCGTACAAGGGCAAGGGTATTTTCGTTAACGACGAGACTATCAAGCTCAAGCAAAGGAAGATCAAATAATCTGTCCATTTTTTACATCTGTATACGGTCTGGGACTTATCCCCGGGGGTTTCCTCCGCTTGGCCTTTTATCTGTACTCTATACGACCGCATATGTATACCCGGGTTAGGCCAGCCATGTACTTTTCCGCCGGTCTTTAAACACTTTACTGTAAACATACATCCTTTTTATTTGCTTCCAAGCACCTCCTGCACAACAGCTAGCACCTTGGCGTGACCGCCTGCAGGTGCGGCAACGACACCCTTATTGTTAGCTAGCGTCCTGCCGATGCTGAAATCCAGTCGCTTGCCATGGATGTCTGTGACGGCACCACCAGCTTCACGGACGATTAGGTCTCCGGCCGCATGATCCCATATCTTTTCTTGGTACGACGCACTGACTGGCAGTCGCAAGTAGATGTCGCCTGCACCTCGGGCAATTGAGGCGTATTTGGCTTGGGAGTCCATCCTCACACTAGGGTTGGTGATACCCAGCTTCTTGGCGATTTCGGCTTGGTCGCCGTGAGCCGAGTGCCCGGCCTCCACACTCTCGCAGAAGGTGGCGGCGGCGATATCTGTTATGGCTTTCATGGAGATTTTCTGGGAAGAAGCAAGCGCACCCGTAGTTAGAGGGCGGCTCGTTGCCCCCTGACCCAATACACCAGAGAACAGGCATCCTTTTCCTTCGTCGGTCTGGCCGGATTCCATGCTACCTGATAGAGGAGCGCTATCATCTACGGGGAGGTTGGGGCAGCCTAGAACACCGACTTTGACATCGCCGTCAACCATCAAGGCCAGGCATACGGCGTATTGACCACCTCGCAGGAAACCTTTGGTGCCATCGATAGGGTCGATGGCCCATATACGGCCCTTGGAACCGCCCTTGCTGTTTCCATAGTCGATGAAGGTGAGCAGATCATCCTCGCTCTTGATGGGCCCTCCAAGAGCCGCTTCTGCGCCGGCATCCGACAATGAAGTGCCTTTTACAAGGTCCCATATGGTGGTACGCAGGTTGGCATCTTCACGTAGCTGGGCGGCTTCCTCCTCGGCGACGATCTCGTCTTCGGGGAAGTTGTGTTTCAGGGCAGCAATGATGAGGGCCTGTGCACCGAAATCGCCTATGGTGACGGGCGACTTATCATCCTTGGATACAGTGCCCTTCGCCTTCTCGTGGAAGACGCGCTTGGTAAGGATAGCAGCTCGCTGAACGGCCAGCTGGGCAATCTCGAGCTCTTTGGCGTATGAAGACATGGTATGAGACGAATTTCGTGATGACACACTGAGAAGATGACTTATACTGGAAGATGACGAGGAGGAGGAGGAGGAGGAGGAGGGGAGGTGTAGATGTGAAGATATAGAGACGACGCGGGGTAGAGCCCTGGGGGAGAAGAAGGTAGCCGCCAGGATTACAATGATGACTGAGCCAAGGATGAAGTAGGATCGGATTTTGTTGAAAAGTGTTGAATTAGTTGCAGTTTTCTGTTGTTGATGGGATTTGATCCTTCTGTTGTCCATACGTGAAGGATCAAGCTAGATGTCTCTTTTTCCAGTTATTAGACCGGACAGAGTTCGGTGCTCGAAAACACTTGCTCTAGTGTAGGTACGTCAGATCGGTATTACCAGACGGGGCTTCCCCGGTTCTAAACCTGCCTCTAGTGTCCCGGTACCGCTGTAAATCGGACAGGGAGAGCTCTCTAGCGTGGAAACTACCCCTGGAGGTAGTGCGTAAGTATACACAGGTACTCATGCACATATAATTTGCGGGGGCTTTCTTTACAGATACTTACATGGTACAGAAATCTCTGTGTGGATAGGGGTCCGTCGCCCCTCCGACAATATACCCTGAATTTGACGTCGCATCTGAATTCTGTACGAGTAGTGTCGAACAAACAAAACATTGCATTTTACCGTAAAGAGCATTGAAGTCTCCCCCCCAAACAAGCTACATCTCCCCGGGTAACTTGAATCTTTGACGAGATCCGCATCATTTGTCCCAATCGGAAGAAAGAACAAAAAGAGGAAATAAAATTGTGCCTGGTTTTCTGATCCAGCGCGCTGTTTCAACGGACTCTGCTGAGAGCCCAGCAGTTGCTTGGAACCCACATTCCATTTGTCGCAAAAGATCTGTGACAAGGGAGACCTCGAGGCTCAAACGCCACCTCTTCATCTCACCTCCTCAATATCCTTCCATCTCATCGGACTTTACCAACATGAATGCCACCAAGCGAAAGTTCAACACGCTATTACAAGGGATCGGCGCCCGATCCCCCCAAACATCAGACGTAATAGACAGTGATGGATTATTGACGACATACCCTTCTTCACCTCTAACGACCCCTCAAGCCAAGGGCACCCATTCTCCTCTAGACGCGCCCGATACCCCGTCACCTAGCACCGACCTCCTCAACAAGCGACGCCGCATAGGTCACTTTGGAATCCAAACCAGCCCCAGTAATCAGCTGAAGAAGAATGGCGGAACGATACGAAAAGTCGAATCCACCGACTCCTCCCCGCCGCCGAGATACTGCCCCAGTGATCGGGACGAGCTCATCAGACGTCTGGGCACGTTCCAGGAACTGACGGAATGGACGCCCAAACCAGACAAGGTCAACGAAATCGAATGGGCCAAGCGCGGCTGGACATGTCGGGGGAAAGAGCGCGTGGGCTGCACGCTCTGCCACAAGGAGCTCGTCGTCAAGATGAATACGCAGACGGTGGATTGGAAGGAGGTGCCGGTCGTCGCCGGGTCGAATGTCGAGAAGGGATTCGCGAAACGGTTCGCGGAGTTGATTGTTGATGGGCATGATGAGGATTGCTTGTGGAGGAAACATGGGTGTGATGGTGAGTTGCATTGAATTACCCAATTCATTTTTCAAAATACGTTTAACTAACCAAGTTTTTTCTTCTTTTTTTGTTTGCAAGACTCTCTTCTGAGATTACCTCTTGCCGTCCCACAGACCGCCCTGTCTTCACTCCGAGAACGCTACGACGATTTATGCACGAGACAGACTTTCCTCCCCTATCTCTTCAATCTCCGTCTTCCCCAAACCCTAGATCTGAAAACCATCAAATCCCAACTGCCCCCAACATTCTTCACCCAACCATCCGCCCCGAGCACCACGAATCCTCCATCATCGCCCAACGACGTAGCCCTCGCATTAGCCCTGACAGGCTGGCAAGGCCTAACAAACCCAAGAATCGGCCCTATCCCCAACACAGCCACCTGCACAACCTGTCTCCGAAGACTAGCATTGTGGATGTTCAAAAGCAAAGAAATCAACGAGACAACAGGACAGGTAATCGTCCCCGCACCCATGGACCATCTCGACCCCGTACGCGAACACAGATTCTTTTGTCCCTGGAGAAATCCCCTAGCACAGCAAAACCCGGGCGCCAAGAAGACAAAGGATACAAAGGCAGCTTGGGAAGTCTTGGCCCAGACGTTGAAGAATACCGCATATCTGCGTCGACAGGGCGAGAAGAGTGGTCGTGGTCGTGGTCATGGCCATCGTCCAGCTGCGTCCTTGCCAGGTACTCCGTTACGACATAGCAAATTACTAAATGGCGACGATGATCCCGCCACACCAACAACAATAATACTAGGATTTGACCAAGAAGAAGAAGAAGAGGAAGAGGAAGAAGATATGGCTACAAGAGACGCCAAAGATAAAGAAAGATGGGCCAAGCTTCGACGAGTCAAAAGTCTCTTCGATAGTAAAGGCAAGAAGAAGATGCAACGCAGTTTAAGTCGTCCCGGGACGGCGGCCTCGTCGAGTAGTCGGCCTGCAACTGCGCATTCGAGACGGGATGATGATAGTATTACTGGTGGTGATAAGCCCAAGCCCAAGCCCGGAGGTGACGCGGCCTGATTTTTAATAATTTGAGGCGGTGTGTGTGCGGAGAAAAGAAACGGTATAATATGGACTGGACTGAGGAGAGCCGTTTTCAAGTACTAGGGGATCTCAATGAGCGAGCGTAATGGTTATTTCAATATAGAAAAGATGGCTGTCCCACCAAATTCGGCCCCCCCCCCCCCCCCCCGGGCATTATCTCAAGATTATTGCTCTCAGATGAGGATTAGAACTCGGGTGTATCCGCCAGATTAGTAGTATATCAATACTCTTGAAGCTTAGGACTCACACGGGCCTTTGCGAGATCAAGGTACATATTCGATGGCAATGGACGCTAGAGTGCCTAAGTATCTAATGCTCTAGATTGAGTAGGTGTCCAGGCGAAGAAAGTAGGTAGGTAGGTATGTATCAAACGTTGAATCTCTAAGTTTTACTGCAATGCTACCTAGCCGTACCACTCCCCAGTTCTACCAACCCCGTCGTCTATCGTCTAATATGATTCTCAAACGCCGTCCGTAACATCATGTTTTCCGCGGTCTATACCCAATACCAGACACCTGAAGCCTCAGTGCCAGACTGCTGAGTACGACACTGATGCTGCTAAGCGCCATGGCCAGACTAGCCCAGACAGGATCGAGCTTGACACGATGCCCGTCCGCCACAATAGCATAAAAGCATCCGGCGGCGACCGGTATGGCTATGACGTTGTACACGACGGCCCAACCGAAATTGAACTTGATCCTCCGGAATACCTTCCGGCTGAGCTCCATCAGGGTGACAACCGAGTTGAGATCGCTGTTTATGAGGACAAAGTCTGCGCTTGAAATGGCCACGTCGCTGCCCGAGCCGATGGCGACCCCGACATCTGCCATCGTCAGTGCCGGTGCGTCGTTGATGCCGTCGCCGACCATGGCGACTGTCGCTCGGCGGCTGAGATCCTCCTCGTGTTTTCCCCGACGTGCTTTTAGGCTGGACTGGAGTTGTTTGATCTTATCTGCCTTGTCGGTCGGTAGGACTTCGGCAATTACGTTGTCTTCCGGTATTCCGATACGGAGCGCCACTGCTCTCGCCGTCGTGATGTTGTCTCCTGAGAGCATCCAGACGTCACATCCGTTTGACCGCAGTGATCTTACGACCGCGGGAGCTTCTGCCCTTATAGGATCAGATATTGCCAGGGTAGCTCTGAGCACGTATGTGGATGTCGATTCCTTCGGCGCATCCGCCTGGGTCGCCACTAAGACTACCGATTTTGCCTCTGTCTTCCAGGTCTGCAGACGTATGGTGATAGCTGGAGGGATAGTAACATGATTGTCTCGCATAAGCGCTTCATTCCCGATGATGATGGCGAAGGTCTTCTCGGGCGTCTCGCCGTTACAGGTGGCCTTTAGACCCCTCCCGGGTATCTCCTCTGGATCTTCTACCGAAACGGGAATGGGTGTTGTCTGCTTGCAATAGTTGACAATAGCCTTCGCGATGGGGTGACTGCTGTTTTCTTCAACAGCTCGAAGAGCACCAAGCAAACGAGCTCGGTCCTCCTCGGTACCATGGTCAAGTATCTCTGTATCGGTGACACTAGGTTCTCCCCCTTCTGTCAAGGTGCCGGTTTTGTCAAAGACCACGCAGTCGATACGACTGGCCGTCTCAAAAGCTTCGCCGCCTCCCTTGACAAGAATTCCATGCTTTGCGGCGAGGCCGCTACCAACATAGATAGCGGTCGGTCCGGCGAGGCCCAAGCCGCATGGGCATGCGACAACAAAGACGGCAATGGCAAATTGGAGGGAGAAGACGGCCGGTTCCCTCACTCCTAGCGCGGGCACGGTGGCGCTGATGATGAACCATACTACCCACGTCATAACAGCGATCAAAGTGATGACCGGGACAAAATAGCCCACCAGAGTATCTGCAAGCTTCTCCACTGGAGCCCGCCTAGTCTGCCCCTCGCGCACCACTTGTAGAATCTGGTCTAACATGGAATTTCCTGCGATGCCAGTTACACGAACAAGGACTGGTACACCTGTGTTGACGGTTCCCGAGAAGACCTGGTCACCAATGTCCTTCTTGATCGCCCGAGATTCGCCTGTCAAGCTAGCTTCGTCAAACGTAGTGCTGCCCTGGACGATCTCGCCGTCGCACGGGGGAGAAGCGCCTCGAGGGACGCGGACAATATCACCAAAGTCCAACAACTCGGTCTTGACAACAATGTCCCCGGATGATTTCTCGTCTTTAACCAAGATAGCTTCCGTGGGTCGGAGCTTCCCAAGAGCCTCAACAGCAGTCCTGATTTTGGAGTGGCTGTAGGCTTCGAGATATCTCCCGATAAGAAGGAACAAGGTTAAGAAGACAACCGAGTCAAAGTAGAAATTATGATCATCTATCATATCCGGACGTGCGACGGCAGCAGAGATCAGTTGAGCAACTGATGAGATGTATGCGACTGTAGTACCGAGAGATATCAGTGTATTCATGCTCCCGAAACGGTATAAACGTCTCAGGAACGGAGTCCGACTCCCCGGGCGCCACAAGGACCATAGCTCCTTGAAAGCTTTGCGGTGGAATATGTTGGCCGAGTAAAGGTATACGGGTGTTGCCAGAGCCAACAGGACAAACTGAGTGGTGTTGATGCCAGATATCAATGGTTCCATCAGCTTTATTCTCACTGGGTTGTAGGCCGATACCAGACTCATGTAAACAATGCCGATTACAAAAGAAGGTATGGCAACGAGGAATGTGACCAGCACCCGATAGAGTATTCTGTTCCGGTACTGAGCCTCCGCTTTGGCCCCATGTTCTTCGAGAGTGGGAGGGTGAAAGACGGATGCCTTGAAAGCTGGGTCGATCGCCTCTATCTCCGCCAAAATACGGCGAATCGTGAATGTTGGGGCCTGAGGAACGTAGGTAACGGTCAAGATGGGTAGTTCGGGTTCCCACGTAGGACCGCTGTCGATTTGTACATCATGCTGTAGCTCCGCTATCCTAGATGTGACACGAACCCCACAGCGTGAGCAATGGAAGCCGTCGATACGTATCTTGACGGTGCGTTCTTGCGAGGCCCCCTTATCCTGCGTATCGTCCGAAATGGCGGTGATTTGGTTGAGGGTGGCGCCGTATCCAATACTCTCGATCGTCGCGACAATGTCGTCCGCCTTCTCTTTATTGCCTGTGAATTCCACAGCCGCGCGGTGTCCAAACAGATCGATAGCTGCTTTAGTAACCCATTCCTGCTCCTCTAGCGCCCGTGTGATAGCATTGACACACGAGCTACAGGTCATGCCCTCGATGGCCAACTCGACTCTCCAAAATGTGTTTTTATGGCCAACGGCAGAAAACGAGTGAGAAGACGGTAGAGTAGGGTGTGTAAGGTTCTGCCCACTTGTGACAGGACTCGAGCGAGCACAGACATTGTTCAACGTCGCACTTGCCCCGGCCGGGCCTCCTTCCCTTGACATATTTCGGCAATCCTGGCAGATGTTCATGCGCGCCCTCTCGCCCCATTTGGGCAAAGAGTTTTGGCCGCGGGCGGTCCTGCTTGAAGTACCGGGAAAGCGGAAACCGGCGCCGATACGGCTGCCTAATGTCAAGTTATTCTTCCTCCTCGGTTGTCCTCGCTGCACAGATCCATCCAGCGAAGATATACTAGAGAGCTCGAACCCAGCAGCTTCCTTTTTAGACCCCATATGGCCCAGGTAACGGAAGATTCGATTATGACGACAAATACAAATACCAAGGTGAACTCGCAGAGATCTCGTACGGTCGACAGAGTCTCTTTCCACACTTGGCAGTAAATAGCTGGAAAGGATGTATGAAGCCGATCAAAAGAGGTGTGACAAGGATTGGGAAAGAGAAAGCCCCTTGGACGAGCGCTTGCTATCACCAGAGACCGAACGAAGTATAAGATACGCCAAGCTTCGGGTTGTAAAAGTAAACGTAAACGAATTCCCGGCAAAAGGATCAAGGTGTCTACCGGGACGGGGCCTAGGACGAGATGCCAGCGCACCGGAACCGACGAAATAATTTGCGATGCAGCAATGTACACTCGAACCGGTTCGACCCGATATAAATATATTAAAAACGGGGGGTGGGATCGTAGTTGACGATCGAAGTGAATGATAATAGGCTGAACTGACGTCTTTCCGAGATTCGAAAAAAGTGATGCTGTTTTACAGGTAATTATTGCATGTAACGCAGGATAAGGCAGTTCCTTCCTATCATACTACCGACCTATATAACAAACAGGAGAGAGTGTCGTGCGAGGTGACTCATGAGAGAGAGTGTGTGTGCTAGGCGATACTAAGCAATATAACATAGCCATGATTAAATTGTATAAGAACATCCTCGTTATATGATGGGATGCTTGATTATTGATCGTCACAAGCGGAAGCATGGAAAACGATAGGGGGGTGTTAGTTAGATGGAGTTACGTACCTGATTTTACCTACCTTGCCCGCCACCGCACAAAACGCGCAGCAAATAACCCGCAACCTGATAACTGGAAGCTGCCATCAACCATCGTGCCTACTCCACATATAATATATGAATGAGGGCCCATGGATGTGGGCGATTTATCGAACTTAGCCTAGGCGGAAGTCAGGCACAATTAACTCGTTGGCCAGACCAAAGGTAGACAGGTAGGCTGATGCAAAGTTTACACTAAACCAGCCTGCCTGCACTGGTGGACTAGCAACCCTGCATGTAAGCTATCCAAAAACCCTGTTGATCAATATGTCGCAACTACGTGTAGGTATTGTGAGATAATCCCCTGCCTCCCTCCTCACAAGAACATGTCGTCCGGCTTGCCGTCGTTTCGAGAACATCGGTACCTGGCGCAACACAAAGACTTCAAACTCACCCACGTCCACGTTTTATAGCGGCATGACATGCAACCGTAGTCTTGGAAGCGGGACGATGACCAGTCAGAAACCAACAGGACCAGCCAGACCAGAGCGCAGGACTGTCAAGGGAAATGCGGAGCTTGTAGTCGTAGCGGCCTTCGGATCCCAGGACCAATCCGAATGGTCGGGCGCCACGAAAGGAGATGACATGCAGGATTTGGTCTCTTATCAAGAAGAAGGACCAGGGATGGGGTTTCATGGTCCGGTCAGGTCTAGGCATATGCCTTGATACGGTTGCAGAAACCGTTGCTGGTTTTCCCCCCTCCTACCACACCCCCGATTGCCGCCACCCCAGCTCCGCTTGGACCCGCCACCAATAATCATGGCAGCTAGCCACCGGCCGGTGACCGGTCATGTCATCACCTCTTATACTCCCTATTGCCAAAGCATTCTGAAGCAGCACTAAAAACAACTGTCGTCTTGACGTCTTTGACGATATTTTTCTATTTCGCACACTCATATTCAATATGAGCAGTTATAATATAGCTACAAGCACTTGCTACTGTTTAAGGTATGGACGTGTGTCATGTGGGAAGTGGAAATTGGAAATCTTCTGGAAATATGGACTGACGGACCGTTCCTGCATAGGCATTTCGGAGGTTTGGTCCCCGAGCGATTAGCTCAGCCACCATGTACCTGTCAAATTTTATAGGCAAGCCACTCTATATGTATTAGACAGATTGTGGCACAGGCAGAATTGCGAATTCTTGACGCTTCATTTGCACTCGCAGGTAATCCGTGCTTGATTCACACAATACAGATGATCCCATTATTTATCCAGTGCAGGCCACTGATGAATAAACACTATCGCAGTCAATCCCGTTTAACAATGTCACATTATATCAGATATAAAGTAGGTGGGGAGTCGAAACACAAATAACATCTTATGCCGCTCACTTATCGGGTGTACTATATGTTATGTGGTTAAACACTCCTATCGCTTCTTGAACCACCGACGAGGGGCGAGGGGAATACGCGTTAGGAAAAAGGCACCGAATAGTTTCTAAAGGCGCCAAGGATCAGAAATCCTGGCAAGCGATTCTTTTAATTGGCGTTGACTCATAAATCTCGTGTCCGCAAAAACCACGCAGGCCCCAGACATCCTGGGTGATGTACCACGCACAAACAACTCATCCATAACTTCACAGTTTGCTCTGACGTAACCAACAAACCTTTCGGTATCCTCCACCCTACAGTAAGTCTCAGGCCCCCCCCGAATCTTCGAGGTTAACGAGCGAAAGGACGCCGACTTTCATGTAATGACCTTTTTCTCGTCGGCGTGGGCGTGGTGCGCCTTCTCAGTATCACCTTCGGGGGCAACGCCCGAGTCAGCCGCTCCCGATGGGCTGCCGGCGCTCCCTCGGATGCCCTGGCCCGGTGCCGCAACCTTGACCTTGCCGAGCTCGATATCACGTGTCAGCTGGTCCAGCCGGCTAGTCTTCTTCTGCGTCTTCCAAGCGGGACGGCCCGAGTCGAACACCTCGTCCATCTCCTCAAGTGTGTAACCCTTGGTCTCAGGAGCCATGAGGGTCATGTGTACGAAGGCGGCGCCGTTGAAAGCGGCGAAGATCATGTACATCTTCCAGTTGATGGACCACAGCAGCGGCGGTACTGCAAAGGCGAGGATCATATTCCAGAACCAGTTCGACGCCGTCGCCAGTGACACGGCCTTAGCGCGCACCTTTCCGGGGAAGATCTCGGCTGGGTATGTCCAGGAAGTAGGCCCCCAAGTCGTCGCGAATGTGGCGACGAACAGGTAAGACACTGCCACGATCCCCTTGGAGGCGGCCGGGTGACCCTTGACGATCCACGTAATGTCCTTGAAGCTTGATCCATCATTGGGCCGGCCGTATACAGCTTGCAGGCTGCCTGGTAACGGAGAAAGAATTAAATCAGGTGGAACGAAAGAGTAAGACGAAAGAAACAAAAAAATGGCCTACTTACCGGAAGTAAACAAGAGAACCATCATCAGGAAAGCGCCGATAATCAAGGCAGGCCGGCGGCCGATCTTGTCGAGGTATAGAATGGCTGGAAGTGTTAGGGCGACGTTGATCACATATTGAACCGAAGCAGTCGTAAGTGGTGATGCGATCTGAGCACCTTCCATTATGTATACAATGTAGTACATCATAATGTTCATTCCACTAAGCTAAGTCGAAATTAGAGTCAGTACGCACATGTGTATATAACAGTATCAACTGGTCGAAGTAGGGATGAGTTCACCTGCGACCACATTTGAATGCTCATGCCCAAGACAACGCGTCGAAAGATGCGCGGTTGGACTAGCGCTTGAAAGCTCGTGACGGCCTCTTCCCTCTCAAACCGTAGTGCTTCCTCGATCTCTTTGTACTCGGCAAGGACCTTTGGATGATTAACGTCGCCGCCTCCGTGGAGCGCCGCGAGGACTCTGACGGACTCATCCCATCGATCCTTGGACGCTAGCCAACGGGGGCTGTAAGGGAAGAAGAATAGGCCAACGAAGAGAATCACGGCGGGTACCATCTGAATGCCCCAGGGGATCCGAAAAGCGGACGTAGGCTGGTTAGGATCGTCCGGCCCACCGCCTACCTGCGCGGCGCCATACTGGATGAAGTACTGTATCAGGATACCCCAGGTGATGGCCCATTGCTGTAGCGAGACCACGCGGCCGCGGATCTCTTTGGGCGCTATCTCGGACTGATATACGGGGACGACGGACGAGGCGATGCCGACACACAGGCCTGCTATAACGCGCCCGGCACACAGCATTCCCACGTTGATAGAAGCGCATTGGATGCTTGAAGTCTATCGTCAGATTACGGAGATAACTCGTTTCCGACAAATTCCACTGTCTGCCGGAATGGGGTGGAGAAGAAAGGGTTTCGTTTATTCAATTTCAGCATACGCAACGACTTACATAGAACCGATGATCCACAGGACACACGAGACTTGCAGGGCAACCTTTCTGGAGAACCTATCAGCGATAAAGGAACTGGCGAGTGATCCTATACCCGACAACAACAGACTCGTCAGATTTATATTCCGAATATTCCTAGGCCTACGCCAAGGATTGTATTATAACTTTTAACTTACCGACTAGCGATCCAGCGGGCATAGAAGCCGTGATGCCCCCCTGACGGTAGGACACAGGATTGTTGAAGTATCTCTTGTAGGCTTGTGTTCCCAAGACACCACTCATAGAGCTGATATCGAAACCGAAAAGCCCCCCGCCTAAGACCATAATCAATTAGCTACCTAGGTAGTCATTACTAGTATCATTTCTTATGACCCTGAGCTCCTCCCCGAGGGTAAGAGTGAAGCGCGATACGCTCCGAACAGAAGATCTTGTCTTACCGATAGCGGCGAAGCCGCAGATGAAGTAGATATTGGTGGCCTGATACATGGCGACGGACAGAATATAGGTCTGAATCCCGGAATCGCTGGCAAATAAAGGCCTCAGCAGCTCAGAAATCGGGAAATATTTTGAACGTAGGTCTTCGAAGGGACGGGATACTAGCCAATTCTAACGATCGCCAACACGATACCTAGGAAGATGTGATGCAGGAAGAAAGGGGGGCTGGACAACCCAGGCCGCGTGCGGGTTGAGGAGAGCGAAGCAGAGCAAGGCAAAACCAAGCAATCAGAGTAAAGGGAGGAGATACATGTTATAGGCTTGGTTTCTCCGCAGTGTCAAAAGGTTACAATTCTTCTTGACACAACACGACGCGATGCGACTGAACTCAAGGTAGCTAGGGCACAGACGAATAGCACACACATAAACATTCACCACACATAAGCACATTCACGGCAAGCGACCCACTGAGCAATCAAACACGGTATCACGAGGAGCATGGTCGTAGTTGTGGCTGGCGCGGTGGTAGCCCATGGTTGGCCGATAATTACCGGGGGGATCTTTTGTAGGATTGAGGGGTCGAGGCCAGGGAGGAGGACAGAACACAAGGCAGGGCGGAGGAGAACACGGCCAGCGAACAAGATTGGGCCAGATGATTTGCGTATAGTCCCATCTGATGGACACTTGGACGGAGAGAAAATAGGCTAGCTCCTTTTCCATGTCGAGAAATTGCGAATTGGTGTCACAAGGGCGGCCAGTTGCGGCGGAGGTTGGCCCTTCAAGTGTGTCCCCGAAGCAAGCAGAAAAAGGTGATGCCATGTGAATCGAAATGAAAAGGTTGTGCCACTGGTAGATTAGTAGAGGAAAGCACCCAATATGTAGATTTGATGGGAATAGAAGGTGTAACCGGCTACATCCTAGGTACCTCCTCCTACCTAAGTATGCCATGTCATAAGGCGGGCCAAATGGAAGGACCTATCCATACCTCCCTACCTTTAATTCTGGTCAAATCTGTCGAGTTCTGCATAAGGTCAGTGCCTTAAGGTTCTTTAGGGTAGGGACTCAGAGATGATGTTGTTGTTCTAGGTGAGTAGTATTTAAATATGTAGTTGGCTTGATTCCGATTCATACCAAGTGACTAATGACGGAAAATAGCAAACTGAGATGCAGATTAGATCGAATTCTCCGCACCGGGTCTATCCTGGCCTCTTGTACGGATAATGGGAAAGCGGTCCTATCTAGCTATGAATCCGAGAGAGTCAAGCAGCGAACCACACGGCTGGGATGTGGGATGTTTGGCCAGGCGTGACATGGCGTTGCAATGGACGGTTAATGCATCCATCCATTTGTAGCGGAAGCTACCTTGTTTGCTCTCAATGTAGGCGACAGTAATGGGGTGACCACGCCACCTCGACAAACCTAGGATTTTCTACTAACGATGCTCCAGACAACGGGATGGAATTATCTGGAAAGATTGTGCTTAACCTCCTTTCGCATCGCACGGCCCATATTACTCTCCCCGACAAAAATGATAATCATGAAGCACGGCGAGCTTCTGATATTTAAAGAGAACGAA
Organism: Poronia punctata; assembly: GCA_022579005.1. Taxonomy (NCBI): domain Eukaryota; kingdom Fungi; phylum Ascomycota; class Sordariomycetes; order Xylariales; family Xylariaceae; genus Poronia; species Poronia punctata. The sequence continues at coordinate 102,493 of MU401474.1, forward strand.
GTATGGCCGCCTGCTTGTGGTGTGGGTAAGCCCAAACAACGGAGAAGTGCGTGCAGCTGAAATTACTTGCATATTGTTGCAGCAAGTAATGACTAATAAATGACTAAATTGAGATCTTACCACTGATGAATATTTTGTTTTGGCGATGAGCTGTCTGTCTGTATGTGTTGCTTTGAGGAGACTGCGGGGTGTTGTCCCCTAGACAGGATGTGCTGGCCGGGTGGAAAAGCTGATATTGTCTCTACAAACAGGAGTAATGTATTGACCATTAGTCAAGGGGCTGACGGGCTCCTGGATAGAGGAGGGCGCCTATTGTCCGTCGGCTTGGGACATGACCGGCAACACCAGCACAATGTCTTGGAGGCAGTTACCCGAGAATGCGGACATTGGCGTGCCACGAAAAATCTCCGAGCCGAAACAAGACATATTAGTGGTAGAGCTGCGAGGTTACACCGGCCCCCATGTCCTTGAACAGAATCACAGTGTGCGTTGAGACAAGCACGACAAGCACCCATCTACCCTAGAAGATAGAGCATAATCGACTGGAAAAGAGGAAGTCGCCTACCAACTAGATGTAATAATTGAGAATTCCTGGGCCTGAAGAGAGCAATAGAGTAGGCATATTCCCCCGAGCGATGACTTGCCAGTATAGCGACTGCGACCATACTCCATGTGCCGGGAAGGGCCGTAAGTTCGAGCGGCGAAATCTAGAATGCTGAACTCTTGCCTTTCTATCAAGTTAGTAACATAAAAGACAAGGTGCGGGGACGGGAGTAAGTGGGTGGGAGTACTGACCTCTCACAATAGGGTATCTGGCAGCAAGCTTTTCAACAAACACAAACCTGGCATTGCAAATACGTGAGTTTATGTGTTATAGACTAATCTAGCTGTTCAGTCAACTGAATTGTCTAGTTAGATGGCCAGGTAGGGAGGGGTGCAAGTGGGTGGCCGATAGAAGATTAGCATGCTCCTAGAATAGAGTGAGTAGCATCACCATTAAGTGAACGGTCGAAGCTTTCCTCTCCAGGGCCAGACATAAAGTTTGGCACCCAGTGAGAAAATTTCGTATCGTGATGCACAGTGCCCACCTCGCGACGCCGCAAATACCCTCAACTTCACGGCGCGCGTCTCCGGAGCGGAGGCAATCCGGTTCGTCCAAATCTTCAAGTTGTAAAACTGCGACTAGTTAGCAAATAGACCACCCCAGGACCCTTCCTGTGCTGCATTCCACATCCCGGAAGAATCCTGGCTCGGGCTGCGAAAACTAAAATTCACCAAGATTAGCCTTGGGGGCATTGCTGCAGTGAGGTATCCATGAATGAGCCTAATCATATTCTCCCCTGCCACTTGGCTGTGAATCCTAACTTGATCCCATGTGAAAGATGGCAAGGGGTATTGAGGAGTGATGAGCAAGCAGGCCGCGTGGCATGCCAGTCGACGTCGAGCTGCAAATCCACCACCCCCATCTCACTATACTACAAGACCGCCGTAGGCAATGTGTGTTCAATCCGTGACACACGTAACGCCACAGGAAGGGGTATCTCAGTCCAACAACGCCGTGATCCGTCGTTCGCTCGTCCCTTCTAAATCCGTCCTGGTTAATACCGGGTATCTCCCTTTTCTCCGTTGGTCCCTTTTCCGCCCAACAGCAACCCACGTCGTGATGCCATCCACCTAGGAATAGAAAGAAAAGGAAAAGAGCAGGCCGTATCTTCAATTATCCCCCCGGTTGTGTTCTGGGTTGTCTGGCAGAAACTGCTCACTTGAAGCAGCGTCACCCCACAGCACTACCAGAAGCCCTGGCTATACTTTGTCCTAGGCGCGTCCACAATGGGAGGTGGTGGGAGATTTTCGCGGGCTATCTTTTCTAGCCATCTCCGTTGGACCTCGAAGGTAGAATATCTCCCCGCAAACAGTGGACCCAGTAGGGTATTATATGGGTTGTTCGCCGCGGTCTGTTTGCCCTGAGCGGAAAGCATCATAGTCTGCTGGAGGGTGTCATATGCTCGACTGAAGCAGTCCTGTACGGCGCAGTAGTTGGAGGAACCACCTGAGATGTCGTTTTCTGGGTTGTTCGGGTCAATAATGGATAGTCGATCAAGGTTACGATAGACGAGGCTGGTAGCCTTGGCCTACATTTGTTCGTTAGCTCCTAGAATGCGCAATCCGACGCCGTCACATCTAAGCGACAACACTTACCTTGTTGACCACCCCGGGCGGGTTCATACGAATGGCGATAGTCTGGTAGTTGAACTCTTTTCCATAGTATCGCAGAAACCTCATGAATATCTCGCCTAGATGTTCCTCGGCCTTCATCGACCCGCTCTGAACCTCAGGCATCATCTGTAGCAAGTGGACTACCATGCAAATAACGGAGAACCCACCGATACCACCATTGACTGGTTCATTAAGACCGCGCATAAGTAGGAAGTGCTTGATAAGCGCGACCAGGGGAGGCATAGCAGGATACTGCTTCTTCCATTTCAGGAAAGTGCCGATGGCTTTCTGACCATCCATCTTCTCGAACGAGATATCGACCTTTAATCCAGTATAGTCGTCCGTATACTTGAGGAGTGGCACCTTGGCTCTAACAATGGCATCAATTTTGTTGCCATAGGCCACCCGTTGCACCTCAAGGTGGCTCTTCATGTGGAAAAGGTACTTCTTCTTGTCGTAGAATGGCTGTTGTCTCCTTTGAATAAAGCCTTCTGAACAGATGGCAATGTCCATGTCGGCAGTTGGCAAGTAGAGACCAGACATGAATGAGCCAAACGGGAGTACTCTGGCATCCCGCCATTTTCTCCGGACAAGCTGGTCAAGCCTTGATACTAGCTCGCGGCGTACCTTCTCCTCAAAATCGCGGGGGCGGACATACTCGTAGAAGTCGACTATCTCCTTGTGCAATCTAGTCGGAAATGTTGTAATTAGTATGTAGCAGCGTTTTACGGCATGGTAGAATGGTTTCTCACCGGGTGCCTTCATTGGGCGTAGTAGAGTGGTCCACAACCGCCCATGGGCAAGGATCTTCGCCAGGCGCCGGTTCCCAACCAGCCACGATGCCTCCAGCAGATGCCATCCTGTTGACCTTCTTTAAATGTGCGTGGGGCAGTTTGATCTCGTCATCAATATTTCTCTTGCGGTTGCCTAGAGAAGTGGAGGCGACAAGGTCCACTGGCGCAGATTTAGTGTCACCTTGTTTGGTAGATCGGTGCGATTGGGACTGAGACTGGGTGTGCTGGACGGATTGGGGTGGTTGCGTAGGTTGATTGTCGTCGAGAGGAACAGCAGGGTCGGCGGTTTGACTGTGCACAGAAACAGGCGGCTTGAGTGGGAGGGCTAGTGATGGGTTGACCGGCGCGGTCGACGTTTGGTAGCCATTGTTAGAAGTATTGATACTTTTAGGTGCATTATCCTTTGTGCGCTTCAGCCCATTAAAGCTTGTGGAATGTGCGTTTGTATCCTCTTCATTGGCACCTGCCTGAGGTAACTTGAAAGTGCTGTCGTCATCTGACAAATCACACGAGATAAAATCCGCAGCTTCAGCCGATACAGCAAGTTTTTGAGCCTCAGCTTCCACGCGTGCTTTACGAATCAGCTGTACAACATCCTTTTTGCGAGCATTTGTATCTGGGGGCGGAAGAGCAGTATAGGGATCAGGATTTGACCACTTAGGTGCATCCTGAGTTTGGTTTACCGCTGCTGTATTGGTCCGTGCGCGTTTTGCCGGTGGCTCTGCTGTATTCACATCGGCCTCACCGGTGTCTGAAATGTCCATATCGGTTTCGTCGCTATCGGAAAGATCATCGATATTTCGGTAGGAAGCACGCGCGGTTCTGTCCCCTAGCATTGGTTCGGATTCCTCGTCAAACTTCTTAGACAGTAAAATCCGATCCGACGCCTTTTCTGGACCACGTCGCTGATATGGTCCATTGCGACGGGATTGACTGTAAGGCTGTCCACCTCTTGTCCGGCGCGACTCATGGTGGCGCCCAGTGTAGGCATCGCTGCGATCACTAAAGTTAGGGTTAGGACAAGTTTTAGGCTTTGGGGAAGGTTGAAGGCGCATACGGTCTATAAGAGTTTATGCCGCCTGGCGCGTCCTGTCTAAAGGTGAACTCGCCACGGGGCGGTCTGTATTCATTGTGATTACCCCTGTTATCTCTTCTATCCCTGGCGTCCCTGTCATCCCTGTTATCCCGGCTGTAGTTTCTACTGCCCCTATCATCCCTGGAGTAGTCTGCACGGTCGCTATAGCGCAGATCGGAGTAAGGCCCGCGGGGCCTATACTCATCCGATCGATCGCGTGAATAGTAGCTATCACGCCTAGGAGGGGCAGACCATTGCTGAGGAGGCGGAGGGGGAGGGAGATCAGATGGGGGCGGGGGCGGCGGTTGGTAGCTGTCGTAACGGCCATCATAAGGAGGCCCCGACTGTGAGTTCTGATTGTTCCTGTACATCGTGGAACACAACCATACAACTCAAACGTGGATTGGGCTATTTCTTGCAGCAGCAAGATAGAGTTTTGCGCAAGTCAAAACGCGTAAAGAAGGACTCGAGTTAGACAAGAGTATGGGGAAGAATGAATACTGTCAAGTTAAAGATAACGGCCAAACCATCTATTGGGGAGGCCAAAAAATAGCACGTCCCAAAAAAAGAATGGGTAGTGGTAAGTTAAGAGCACGTTGATTTCCGGACGTACTCGTAGTCGCAAAGCAACAAAATTGAAATACCTACCTGTAATAAACTGGGTTTGCCTTGTTAGGTAATCTTGACAGCCCACCCTGGTCCACATATTAGATCGCACCTGGCAGTTCTTGCCCCTGCAAACTGTGACCTTTTTTTGGTCGGCTATATTTAATGCCGAGACCAATTGCAATTGGTCAGTGTTTTTGCAAGAAGTTGTTTAGTCTAAACTAGGTCTAAACAGCGTTAGCACTATGTATGTACCTATGTATCTTTACCTAACCCATTCACCTGCCATTCTACGCCTACCTTGAGCCAATTTTACGTCATGTGCCTAAACCACGTAAAATGAAAGTAACTCTTGTCCAGGCACATCACGTACCTAAGAAACCTTAGTCTGCCGCTGTGTACGTGTATAAATGGCAAGTGTTCGACCTAAAATATGTGCATACTAAACAGATCTACTATTTCTTTTAAGCAGATGTGTTGTTTAAGAATGTATCTACAACTCTCTACGTAGGTAGACAATGGGGACTAACATAACAACCTTGGGTATATAGGTGTGATTTGTGATCGTGGACTGATCTGAGAAGGAAACATTCATTCATATTAAACACATAGATTGATCATATATCGACTATAAGTATCCATGCTTCTTGTGAATAAGTTCCTCAGCTTGTTCCTTATTTATTGGCATGAGGATACTACCTAACCTACCTTATACCATGCCTGAACTTAGACAGCACACTTACATGGATAATCAAGCCCTGTATGGTTTGACTTCGGGTTACTTTATGTAAATGAATATCTACTTGGAAAGCAAGAAGGTGGAAATATACCTGTTTTATAGAGGCTTCAATACTGGTGCGTGTTGATAAATGTCTACCATAGTTAACATAGCATTATCAGTCTACACATATACCCAGGACAAGCCAGCATTTGATATAGACATGTATCAACTTGAATACTCTCTTAAATGCAGCGGTAAGGCTTGTTATAGTGGTAGAACAATGCTGTCTAATCCTTAATAGACTTTGTAGAGTCATGTCGGCAACTATTCTTGTGAAAAGGGGCAAGTCCTCCTATTCTTTTATACAAGTTGTCTAACTCTCTTAGTTAGCATCACTCCCTACCTTAGTTATTAAGCATGTTATGGCTTAAGTTACATGTGTGACCTACTTGCAAGTCTTGCCCTGACAACTTCACACTTTGACTTGTCTACCTATTCTCTGACCAGGAGATTGAAAGAGTGTTTAGTCCTTCGTTCAAGCTTGTCATAGGGGGCAACTCAAGTATGGCCCTGTCTATACACCTTGTTACATATGAATTTACACCAAGGTATATCAATATCTTCAACTAGATATAAGTGTAAAGAGGCTCATCTTTGTTTAAAGGGTTTTCAAGCTAATAGAAGAGTTCTGGTCATTGTGTTGTTTAATTAACCGCCTCACTGACAATAGCAAGAGGAAAGAGCGACCCTGTTGACCATCCTCGTGACTTTGCCAACAACACCCTTTACTGTGTAAGAATGTAGGTACATACATCCAGAATGTTGGTATGTAGGTACATACATGTAAACACGTTAGCCATAATGGTTCTTATTCCTAGTACAAGTAGAAGGGCTGTGAAGATTTCTCCGTCTTTGCCCTTCTTGTTTCTCTTCTCTTTACCTATCATGTGTAGAAAGAAAACATCCCTCTCTCTCTCTCTCTCTCAACAAGAGCAGTAGCCAACAAAACACCACGCGCATAGGGATCGACCTTCTTCTTCTTCCTATTAAATACCAGTTTAATAATAATAACTTTATTATTATTTACCAAAAAGAATCAGAAGGCTAGAGTCTCTTCACCAACATGGACTCCCAACCCTCCCAAGCGGCTGGCGGTCCCTCTGCCGCAATGCCGGCTTCGGATTCAGAGAGATTCGTCAAAACCCTACAACTCCTGCTTCTGCGGGACATGGTCCCAACCCTCGAAATAACCCTCCGCGCCCTCGTGGTTGAGAAATGCAGCCAACTCACTCTGGAAGTCCTGCGTCTCAGCCCCGCCAACACCAACAACAACAACCCTTTCTCTCTTTCCGTAGAAGAAGTCCGTCAAGCCATCCCCACCATCCCATATAGCGGATCCCTCGCGGATTTCGCCAACGTCATCAAAACCATTGCTCTCGGGTTCTTCAACGAGCGCTGCGTCATTCGTGTTCCTGAGAATGAGCAGAGAGTTCTTGGACAGGAGATGGAACATTTGGGTAAGGCGGTTGTGAAGAGGGCGTTGGGAAGGGCTCGTGAGCATATGGTTACGCTTTTGACGGGGATTGAGGAGCCTGAGGAAGAACAGGATGAAGAAGAGGAGGAGGAGGAAGAGGAAGAGGAAGTTGTTGATGATGATGAGGGTTCTGATTCGGATTATGAAGAGGGACGAGCAAGAGATAAGGGAAAAGGAAAAGCAAGAGGAAAGGGAAAGGGAAAGGGAAAGGAGATGGAGAAACCTGAACCTCAGCAACAACAACAACAACAGCAGCAACAAGAGCAGCAACAAGAACATGAACATGAACAACAAGCGCCCACTAATGCTGCTGCTGATGTTGTTGCCCCTTTTGTCCCCCCGGCCGACCCTGCGGAAGGCGTTACTGCGGGAGCGTTGCTGGATGTAACAATCCAGGTCCTGGAGGCTCCGCGGCGCACGCCGCTTCCTACCATTGGGCCCCGGCTCCGAGGAGAAATCTTTTCCGGTTGGGGACTAGGTGGTGGTGGTGCTCGTGTATCAAACACGACTGGAATAGGCCCACCTCCCGTTCCTTCTCGCCGACCTCGTGGAAGACCGCGGAGACCTACCCGGGGTAGGCGGGGTGCACGTGCTCGGGGAGGTCGTGGCACACGGGGTGGAGCAGCACGTGGAGCCGGAGGAGTAGGAGAAGGAGCCGGAGGAGTAGGAGAAGGAGCCGGAGGAGTGGAAGGAGAGGTGAATGGCGTGGGTAGAACCGGAGCACCGGGATCGACTGATACCCCTGGCCCTGGACAGGCTTGATTAAACACCATGCGTACAGCCCATCGCGGCGGAGTTGTATTGTTCACCTGTATGAATATTACCTGCATCATTGACCTAATAACCTACATACATGGTTATGGTAGCATGTCTATACAATAGGCATAATGGAGCACGATGCACATCGTATAAGGCACAGTTAATACCAACCTCGACGTTTACATAACATATCCATAAGTGAATGGATGTAAATCTAAACAGAGTGTAATAGCCACACAAATAAAAAGACGTCGACATATCTGTTTGTTCTTATTGCATTGATTATATGACTTAAGAGTAACAGTTAAAATGCGCATTATATAAAAGAAGAAAGGAGGCAGGGATGTTATTCTCTTCATCCCCCTTAGCAAACAATAACAGGAAAACACTCTTTTCAGCCGTCTCATTATCATAGCTCATCATGCTTATCACTAGACTTTACAGAGTCTGTACCTGTCCCTTCATGAGGACCACTAGATACGGCCAGTTAACACACGCAAGCGAACAGAAGTAGGAGAACAACTCACCGAAACAAAGGTCCATACCCAGTCCCCTCGCCACGCACAACATCCACCTGCCGAGGATGTCCATATCCAGCACCCCCCTCAAAAATCAAAAGCCCCCCCTCGAGCACAGGCTGCGGACGCTTGAGCATCTCCCCGCGTAACCTCTCAGCAGAAGCGAGGAACTTGTCAACAAGCTCATCATATTTCGGATAAGTAAGTTTCCCATCGCGCTTTACAAACTTGCCATCGACAAGCACGTGCTCGATATCACCGACATTGGCATGCAGGATAACGGCCGCAACGGGATCAGCCCAGCCCAACATACCGGGAGACCGACCATCGAAGACGACGAGGTCGGCTTTCGCGCCGACTTTGATGACGCCTAGGTCTGGACGACGGAGGGCGAGGGCGCCTTGGCGGGTTGCGAGGAGGAAGGCTTGGTTTACGGACACTTAAAAAAAGTGTTAGGGGGGTTTATTTTGGTTTTGGGGAGAAGGAAAAAAAGAAGAAAAAAAAGAAGAAAAAGAAAAGGAAAAGGAAAAAAAAAACTTACTCGGATTCGAAGCTGGAATCGCCCATGTACTCTCCATAAGATCATCGTAAAGTCTTGACCTTGTGCGCTGCAGCCATAAACGCGCTTGCGTCAGGATATCGGTCGAGAAAGCGAAATGCACGTCCACGCCCAGGGCGGCCTGGTCGTGGATTAGATGAGAGTTGGTGTGGCCGTGGCCGCAATGCATCTCGGACTCGGGCGTGATGGAGAGGAACTGGTTTGTTTTGCGCAGAAGCGAGGCATCTCCCGCGGTGATACCGGCGCCGTGCGAGAACACGATCGCCGTGTCTGGTAAGTCCAATACATTGTGGGAATTTAGTAGCGATGGTGAGCCGGTTTCTGTAGGTTCTGGTTAGACACCGTGTCTTTCGAGGTCTTATAAGTCTGGGAATACGTATGGCGTGAGAGATTCTTAACCTACCTATCCATATACCACCAAGCCAATGGACCGTCAAAACAGGTGGGTTTTCCTCCCTTTTCAAGGGATGGTTAGCACGAATACCTAGGTAGGCAAGTGGATCGAGGATATCACGACCTACTTGATCAGCTTGATTACGGCCTGAGTATCCTCGGGCTTCCCGGTGATCCAATCATCGTAGGCGAGGCTCAAAATCGTCAGACCGTTAGGGAATGTCTTCTTGGAATTCCACCTCTTCCAGTCTTTGATCTGGGCAGAGACCGGATAGCCCGGAAAAGGGCTGAGAGATGGGGCCCAGAATACGCGGGCGCCGCTCTCAATCGAGGCGTCCAGACCTGCCTCGGCCTGTTCCGTGGACCATAAGTTGTGGGCGTGGTCCAGCGTTGTCGTGACGCCGGCGTTGATGGCTTCAAGCAGCCCGGTCAGTTGGCTAGTATAGGTGTCTTCAGGGGTGTAAAAAGGCGCAGATGCCGGACCCGAGAAGGTGTACATGTAGTCGGCCAACGACGTATTGGACCCGAGAGTCTTGAGCGCCGTCTGCCATCCATGACGATGGGTGTCGATGAACCCGGGGCTAATGATCTTGTGGGTACAATCGACAATCTCGGTATCCGCCGGGATTTCCCTTGGCCTGCTCTCCTTGTAGAGGCCGACGATACGATCGTCGGTTATCAGTAACGACCCATGACGAATAACATCTAGGGAGTTGGTATAATCGTCGAACGCGATAATGGTTCCTCCCGAGAGCAAGACAGAGGCGGAACGGGCCACATCCGCGCACCCCGCAAGAGCAAGGACGGTAAACAAGGCGGAACGCATGCTAGGCATCAAATCAGACGCAACTTTGGCAAATGGCAGGACTAGAGTCTAGAGATTCCTGAGTGATCAATTCAAGGGGTGTAGCTTACTTATATCTGCCCAGTCCTTACTAGGGTGCTAGGATCCTATGATATAACCGGCTTCTATCGCCGCTCTATTCGGCTCCACAAAAATGCCGGGTATTGCTCGCCATTGCTAAGGCAGGTAGGTACCTATATCTAGACTCTAGAGTCCTAGACCGGAGAATGGATGTCGCACGACGGACTTAGCGGACGGCAAAGTGAGGGGCGGCGCCGGTACGTTATTTGACCAATCATTTTTGACTCTAGTTTTATCATTTTGGGATTCATCTCAATCCTCTGCTCCCTTCGCTTGCAGCCCAGCATCGGCAACTTCAGGGATGACAAACACCGATAAATCATTCATAGGGCTAATAGACATGGCAACTCCCTGCCAGCGCTTACTTGTACTTGTAGGCATATGTTTTTGACCGCTAAAACAGAGGTAGGGATGGCCAAGGCTGCACCCAGGCACCCAGGCACCCAGGGTGTAGATGTCAATGTGATGGCCAACCGGAAATAACAAAGCCAAAAACCGATCCGGCCTAGGCATATCAGGCTAAGCGGTCGCAAGTTCCTGTAAGTTCGGGTGCGGTTCGGTGATGGGTCATTGATGGTCCGTCTTCCGATACCCTATGTACCTCCGACCGGCCATCCATCTCCTCGTGGATATATCGTACCAAATCCGGTCCATTGGTTCAACACCTATAGATAAGTATTCCCAGTATCCTCTTCCCTCTTTATTAAGACTTGAAAATACAGAAGATTTCCGTCGATTGATTGATTCTGCGTGTACGGCAACATCACATCCCGGGAGGCAATGATTGCTGGGACAAAATATACCAGAATTATTTATTTATTTCATTTTCTCTTTATTCAAGATGGCAATAACGAAAAAGATATATATCTCCCTCTCGCCTTCCGTTTCCTAGCTTGCAGGACCCGATAACCGAGGACGCCGAGGATTATAACGGCCTCAAAGGCCACGAGGGCGATCCACAGCCCGTCGATAAAGGTGATTCGGTAATTGCCTAGTAGATCTTGGATGTCGAATCGCATCGTGGGTCCCAGACAGGGAAAAAGGTTTATATATATGTTCTGTAATCGCCCGACGTATGTTTTGTATATGTGTCGTATATATATATATACAAATTTCTGCGTAATGGTCAGTGTTTTTTCAAGAATTGGGATGGGTTGAAAAATAGGTAAGTAAGAGGTAAGTAGAAGTACCTTCTGTCCTCCTGTCCCTCCCCTTTCCTGCGTTTTGCTCGAACTGCCAATCAAATCAATCAACACCGACGGTTTCGGAAAAACACAACTTGGTACGACCGTTCGTCCAATGAAGCAAGTTGATGTTCCCAGTGAACAATAACCCGTCAATCCGGGACCTAGACTAGATCTCGGCTGGTGATATATATATATATATATATATATATATATATTGGATAGAGCAAAGATAAGAAAAGGAACAGTTTGAATAGGTCAGCCAGGCGATAGGTATTAGATAATTATATGTTATACACCTAGCATAGAAAACCAATACCTAGACTAGGTTATGTGGCGCGTTGGCTGGTAAGTAGGTATAGCGCACCTAGATAGGTATTTCACTTGGCTCGTCTGCGCTTCCTAGTAATCCACGAAGAAACTCTGCTTAAAGTAGGTTGGTGTCGAGATGTAATGAATGGACGGGCACTTAATCGATCCAAAAGGGGGTTCAGTCTATTCATTCTCACATACCTACCTATATAATCCTTCTGAACATAGGCCCTGGTTAAGAACACGTTGTGCTTGTGCCGCACCGTACCCGATATAGTAACAAGGTATATGTTCCAGATTTGGTAAGATGAGGGCGCATTCAGCTTCTTGGAGATGGGGAAAAGGGGGGTAAGTAAGCCGGTGGTGGGCTGTTTTCTGTGATGTCTCCGGAATATTCTATGCCGGGGATTCACGCGCCATCATTACTATTTATTAAATATCCAATGCATGTAATTTACCTGTGAAGAGGTGGACGATGGATATTTACCTTGAATGAAGGAAAATCAAAGTAAAGACGTGTTTGTAGGCAGATCCGATCTCCATTTATCCGGTCTGAGAAACTGCTTTGCGCCGCCTCATAGGAATGCGGGACCCATCAGGCAAGCAATGGATTTCCAAATGGATATAGAGATCCAAGGCTTCTAGAACCTCGTCCGCTGCGGATACCAGCCTAACCTGATAATTGGCAATGGCAATCGGCATCTAATGTACAACATTATTACTGTAACAGTATGTATATAGATATCCAAATAATTCATGGAAGAGTCGTGATGTGTGTGATCTGTCCCGAGACACGCCTGCCCCGAAACCCCTTGCAATGCTATTTTATACATGTTCAGATAAATCCCAAACTCCAATCCCTGCTGCAAACACTATTAAAACGCCCCAGCCACGTAAAACTAGCCGCCCCGTCGTCTCAGTTACTGTGTGGCAGCTTGGAGTTTCTTTTGTTCGCGCACGTCGCCACCGGATGCTCTCCACCACACGTCACATCCCCAGCGCAATGCCCGCTCAACTGCGGTAGTAGGCGTTATCGCGGGGCGAACATCTAGATAGAAGACCGGTTCTCCTGACGGTTCGGGCTCTCCGGAATAATAATCGATCACGTAGCGAATCTCTTTCCGTTGTCCGTTTACATCTCGGGAGACGTACCAGTCGTGTCGATCGAAAGGCGGCTCCGTGCTATAGAATTGCAATGTCAGTGGGATCCGTTCGCCATGACCAGGAGGAACCAGAACGACTTACCCAAACATGGAGGGATATATACGACCCATGACCTGAATCATGGTGGCCTTGGGCGTCATGTCCTTGGGTCGGCCCTGGAAGCGGACGAGACTGGGGGCAAGTTCCTCCACTTCCCTATCGTACCCGTACTTCTTCACCGTAGATTCGAAGTTCTCCTCGCCGCGGCTGCACTTCCGCCAGCCCTTGTACAAGCCGCCGGCGAACCGCTTCTCCCACGCCATGATTTCTTCCCAGGCGCCCTCGTTGAGGAAGTTATGTATGCTGACCATGCTTTCGACGGCCGTCGCATCAGTGTCCGTGTAACCTTTGCGCAACAGTGCGTTGTACATCTGCTGTGGTGAGGGATATTCCCAATTACCACCTCCGTCGCCCTTAGGTATCGTGGAGGGTTCGCGCTCCGTCGGCAGCACGTGTGTTTGATTTGGCGCCGGCGCCTGTGATAGGTCACGGAACATGTAATTCAGAGGGTTGAGTTTAGAAAAGGTCGACTTGGATTCGGGCTCTGGTGCATTGGTGGTCTCTCGGGATCCGTGCGGCACGGGACATCCTGATGGGGGTGTGGCCGTAGAAGCGGCAGAACTATCGTGCTTTACAGGACAGGCGCCGGCAGCGGGAGCGGCCATGGCATCGGCGCTCTTTTGATGCTTGTGCATGGGACATCCTGGCTAGAAGAAGTTAGTTTTTTAACATGTTGTGTAGACGGTGCAAATGACCGGGTCTTACAGGTGGCGATCTTGTGCCATCCTGGGACAAGGGAAAGGCGTGATGGGATAGAGGTGGTGATTGAGTTGTAGTTTTAGGAGCGTCGGCCCAGAACCAGCCCATCGTGATAGGATTTTTCGTGGGACTGTGTATTGATTTTTGAATGAAATTATAGGAGCGTATAGTATAGAAATCGTGTATCTAAATGCGCTCACCGGCGATAATGAGTGAAATATGAATGTTGTCTTGTCAAAGACACTTAAAAGATTTGGGCGCAACTTTTTTGGGTTGCCAGCCAGAGGCGATAAGAAGCCGGGAGACGCAGTACGTATTCCCCGTTACAGTAGTGGATTCCAGTAAAAACTATCCGTCCCCTACCGGGCCTACCCTGTCAAATAAGTGGGATCCACATAGTCTTGGAGAGTTTGGGGACTCCCGTTTTCCTAGGAGAGAATAAAGTACCTAGAAACGGTTCGCTCGAGATATGAAATTGTCCACGAGTACTCAATGTTCCTGTAGGTACACAAAGGAATTCACATACGTGATTTCATCAGATATCGAAGATTATACCGTACATAGCTCACCAGCATAAGATGTTTTATTATTACCACGTAGAACAAGCTGACGCAAGCTGTTGTGATATGGCCTAATTACCTAAGTGTGGTAGTTGCATAGTGCTTACACAATAGACGCGTATATACATTAATCGCAGTAACATTTTGCTAATTGAAAAGTCCTCTGTAATGATCTACGTCACCGATCTCAAAGCGGCGCGTTCCGAGGTACTTGAATCGGGGGCAGCAAGATTGATGCACATATTTCCGTCCATGTCAACTCGGACAGTTGAGGGTTGTAGAAACAACGCGATCATGTTAACACAGACTTCATAGCTTGATCCCCCCATTTCGCTGCAGGTATGAGATCCCTCCTGCTCGCGGCCCGGTTTTGCACGCGCCAAATCGTCTTTCGAACGTCGACCAGATCCATCGGGAACCTCGGCCGTTGGCACTCGACCTCCCCCTTTGCGCTGCCCAAGACGATAGCCTCGAACTCGGGTCGCGCTTCAGGAGGAAATAGCAGGGTGTTGTTAAAGGCCACCGCGAGCGGCGCCATTCTCGGAACTGCAGCTTTTATCAAATTGTCGGAGAAGAACAATGACGGCACAGAGCAGACGGCCGAAGGGCGCATGTTACAAGCATCGAGGCATGAGCTCGAAAAGACAGTCGATAAAGAGAAGAGTGGGCTATCACGGCTTGCACAGGGAGTAGTGATATTCATAGATGTGTATATCTGGGAGCCCATATGTACTGGCGTTAGGTTCTGTCAACTGGTGGTCATTTTTGTGCCCGTCATACTATCTGTGCCGGCGATATGGATCGGGCGGCGGCAGCCCAGCCGCGACAATGAAAGGTCCGGAACACTCTGGTGGTACAATTTCTTAGTGTGGGCAATGGAGGCGGCCGGGCCAGCCTTCATCAAAGTAAGTTTCCTTTTCTAGAGGCGCATCTACGCATCCAATACCCCCGAGGCAAACGAACTAACCGACCTACCTTTCAACAGCTTGGCCAATGGGCTGCATCAAGAACCGATATATTCCCTGACGAGATGTGCCATATCATGTCCAAACTACATTCTAATGCGCCGGCGCATTCCCTCCACGCTACCAAACGAATAGTTGAAGCCGCGTTCGATGGACGGCCGTTTGCCGAGATATTTGAAGAATTCGAAGTGGAGCCGCTGGGTGTTGGGGCCATTGCCCAGGTTTATAAAGCAAAGCTGAAGCGCGAGCTTTCCGTTCCTGCGGATGTTGATGTGGCCGATAGTGAGGCCAATCTCCGTCAAAATGTCCGCCGAAACGTGCATACCGTATTAAAGAGCACCCCACAGCGCGTACCATCCGCCTATGTTGCCGTCAAGGTTCTCCATCCCGGCGTCGAGCGCACAGTGAGGCGCGATCTCCGAATCATGGGGTTCTTTGCGTCCGTGCTCAACATGATACCTACGATCGAGTGGTTATCTCTTCCCGACGAAGTTGACCAGTTTGGAGAAATGATGAGGTTGCAGCTGGATCTCCGCATCGAGGCCGCTAATCTAGCCAGGTTCCGCAAAACCTTTAAAGAGCGCTCCACAGCCTGGTTCCCTTTCCCGTACCTCGACTTTACCACTCGGGAGGTATTGATTGAGGAGTTCGCCCAGGGCATTCCCCTTGCCGATTTTCTCGAAAATGGCGGTGGTGTGTTTCAGCGCGATATCGCCCACGAAGGCCTGGATGCCTTCTTACGAATGCTCTTGATTGATAACTTTGTGCATGCCGACTTACATCCTGGGAATATCATGGTCCGCTTCTACAAAGTTCGCCAGCCAGACCTCCATCTTCGAAAGCAGGCGCCAGGACAGGCCAACGAGCAATCCGACGTTACCGAAGAGGTACTTGCCCGCCTGCGGCCCTATCGGAAAAAGAAGGACGTAGCGGCCTGGGAAGCTGAGCTGGAGAAAATCGATGCTGAGGGGTTCAGGCCACAGTTGATATTCATCGACGCCGGTCTAGTGACGGAGCTCAACGCGACCAATCGGCGGAATTTCTTGGACCTCTTTAAAGCCGTAGCCGAGTTTGACGGATACAAGGCGGGTCACTTGATGTGTGAGCGTTGTCGGCAGCCCGAGGCCGTCATCGACAAGGAGGTCTTTGCCCTCAAGATGCAGCATCTCGTGCTCTCTGTCAAGAGCAGCACTTTGGCGCTAGGTAACGTCAAGATTGGTGACATCCTACAGAAGGTGCTCGACATGGTGCGGAATCACCACGTGAGGCTGGAGGGTGACTTTGTCAACGTCGTGATTAGTATTCTGCTCCTAGAAGGAATAGGCCGAAGCCTTGACCCCGACCTCGACCTCCTGAGCAGGTCCCTTCCTATTCTCAGACAGTTGGGCGCTCAGAGTGGATGGTCTGTGGGCGATTACCCGATAGTGTTCGTCTGGGCCGGCTTGGAAGCCAGACGTTTCATGCAGGCCAGTATTGAAGATGTAAGCCTTGAGATTCCAACCGCCCCTACCCTAATGTTGTAGTGAGCAGGACACTAACACAGTTGTGGCACAGGTCGAGAGCTGTGTAAAGTACGATTTATTGTCTCCCAATGTGTAAAGGAGGTCAGAGTATGGTTATAAGCGAAACAGCATTAGAGCGGCGTTGGGGTATTTTCAAGTGGGTTGACGTATACACCGCTCTAGAGAAGACAGGTAAGAGCAAGAACCTATGTGCCCGGGTATATATCAATCATGAAATTTTGATATCGAGATTCGAAAAGAGACATTCTGATTACCACCTAACTTTACCCCCTGGGCTGCCCAGACTATTCGTGAATTGTCCTCTTCTCCCCTCACTGCTCCTTCGCCAATCCCATCACCTGATCGAGAAGCACTTGATCCTCGCCCGCAGCACTCTCCAATATCTCATCCCTCAAGCGATCAACCTGAAGCTCGGGCTCAAACGGCCGATCTCCCTGCGCCGTCCTAATCCGACTAACCTGCATCTGCAAGAACAACCTAGGAACCTCGATGTCCAAACTTCCATTCTCAACACTGCGGACACCAGCCTCAGTCGCGAGGTACGCATTAAGCGCGTCCTGGAAATAACTGAGATCAGAGCTTGCGAGAGGATCCGCCGTCGTGGCGAAAGTCGACAACGCGTAACGTAATGGTGACTTATCACTACTACTGCTGCTGCTGAAGTCGATGGACGAGAATGATAGAGAACCTGATTGGACGTCCGGGACACCGGCTATGGTTTTGATCTCGTGGGAACAGGTTACTATTCTTGCGAGTGCTGTGACGGTTTCTGCTGTTTCTGTTTCTGTTTCGGATGGACCGATGACGAAGCATGGACGTGGTGATGTGAGGGGGAATGCGGTGGTGAGGCTGGTTAGAGCTAGGATGGGGAGTGAAGCGTGCATGATTTTCTTTCGTTTTGCTACGGAGCCGATGAAACTCCTAGGTAAATCGGGATAGAGACCAGCTCAAGGGATGATATTATATGAATTAAGAGGAATATCTGGAACTAGATAGACTTGCCAGAAGTCCGAAAGAGGATGGAATCCTTGCCAGAAGATATTCTCGCAGTAACTAGAAAAGAAAAGAAACAAAGAGGGAGTGTAAAAACGGGACCAACGCCTTATGAATGATATCCACCTACTACCTAGAGCCAATGTTGGTTTTCTTCACATAAAGACCTCGAGTTTCATACAATGTGATAGTTTGGTTCCTGACCCCCGTCTGGTTCGGGGAGAATGCTTCATGATAGGTAAATTTCCTTGTTTTTCCTTGACATCTACCTATTAGATGGTTGGAGGTAAAAGGGTTTTGTCACGGCATTTAAGAGTTTCACGATGACTCTCGTCCAATAAGGGGTTGCGATTCCGTATGATCTGCCTGATCCCTGCGAGGGGGGGATTTTGGGATGTGTTTAATCAATTAATATTGCTGGAAGAAAAGAAAGAGTATGTTGTAAAGCTTTTATGATGGGAGATCGTGATGGGTTTAAAGAATACTATACTTACGCATATCATTGAATTTTGTACCCCATACTACCCCTTACCCTACATCCTCAGATCACTCACCCTTTTCCAGCAGCTCCAACAAGTTACAACAGTCACATAACCAAGCCCGAGACCGACTTAATCTCCATTAATCAAATAATGCCAATAAGACCAATCCCAACAGCAGCAAGAAGCTCATTAACAATAGCGCCAACAGCAATCAGAACACCACCGACGACGAGATCAAGACTGAGAAGAAGACTCTTGAGAGCTAGGACAAGAGGTGCGAGGTATATCAAAACCTTGCCTGCAAATTTTTATTTATTTATCTCGTTAGCAGTTTTTCCTTCCCTTCCTTTCCCTTTTTCTTCTTTCTCTTTTTGGGCGGGGGGGGGGGGACAAATACTTACCAAGACCAAGCTTAATAATGATAAACTTGACAGTACCTAGCAACTCGTAAATAATAATGGAAAGCGTCTTGAACAAGTCATCTTTCCCATGTCTTTTTTCCAAGAAAGCGCGCTTGACCACGACGGTCACGGTAGAATTGGCGGCTGTCAGGAGATCGGTGATGGTTTGGAGTTGTGGGATGATTTTCGATACGTCCGAGTCGATTTCGGCGGAGGTTGCGTTTTGCGGGACGGTTTCCATGGTTGCGTCTGGGATGATAACAAGTCAGTTTTGTTAGGATTGGGATTGGGAGCGGGAGTGGGTTGAAAAGAAAAAGAAACAAAAAAGACTTGCTGATCGTTCCTGTCTGCTCTTGGATATCGGCTAGAAGAGTCGTTAGGCTGTTGTATAGCTCGTCGTAGTTGTCATCTTGACGCTTCGAGAGAGAAGTGGTGGTGGTGGTATAGCCCAGGGGGTTGGCGATGGTGCTGGCGATGAAGCCGCCGATGGCGAAGAGGGTGATGATGGCGGACTTCATTTTTAGTAGGTGATTGAATTTGGCACAAGTGAACTGGATGGTCTTTCTGAGCTCCTGGATGTTGATGATGATGCTTCTGGGTGATAGACTCTCATATCAAAGGGAGAGAGGGAAGCTGTCTATTTATCTTTCTTCCCCTCCCACCTCTCGATGTCTTGCTCATTTACTTTGCCGGCATTACTCCTATCTGGTCTGACGTCAATGATTCATGCTCTTTTCCTCTGGTTATTCCATATGTGATGCGCTTCTGTTAACAAGACCAAGATGTTGTTGTTGTTGTTATACCCTCCTCCGCACATATTTCATCCGAGAATTCAGTGGTTCTCAACCAAGATTCTTACCCATGTCTACCTCACCTCAATTGGCTATTCTTAGATCGAATCGCCGATTCTATTCGTGGGAAATGGATACGGCATTCACGAAGGACCCGGCCAGACAAGGAGAAAAGGGGTAAGGTTAATTACCGGCGACCTTCTCCCTCCTCTCTCATATTAAGGTTGCCGGTGGCTCTCGGTCTACTTAACCCCTATAGTCTTTTCACCTTTGTGGATAGAACAAAACCAGCCCGGCAAGGTGACAGACGAGTACCTGCTCCGAGGTCACACATATATATTATGCCTATGCTCGATGATGTCAAGAAACAAGCTTTTTATATTTTCGAGGTTTCTCGGTAAATATTTACTCACTTGGTATTTACTGCTCATGAGTTAGTCAAGTCAAGTCAAGAAACCGCAAGGCTCCTAACGAATGCGCCTGAGACGCTTATTGAGCATGGCTGCCAGCCCTCACCCCTGAAGATCATATAAGTTAAGAAAGAGATTCTAGGTTATCTAAGATGATACTCGAAGATCTATGTTGATTTGTTGTTGTGTATCTAAGACACTTACTTTCATCTGTCGATCGTTTGTTTGTTTACCTTGTTCTCGCACGACATTATTCCGGTGGGAAGACTACCTTATTCCATGCGCCTCAATCGATCAATGGCGGCTAACATCTGGGATACTACCTAGCCAATACCGATGGTCCCCAAAATATATTTGCCGAAGGAAATAGTTAGGTGATAATTATGATACCTGGGCTTAAAACCTCCAACTTCCCGTGTCCGTTCATTTTATCCAGCCAGGAACCAGGGATGAATTTCTCTTCAACTTCGATTAATTAACTAAAAACCAGTTTCTTTTGTAAATCAGGGTTATGTCCTATATTGACCTCCCTGGCTACTTACTTACTTAAGTATCATAGCGGTGTGTTTCCGATAGATCCAAATGACATGAATAGGTTACGTACTTCACACCTTCAGATTTTTCCCCTAGAAGCCTGTCTTTAGCGATTACCCCCTTTTAATCGCGATGTCCTGTCTGTCTCCTCTTACCCCTGACACTTACTCACCTTCTGGTCATTTATCTCCGGAAAGGCTGTCGTGTCGGAAATCCTAGATGGGGTAATGAGAAGATTTATGTGTTTTCTTGCTACTGGGTGAAAAGAGAGAGAGAGAGAGACTGTGCGTCTGTGTGTATCTGCTTAGAAACCAGGGATTGTATACCATGGCCAGTAGTTTTCTCTCTGGTCACCCACGTGTTTACATGCTTGCTTACTGCGTTCGCTATACTGGTCAAATATGGGGACTTGGTTCCATTACGAGTAGGCAGGCCTTATGGCGTAAACTTATCATACCAGCTCAGGCGTTCCGTTTCCCTTTTTCTCATAAGCGGCACTTCGAACCCTTTCACGTCATCTTTCATAGTCACCCCCAGCTGATGAACCGTACTCGCTCACCAATGCCATAACCGACCATAGCACAAAAAAAGTAAAATCAGAATCCATCCTCTTTCTTTTTCAAAACAACTACCTACCTACCTAAGCCGACCCATCCTTCTTCACCGGATCGTCAGGGGAAAAATTCAAACTAACACCATTCACACAATGTCTCTCATCCGTAGGAGTCGGGTAACCCTCTCCCTTGAAGACATGTCCCAGATGTCCCCCGCAATTCGAGCAGACAATCTCCGTCCTCGTCATCCCCCACGTCCGGTCCTCGTGCCGCGTCACGGCCCCGGGGATACTGTCAAAGTAAGCCGGCCACCCGCATCCGGACTTGAACTTGTGGTTCGCCTTGTATAGCGGCGCGTTGCATCCCGCACACGTGTACACGCCGGACTCACTGAAGAACTTGTCGAACTTGTGAGATCCGGGTGGTTCGGTGCCCTTTTCGCGAAGGATGCGGAATTGGTCTATAGACGGTTTTGGTTTGTTAGTAAGTGAGTGAGTATGGGATTTGAAGACGAATTTCGGTACCCCCGGGAACAAAAGAACACACACACCTTTATTCAAGACGGCACGCCACTCATCGGGAGTTCGTTGGTCAGGAAACGACATCTTGTTATTGTTATTGTTGTTGTTGTTGTTATTGGATCCGAAACCAAAAAGACTGCTAAAGGGCATAGCTTGTAAATAATAGCCCGGGCGCGCTGGATTCTGGCGCGAAGCGGGAATGGTAGCTCGAGCAACCCCGCTGAAAGTAGTCAATGTGTACGATACTCGCAGTAGAGTGGCGTAAGGAGGCAATCGCATCAAGACCTGTATGGATATTTACAAATTAAGTGCTTTTGTATAAGTTATTGTGATGGGAAGACTCCAGGTCTGAGGAGGTGCGACAAAGAGTTAAGAGTTATATATATATTTACAGAATGATGACAATTCTTCTGCTGTAGCTTTAGGATGGGGGGGTGTAGTTGATTTGGAATCACCAATACACAGTGTGACGCATACGATTCTTTCGTCGATCGAGCGCTGACTTTACGAGTACTGACAAAGACGGTGGGGTTTATCTACACTTTACAGTTTTTACACAGTGTGGCGCAAAATGATTCCAAAGTCTCTTGAAACCCCACTTATGTCAAGAGCCCCCCTTATGTAGCAGAATGCCAATGTAGGCCAAGAATCCTTGTATTGTATCTATTTAAATCGTATAAAGTAAAGTAAAGAGAAGTCCCTGTGCGGGGATTCCTTAAAAAATATATCCTTATACTTAGGATACGCTATAGGTAGCCCTTGCCTTCTTTATAAGTACTACCTACCTTGTAGGGTATAATAAGTATACGTAATAGGTTGCTGCCCCTAAAAATAACAATGCCTTTATTATCTATACATTTTAAAAAGTAATATATAATTTAACTATTAATATAATCTTTTAAATCGTTTTTTACATTTTTTATTGCTATGCTTTAAATTCTATAATTAACGTATTTTTTTTTTTTGCCTAAATCTTTGCTAGTTATTTATTTTTAGTATTCTAAACTTAATCCGATATACTTTACTAAGTAGCAATAGGTTTTTAAATCCTTTTAAAAGATTTTTTTAAAATAGTTTTTAAGGTATATATCTTTAAGATGTAGGAAATATTGCTTAAATATGTTTATTAAAAGTGCTAGCTTTAAATAATTAATAGATATTATATTATAAATACAAAAATGTAGTAGAAATTTTAGTTTATAAGCTAGTTTGCTAATATGTTCGGTAACCTTAAATAAACCAGCATACTGCTAACTAAGTTTTTAGCTTAAGACTGCTGCCTTTAAAATATTGTATTTTTTATATAGCCGCAAAAAAACCTATTAACCTACTTTAAAAAACAAAAAAGTATGTTTTCAGTTATAGTATTTTTTTGCTATTATAAATGCAATAGCAATAGTATTATAAATCTTAATACAAGCTAAAAGCTTTTAGTTAAGGTTTTAAAGCATATTTATTAAAAAGTTAAAAGTAAATTTATAAATTATTTTATTTAGCAATCTGCTAGTTATAAATAATCTAGCGTTATTTATTTTAAACTAAATATATAAAATAGCCTTATTTTAATTTTTTAAATTCTTTAACATATAAAAATAATATTATAAAATTAACTTAATCGTAAAAATAAATTGCTTTGTTTGTTTATTAGTTTTAAAATAATACGCTATAGCGTAAAAAAAACGCGTCCTAAGCTTTTTTTAAGTATGTTTTTATAGATCTAACAAAAATTTAAAGTTCCTATTACTTAGCATAACCTTTAGTATCCCTTAATTAACTAAAAAAAGTCGGTTTATTATAGCATTAGTCTATTTTTCTATTATCTAGTTATGCCGTCCTAAAATAATCTAAGTACCTTTAAAATGCTTACAAACAAGTGCTATAAAAGCATTATATTTTTAAAATAATTCTAAAAAAGCTAAAGCAATATTTAAGGTAATTGTATAAAATAAACATAGTAGTCCTATAATCAGTTACATAGATCTATAAAGTTTATAGTTCTAGTTTTTAAACATATTACATTCTAAGTATAATTTAATATATTTATGCAACTCCCTTCTGTTAACAACAAAATAAATTAATAATTAAAAAAATCTATTAAATTTTATATAGCTTTTGCTATGCAGCATTTTAAAGATCTCCGGTGCTGCCGTCCTTAAAATATATAGTTAGTCATATATATCTAATTTCTTTTAAAAAAAACCGTTCCTAAAAACAAAAAGAATATTAGCTTAATTTAGTCTTAGCAATTTGTTAGCTTTAATTTAATTAAAAATAAGTTTCTAAGTTCTATCCTCTAAATATTTGTTTTATAACTTAGTTTTAAACTTTAAAGCTATTTAAATTAGCGCATATTTTTTAAATAAAAAAAGGTTATTTTAAAAGCCTGCTATAGTTAACAAACGCAATATAAAAAAGGCTTTAGTAGTAAATGTATATTTTATTAGCTAAAAGCAAGCAAAAAGTAACTAATACTCCTTAGCATTATTTAGTAGCAAATCTAATCTTTTTTTCTTATTATTTAAACGTAAATTAATAGTTTTAAGTTTAAATAAAGCGTTTAAAATAATATATAGTTTTTTTAGCTTATATAAAATAGTAATGTTAAATTTACTAATAAATTTAAGTATACAAATTAAACAAAGGTTTTTATTGCTTAAAGCCGTTAAATTAACTAAATCCTTATGCTTAGTTAATTTAATAATCGCCTTATAGTTTATAAAAATATATACTCTTTTTTTAGCTACGTTAATTTAATATATTATCTTTTGCAAACACTATACGTATTTTAATAATTTTATTTTTATTAGCTAGTATCTTTTTTTAGCATTAAATAAGGTTTTAAAAAAAAAGGCAATTAGTTTAATTGCTATATAAAGTAAGTATATATTAATTTTCCTATTTTATAAGATTTTTAAAATTGTGCTATTAGTTATATAATAAACTAATATACCAATTTTGTTTTTAAACACGTTAAAGTTAATATAAAAAATATAGAATTTAAAAAAGTAATGTAATACTATATGCTTTATTAGTGCTATCTTAACAGCTTTAAATAAGTTTAATTTTAATTACATAGGTTATTTTAAAAATATATTAAATGCTTATTATTTTTGCTAGAATTTCGTATTACTTTTTTAAAGATTTATTTAGAAAAGGTTAGTTTTTTATTGCTTTAAAAGTTAAACAATTTATATATATTTTAAAACATTATAATAAAAGTATTTTATAAGCCTAAAAAAAGTTTCTAAGTTTTTTAATAAAATTAAAAAAGTTATCTTTATAATAGCTTTTAACCTTTTTTTAGTTATAAATAAACTAAAAGCATTAACCCTTTATTTAAAAACTACAGTATTTAAAAATCTAACAAATAACTTTAATAGTTTAAAAAATATATTATAATCTTGCAGCACGTAAAATAAGTCTTAAAAGTTTACTATATGTTCTTAAAACGTATATAAACACACATATACATCGTTATAATAGCATTCTGCTAATTAAATATGTTGCAAAATAGTGTCTATACGTTTTTAAACGTACGCGTTACTATTTTTATATTTTATAACTAAACAATTAAAAATAAACTGCTTTTTAGTAGTTGTTATAGTTATTATAGTTTAAGTTAATAAGTAAGTAAACTATTAGTAATAAAATGTTAATATATTTATAATAAATACATACCGTTTTCCAGCTATCTTTTTAAGCATATCTTCTTAAAACTTTATTAAATATACATTTATAATAGTTAAGCTATTAAATTTTTAAACGTTTATAACTATTTTGCTTTTTTTTTCTTTGTTAGGCTATGTTTGCTAAATAGCAAAAACTAAAAATAAAAAAAAAACAAAATAGTTTATCTTATAAATTTTGCTACTTTTTTAAAGCTTTAATAAAGTATAGTTAACAATCTTTTAGTTTTTAGCATTAAAAAAATAAACCTTGCATTTTTTAAAGACCTTGTTCTCTTATTTTAAAACTAGGTAAAAAATAAGTTGCTTATTAAAGGGTACTTAAGCATATTTAGTGTTTTAAAACACGTTTTAAAACTTTATAACAAGGTTATAAAATGCTTATATAATCTTTAAATCTTTATTCTAATATATTAATACGCTAAAAGGGTATTTAATAGTATTGTAAGCAAATATAGTAGCATCCTATAATTTTATTAAAATGCAGTGCTGTAAAAATAGCAGGTTATATAGTTTTTTTAGCTTCTTTTCTACTAGATTTTCAAAATCTGTTAGTTTCTTAAGATCATTCTAATTATTCTAATCATTCTAATCCTTTTAATCATTCTAATTCTTCTAATCATTTTAATCCTTTCTGCCTAGTAAAACTATTAAATTAGCTTTGCGTACTATAACTTTTAGGATGCCAAAATCTAGTTTATATTCCTTAGATTTAGCGTCTGCAAGCTGCCTAAAGGCCAATTCCTAAAAAACCTCTTAAACGTAGTAACCCTTACAGTCTAGCATAAAAGGTAATAAATAACCTAGTTTCGTATGCTTATAAATATAAATATCCTAGTCTATATTATTTTAAACAAGTATTAATTTAGTATTATTCTTTACTACTACTGCGTAGCATAATACAAAGTAAGTTATTAGTTTAAAAATAAAATCTTATCTTAAAGATTTATTATATATAACTAGCAGCATTATTTGCAATTTTTTAAGTATAATAACAAATTTTGCTATTTAAACTTTTAAAGTCTTCTACAGTTAAAATATTATAGTAATAAAAATTGCTATTTTGCAAAATTAAATAATAGCAATATTTTTAAATAAAATAATGTTAATGTTCTCTATATCTAAAATATCTATACTTATTAATAAGTTAGCTTGCAAACCTTCTACTAAAGTTATTTTATAAACAAAGCTTACAATAACTACTTTCTTTTAATTAAATCCTTTAAAAAAATACTATACTACAATATATTTTGCTATAGTGTGCTAATTGTCTATAATCCCTCAAATAATTAAAAAGGTAGCCTAAGTGCGTAATTAAGCCTTTAAATAATGCTTTAAAGCCTAATTTCTATTTGCTATAGTTCAAGTACATCTTATATTTGCGCAAACTTTTACTTTCTTTTCTAATTTTAAAAATAGCATAATATATACTTTTAAGTATATATAGGTTTTATACGTAAATCTTGTTTTAATATCTAGTGCAAAGTTAATTTTTAATTTAATAATAGGTAACAAGGTCTTTTTAAAACGTAATAAAACGTTAAATAAATTCTTTTTAGTTTAAGGTTATAAAGATAGTAGTTCTTAAAAATCTTTTTAATTAACTATTGTATTTAAGTCTATCTATAAATTTATATATTAACCCTTGTTTTTAAGTTTAAAAACGTTATAAGCTACTATAATGTATACTGTATTGCTAGATGTTTAGTATATCTTTAAATATTTAGTTTAAATGTAGTTATGCAATATATTATTAAAGCAAAAGTTTTTGTAGCAAGTTAAACATTGCTTAAATAAGTAAAAAGTAGCATAATAAGCTAAATATAATGCTATAGTGCTAAAATTAACTACGTTTAGTAACTTATTCCTTTTATACTTTTATAAAAGTCTAAAATCTTTAAAAATATTGCTGCAACTAGTTAATAAATCTTATTGCTCTAAATAATTATTATTATTTAAATTATTTTTATTAAAGTCTTATATATTAAAGTTTAAACCGCTTTATTTATTATATTTAAAAGCTTTATTATTACTAAAGTAGGCTTTCTAGAAAGCAAGTTAATCCTAGTTAAAAAGTAGGCAATACTTCTTTTAATTCTAACCTCCTTAGTAACCTTTTTAATTTAACAAGTTGTTTTTTTAATATTTCTAGTTGTTATTTTAACGTTTATTTTGTTGCTTTTAATCTTAGCTTTTATAGTCCTTTTAATTATAGTTGTCCTTGTTCTCTTTGCTTTCTTAGTTTTAAAAATCGTATTAAAGATTATAATTACGTACGTTATTAAATTAAAGCATATAGTTGTTAAATCTAAGATTATAAAATCTGTTGTTGTATAACCTATTGTTATAAGATCTGTTGTTTAAAAATCTATTGTTTAAAAATCTAGTGTTCTAACTACCTTAATTACCTCTGCCCTTTTTATTTTAATATTAATAATTAGTTTAACAATCTTATTTATTATTTTAAAAAAGATAGGATTAAAAATAAAGCTTGCTAGTTTAAGCATTTAATTAATATATTTAATTTGCTATGCCTTAAAAAACACTCTTTTTGTTGTTAATTTATATAAGAAATTAACTAAAAGTAGTTATAGCAATAGGTTTAATTAGTTAAGCTTATATTTATAAATTAAATGCTTTAAATATAGTAAAAAGCTAATTTTTAATAAAGTAGTTATAAGATTTCTTATTTTAAATTACCTATTAAATAAAAAGACAAATTCTTTTTTTTTATTAAATATTCTATAAAGTAAAGCAACTATTTTAAAAACTAGCTAATGCCTTGCTATAGTTACGTTTAAATTGTTTTTATAACTTTTTATAAATTTATTAAAAAGTTTTTTAACTTAACTAGATTTTATCTTTTTTTGTTAGCTTTATAGTATGCTATGCTAATACTATATTTTAAAAATAAGTAGTTTATATAATTTTAACTTTTTGTTTTTTATAGCTTTGGCTAACGTTAAAAAGTTAGTTTATAAACGCTTAAACGTTTATATAAATTGTTTGCTTACCTTAGGTAATAGCTCCTATGCTTTAATTATCTTTTAGTATTAAATTAAAGTATTTAACTTCCTTTGTTTTAAAGTTTAGTCCGTTAACCTGCTAGTATTTTTTAAATACTAATATAAAAAGCATAGCAACGTCTTTTATAGTTAAAAAATAGTAATTATACTATTTTAAAGTCTAAGGATTTAAGTTAAACATTGCAAAGCTAGGTTTTAAAAACAAGCCTATATTTTAATTAAAGTTAATTTTAAATAATAGTCCTTGTTTAACTAATAGTAAAGACGCTTTAAAGTACTTAAATAGTTTACTTTAAAGCTTTACTAGTGCTAAAAATAGCTATTTTTGCTTAACTTGTAAAGGTGTTACTAAAGCTTTTTTAAAATATAATTTTTAAACTTAGTAGTCTTGCAAATCCGGTTGCGTTTGGTAATTTTTTTTTTAGTTCCGAAAAAATGTTTTAAATTAAGCAGTTAACTTAAGCTACTCTGTTAAATAAAAGATTAAGTCGTTGTTTTAATATATTATGCTTAAAAAAGCAACTACTTTAGCGTACGCTAAATCCTTTAGCTTGATAAGCTTAAAGTTAAAGTGCTTTGTAGCAAAAAAACAATGTAACTAACGGCTTTATAGTATAGTATAGTCTTAAAAAGAAAATAACATAAAAATAAATTTGATAAAATCCTTATAATAAAAAGTTATTATGTTGTTATAATGTTTTTGCTAGCAGTCTTTTTTTGCAGGTTAAAAAATAACCAAAATGCTAAGCTATCTAACAAAATCAAGCCGTTAATATAATTAAAAAGCTAGCTACTAATTTATAGCAAAATGCTAATATAAGCTAAAAATCCTTATATTATATCTATTTAAATTATATAAAGTAAAGTAAAAAAAAGTCCCTGTACGGGGATTTCTTAAAGGATACATCCTTATACTTAGGATACGCTATAGGTAGCCCCTGCCTTCCTTGTAGGTACCACCTACCCTGTAGGGTATAATAGGTATACGTAACACCTTATGTCGTCAACTAGGGATTACGTCTGGTTGGACGTGGGTTTATCATTTTATCAAGGTTAATATATATCTCGGCAGATCAGTCAACAAACAAAGATCGTATGTCCCCTTGGCTAGGTCAGTTTAGTCCAAGTACGAGTGTATGGGCCAGAGACATCTTTCCCTCATGACCCCCTTGCGTAACCGTTTACCCTGTCGGCCAGACCGCAGATATATCCCAAAGGAGGTTCAAATGCGACAACAAGGCGAAGATACATGCGTTTTTGAGTAAGAATTTGAACTTAATATACATGTATGGAAGGCATGGTAGCTCATCACGTCTCATAACCCTCGGGAGACTTGGTCAAGATGGCATTTAACTTAAACATAACTTTCCTCATATCAAACACCTATTTTACAAGAATAGAAATCAATACGCAACTTTTATCGTACAAGGACCTGAACATTGGGGGATTGTCACAAATTATGGGGGAGAGTTCCCCATTATTAACGGTCCGTCCGGGGTTAAGGCGGGCTATCCAGCCTAGGTAGCCTAGGTACCCCGTATTTCCAGCCTACCTCGGCATCTTTGGACCCATCCAGATCCCCTGCGCCGGGGCAATCTTGCTTATTAGACCATCTGTGATCCTTTGTCTTGACTCCTCAGGGTCCTCTTGTTCAATTAAATCTCACTTTACCGAACTAAACTAGGTATTAGTGGTGTGGATGAGTCTTGTTTAAAATATATCAATTTCTTGTTTCGCCGTTCATTTTATAAATATTTGTAGACTTGCTATTTACCTGCTGGGTGAAAGTTGGCTGCTGGGAGAGAAGAATAACCAGGTACAGAAGAAGGACACGAAAGCAAGAACAAGAACAAAAAATGCCTTTCGACACAGAACTCACCCGACGTCTGGGGATCGAGATCCCCGTAGTCCAAGGCGGGATGCAGCACGTGGGCGTCGCGGAACTAGCCTCGGCCGTATCCAACGCCGGCGGTCTCGGTATCCTGACCGCCCTCACGCAGCCCACGCCCGAGGACCTGCGCAACGAGATCCGCAAGACCCGGACCATGACCAAGAAGCCCTTTGGCGTCAACATCACGCTCCTCCCCGCCCTGGCGCCGCCCGATTACGGCGCCTACGCGCAGGTCGTCATCGACGAAGGGATCAATATCGTCGAGACGGCCGGGAACAGTCCCGGTCCGGTCATCAAGAAACTCAAGGCTGCCGGTGTCATCATCCTGCATAAATGCACCACTATCCGCCATGCGCAGAGCGCTATTAAGCTCGGGGTGGACTTTTTATCTATTGATGGGTTTGAATGTGCTGGGTGAGTTTTTTTTTCCTAAACACATACCTACATGAACAAAAACTGGGTTTGAAAATACTGATTTGAAAAATAAAAAATAAAAGACACGTTGGTGAATCCGACATCACCAACTTCATCCTCCTCAGCAAAGCCCGGCAGACTCTCAAAGTCCCCTTCATCGCCTCGGGCGGGTTCGCCGACGGCGAAGGGTTGGCCGCAGCGCTATGTCTAGGAGCCGAGGGGATCAACATGGGAACGCGGTTCATGTGCACGGTAGAGGCGCCGATCCACCAGAAGATCAAAGAGGAGATTGTGAAGGCGCAGGAGACGGACACCGCCCTGGTGATGCGGCGGTGGACGAACACGACCCGGCTGTATCGCAACAAGGTGACCGACACCGTCATCGAGATCGAGAAGAACAGCAAGACGGGCGAGTTTGCCGAGATCGCGCCCTACGTCAGCGGAAAGCGCGGCCGTCAGGTTTTTGTCAATGGGGATCCCGAGTACGGCGTCTGGACTGCCGGTCAGGTTATCGGGTTGATTCATGATATCCCCACTTGTCATGACCTGGTCAAGAGGATTGAGAAGGAGGCCGAGCAGACTTTGTTGTCAAAGGTTAAACTGGCCAAGCCCAAGTTGTAAAATTCTTATATATCCATCTACTTACCTATCACGTTTGGACACTTTTGGTTTTAAAAGTTGTTATACAGTATACTGTACAATGTAGACAGACTTGGATGTCGAATTTCAACTTGCTCTGATGGCTTGATTCGAGCGCTGTTTGCTGTGTTTTCTTCTGCTCGAGCAATAACAGCACAATGCAGTCTATTGGGGCTGCATAGCAAACATATCAACACTGGGAATCATAATCATATATCATGCATGCATTAACACAAAAAACGGCGCAAAAGGCATCATAGGTATAACTTTAAGCTTATGTACCGCTACAGTAATTAAGCTTCATGCGCTCCTTTCGTTCTGCAAGTGACAGAGCAGAGTTAACACACGCAAAAGCCATTTAAAAGGAAAAAACAAAGAAATCCTGTCATCATAACCCTTTTTCCCATCATAGACATTCAGACAATCGTTTGTAGACATCCAGCCATCCTTCCCTAAACTTCTGAACCCCTTAAACCAACCAACAATTTGTCAAGGTCAGTCCGCCAGACCTGCTTAACTCCTCCTGTCGTAGCCAAAGTCCCTTGCGTACCCGAAACACCGCAACACCACAATTTCTACAGCAAACCAAGTCTCTCCCTGTTGGAAGCCTCGTTCATGAAGACGGCAAATAACCGTGTACTGGTAGGAACAGAGGGAATCAATCTACCATCGACGTCCCCACACACTGCTCTCCGGGCTGGTTCTAGCCTTGGCGTTACTAGTTCGCTTGCTCTGTGTGCTGTAGGCCGAGTCATTACTGACGAGACTCTCGTTGGCGGCGTCGGATCGATAGTTATCCTCGCCATCTTTAGCACCGCGGCCTTTACCGCTACCCATATGCTTGAAAAGCTCGAGCATCTCATTGAGACCAAGTTTGAGGCCTTCCTTCTTTGTTCCATGTTCGATGGTCGTCGCTGCTAGCAGTCGCTTCTTCTCTTGAAGCTCGAGAATCCGCTCCTCGACCGTGTTCTCGACAGTAAGCTTGTACACGATGACGTCTACCGTCTGAGTGAGGCGATGTACTCGGTCGATGGCCTGCTCTTCGACAAAGGGGTTCCAGAAGGGCTCCAGGAT
This sequence comes from Poronia punctata, assembly GCA_022579005.1. NCBI lineage: Eukaryota > Fungi > Ascomycota > Sordariomycetes > Xylariales > Xylariaceae > Poronia > Poronia punctata. The sequence continues at coordinate 134,516 of MU401474.1, forward strand.
GACGACGCGGGAGGCGGCCGTGAGGTTGAGACCGAGTGCGCCGCAGCGGAGCGAGCAGAGCAACACACGCGTCGAGTCGTTGTTGCGCAGGCTGTGTAGAGCGGCTTCGCGCGCGTCGTTCTTCATGCTACCGTCGTAGCGTACAAACTTGATGCCTTCCTTGCGCAAGAAAGGCTCGACCAGATCAAGCATGGACGTGAACTGCGAGAATACAATGAACTTGTGTTCTTGGGTCTCCTTGTGGAGGATCGTTATCAACTGGCGAATCTTGGCCGAGGCAAGCACATGCGGCACCTGCTGGTGTTTGCTTCTAGGGTAGCCGTCTTCATCGACGTCCGAATCAGAAAATAGTTCGGATTCAGAGATGCCATCATCGCTAGCAGAGTCTGAGCTAGCAGAGTCTGAATCGTCATCCGATTCGGAATCAGCATCGGCGTTGCTGTCTTCGTCTTCCTGTTCAGACGCCCCAGGGGATTTCAGTGACATTCGAGCATGCATAGCTGCAAGCGATTCGAGATCATCGTCAGAATCGGAATCGGAGTCTTCCACCGCCTTTTTCAGGTCTTCAGGCTTCGTATCTTCGCCGTCATCAACGATGAAGCTTTCTAACCGACTACCCTCTTGCGTGGTATCGTCCTCCGAGTCCACAGTATTGATAGTCTCGCCTTCGCCCTCGGCATTCTCGTCGTCGGTACCGCCAGCCTTTCCTAGACGAAGCGACCCTTGTTCGTCGCCGGAGACGATCCATTCGCCTTCTTCTTCCTCATCGTCACTATCGAGAACAGCGCGTCGGTTTCTGGGCTTCCGCTTGACAAAGGTCTCGGCCTTTTCTGCTACCACGGAGTCGTCGACTTCCGGTATTTCCGAATCATCATTTGTCGTGTCCCTTTTGGTTACCTTTTCTTTTCGTGACTTCTTCGCCTTCTTCTTCTTTGGCTTTGGTGGTTTCAGATCACCACCGTCCTCGTGATGTTTGAAATATTCCAGATCAGCGAAGCATTCCTTGCATTTGTCCGACCCAGGTTGACGATGTTCTGCATCGAGCTCCCAACCACAAATCTCGCAATGTCTGGTCTCAACATCGAGGCCACCAAGCAAGTCTGCGAGAGCATCGACATCAGTGTCCGTCTTCTTGGCTCGAGTCTCCTCCGAGAGGGCGTCTTTATCCTTTTCGAGTTTCCCTTCTACTAGCCTTGGGTGGTTGCATGCCTGTCTCAAGCGGAGGAGGAGCACCAATGCACTAGCATAGTTGAGTTTGCCACGCATCATCACTTCCAGACTCTTGTCCGTCCGTTGTTCCAACCGTTCGTAGAACCTTCGCTCGGCTGGGGCAAACTGAGCAGCAATAGCCATGACCTTGCGCTCAGTCACCTTGAAACTAGGTGTCGAACTCTTCTGGTCGCCATCGGCATTACCGGCCCCGGTGCTGAGAGCCCCGTCTTGTTTGAGGATGTCTTTAGTTCTGCGTTTCATGAAGCACTGCAGCACACTGTGGAGCCGCCGGATAGCGATGTGACCTTTTCCATTCTTCATCGGCAACTCGAAATGGTCCCGCCATTCCCGTAGATCGTCATATGGCTTGATCCGAAGAAACTTGACAAGACTTTGCAGCTCATCCAGGTTATTCTGCAGAGGCGTGCCGCTCAAGCACCATCTATACACGCTTCGCAGTTCGTAGCAGGCCTTGGTGGCCTTGGCATTTCGGTTCTTGATCGTGTGAGCTTCGTCTAGGATGACCCGATACCAATGTAAACCAAAGCATCCGGCCTTGACCCTCTCGCTGCAGTGGTTATGTTCGGATACCAGAATTTGATATGTGGTGATGACAACGTCATACCGACGAAGGTCCTCGAAACGCTTTGTGCGCTGCGGCCCGTGGTGAACAAGTACTTTCAGCCTGTGAGAGTCTTCAACTCTGTCCTTCAGTTCGGCTTCCCATTGACGGATCAGTGCCAAGGGAGCGACAACGAGAGTAGTCTTATCGACACCCGGATGTTGATCAGCAGGTTTGGGGTTGGTTAGGATAAGAGAGATGGATTGCAGAGTCTTTCCCAGGCCCATGTCGTCGGCCAAAAGACCGCCTTTGGGCACTTTACCCTTCTTGACCGGACCGAGCTCTCGGTTCTTCATCCATTCCACACCCTCAATTTGATGTGGAAGCAGTCTGACTTTGAGCCCTTCGATTCTGGCTTTGTCTTCTGTGATAGCTTCCGTCGCAATCTTCTCTTCTTCGTCTTCCAGTGACCCCTCCAGAAGCGCCTTGATATCAGAAGCAGCTTTCTTCGGATCCACATATTCTGAAAACACGCCAGGCTGACTGTATATGGGAACGATGTTGCTGTCCGCCACCGATATGGGGTTACTAGCGGACCCGGGTGCCGAACTGAAAACTGGGTTCGGAGGCGGCTTCTTATCTTTGAAGGAAGGCTGGAGGGGGCCCTTTATTCGTTGGGGACGGTGGTGTTCGGGGCGGTTCTTGGGCTGTACAAAAAGATTCGCGTATTTATCCTCCAGGCTGCCTGAATGTACTCTCTGCTTTGGAGCAGGCCGGGGAAGTGCAAAATCATTCGAAGATGAGGGGTTCCCAAAGCCGGGTGTGTATGTAGAAACCGGTACAGATGTCCCCTCTTTCCTGGAGACGGGGCGTCCGTTGTCGACGCTGCCATTTGACCCATTGCTGCCCACCGGCCGCATTGGCACCCTGGGCGGTGCATGTTCTTGGACCATGTTGACGGAGAACCGATTGATTACGCCACTTGAAGAAGGGTTCGTTGGATTTTCGAGTTGCTTTTCGCGATTGGAGGGGTCGCGAGGCGCATGGAAAGTCGGTGTATCAGTTGATATAAGGTTGTTCTTTGGCTGGAAGCTGAAGCTGTCGCCTGGTTTTCTGCTGTTCCAGCTGCCTATTAACTAAAATACTTCTAAACGAGTTACGAGTACACTGGAATCACTTACACCATAAGATTCTGGTGTCTGGTTATAATAACCCATAAGCCCAACTACAGACGTGCCACGTTGTTTACTTGTAGATAGGCTTAAACGGGACTAGGTTAGATATGCTGTAATGTTGTGAGAAGGGCAAGGTACGGTAGGTACTCGTAGGTAGACCGACATGTTTCTTATCGGTGACAATCCAATGTTTACAATACAATTTGTCCGGCCAACAATCCTTTTTCAAGCCACAGCCCAAAGTTGTAATGTGGCGTTTTGCGTGGCTTTGAGTCACTAACCTCTGGAGTCAAGGGGGACTAGGCACCGACCCGGCACCTATACTCCGCTATACTCTCTTTGGAATAGCTGGAGTCCTGAGTAAAGTATCTGGAACTGGAAACGGAACAGCCTGCCAAGGAGTGAACCTCACCGTTTCGGCCCCGCTGTCACCAGCCCGCCAGCGCACCGGTAGTACGAGTATGTGTCAACAGGATTTCGATCTTCGTTCCAATGGAGAATGACATCTACCTACACTACACGAGGATAGTCTTGTCGCCGCCACGAGACTTGATACACGATAGAGAAAGGTGGTTGAAGCATGGCAACCCTTCACGATACCGTCATTCACCGAAAACCCCCAGTTTAAGCCATAAAAGCAAACCTACCGAAGCCTCTTTGGTGTGCAAGACTACGCTTTATGTCAAATCTGTTACAAGTTGTGGTTGTAGAACGAAGCATTATTGGAGTTAAAGGTATCTAGGCAACACTACAAGTACAATACCCCGGTATGATACGATTGGGCAATCGTCCGGCACTCCCGTCTCTGGTCGGGCTGCCTGGCACCCTGGTATCATACTTCAGTAAAGTCACCTTTAGCAAGTAGACAAGCATGTTGACCTTGGCGAATAGGACTCAAGAGGATTACGATGTAGGTCTCTGGAAGTAGCTGCCTGGGCGCCTATCTTTCGAGTATAGGAGCCTATATCTTACGTACAACTAGGTACCTAGTTGCATCTTTAGGGCCAGCATCGGTTGAGCCAGTCAGTCGGTGATAAGGTCAGATGCCATGATCCTGGAGCTAAGGGGGCCTCTGTCTTCTTACGCGGATATTGGGCGCCTGTGAAATGCAAAGGCATGATCTGGCGTGGATAGTGTAGTTTAAACGGTCGAAAGAACCCAAAAGTAAAATAGGCTACCCATAATCACTCCAAGATATTCCTCTACAGGCATCAATGGTAACACTTACAGGATTACCTTCCAACAGCATTGCTGGATTACAAGTGGTACCTACCCTCTTGCCGCTTCAGTTGCATAGGGGTGGTAGACCAAAGATCCCAGCCACTTGGAGAGACTACTAATATACATGCATGCTGTCGATTTGAACCATTATCTAGTAGAAGACTCGTTTGTCTTTATGGGCATATCCCGTTTCCACGGCGGTTGCAGCGGTGGTGGCTGTAGTAGATAGTAACGGTTTGATCGCCACGAGACTACCTACAAGTATCCTTTGACCTTACTTGACGCTTGGTGGCCATATGGTTAGCTTTTCAACCTCACTATCTTCAGTCTGACCGCTGCATTATTACGGGCCCGTTTCTAAGTCCCTAACAACTATTATACGCGCCATGTCTAGTAGACTCTAGTATACAAGCCTACGCGTACGCCTTACACATACCTCCTTAGGGTTGAAGTTATACGAGATGGCTCAGGGCCCAAGTGTAACAGCTGGACTTGCCCCCTTTTGAATTATTAATTGACAAGTCTACCGGCCCGCAACAGGCCAAAACCAAACTGATCATCGATGCTTTAAGGACCTCGGGAGCCGGGAGTGAAATTTGATTATTGTAACCTTGCGGCAAGATGAAAGACAGGGTTTATGATGAATTCATCTCTCTAGCCCACACAGTTGCACATGTGCATCCAAACCTAAACAAGTACACATTAGTAATTACCATCTACCAGATCGATGTATATCTTGTTTCCACACGACTTCCGGTCGTCTCTTTGTTCTCCGTCGTTGGCAAAGCCATGTAACCTGTTAACTGGTAGTTGCAGTCCACATTCCATGTGATATTCATCATCTATGCAGCAAATGCAATTACAAGTCTTCCCACGAAATCAGGCCTTGTTCGTTGTTCTCTGCCCCTGTCCAGCTCCAACAAAAAGGGGAGAAATGTTGAGTTGAAGGGGGTGCTTTCACCAATCGGGAGAGATAGAATTTGCCAAGCTTCAAAATCCAGAAACCGCTAAGCTATTCCAAGTCTAGGCCTTGATCTGCAAGGGCCCATTATTGTGGTAATTGCTTTAATTCTGGTGTGTTGTCAAGTCCAATAAAAGAGATAAACTGTGATAGAGCTACTACTCATATTATCTTTGAACGTAGAATGAAAGTAGAAGAATAGGATCGATCATAGTAAGTTAGTAATAGCCCAATTCTCTACTGAAGTGCATCTTTCAACTTCTTGTAGTGGCACTAACAATGACATCTAATGGGACTACACGTATAGGAGTTTGTAACATTTCATTGTCTGGTGTGCTGGTGTTGTAGGTACTTTGGTAGGCAGCTAGGTATTTAATACTCCACAGAAAGCGGGGCAATCTCTTTTGTCGGCAAGTGTCAACAGGGGCTTGGTTGTTCCTACCATCTCATTGGCATACATCATACCGCCTAATCCCCTTCGGGTCGTTGTTTCCTAGTGCTGGGCTGGTGTTTGGTGGCCGATTGAAGCCCCCCTCCCTAAAACATCCAAGCTATCCGTAGTACATAGGTACCTAACGAATAATTTGACCAACCAAAATCTGCCCACACGTATCTCTCCACCACAAACCACAACGACGAACACACCGCTCCCTAGCCTCCTCTCCATCTTTCATAAACCTCCCTTTTCTTCTTTAAACATTACTGCTGCTTTCTCCATCCTGTCTTTCGTCCAACACACCCTTTCACCCTTCGTGTCTGATATAACAAACTTTGTCAACAGCCAAAATGCGTGAGATTGTAAGTATAGATCTCTCCAACCTGGGGTCCTCGTTCCCCCCATTCCCCTCTGTTTACTTTGCAACCCAATCATGACCTGCCAAATTTTGCTGCCCTACGTGTTTGTTGGACGCGTCCACAACATGCGATGCACGTTCTCCGCCTGTTCACCAGAAGATGTGTCATCAGCTGCGTAGAGCGAACCAGCGCAGTTTCGAACATAGGAATATATCAAAAGAGGGTGTAAAGCTAATTTTTTTTTTCCACGACAGGTGCACCTCCAAACCGGCCAATGCGTAAGTCGTCCGCCGCCGCCGATAATATTCGAAGTACCAGGAACTCATTAGATATTAGGGTAACCAAGTCGGTGCTGCTTTCTGGCAACAAATCTCTGGGGAGCACGGTCTCGATGGCAATGGCGTGTATGTATTTGGAAACTTAAATGGACCACCAAGGTTCCACATCGGTGGATTGACTGATGCAAAATAGTTACAACGGAAACTCGGAGCTGCAGCTCGAGCGCATGAGCGTCTACTTCAATGAGGTACGTGGTTTGATATCCGGTGGTAACATTTGTCTGACTTAATGGTTGCGCAGGGTGCTGGCAACAAGTACGTCCCCCGCGCCGTCCTCGTCGATCTCGAGCCCGGTACCATGGACGCTGTCCGTGCTGGTCCTTTCGGTCAGCTTTTCCGACCGGATAACTTCGTTTTCGGCCAGTCCGGTGCTGGCAACAACTGGGCCAAGGGTCATTACACCGAAGGTGCCGAGTTGGTGGACCAAGTTCTCGATGTCGTCCGTCGTGAAGCTGAGGGCTGCGATTGCCTGCAGGGTTTCCAGATTACCCACTCCCTCGGTGGTGGTACCGGTGCCGGTATGGGTACGCTATTGATCTCCAAGATCCGCGAGGAGTTCCCTGACCGCATGATGGCCACTTTCTCCGTCATGCCCTCTCCCAAGGTCTCCGACACCGTTGTCGAGCCCTACAACGCGACCCTCTCCGTACACCAGCTTGTCGAGAACTCGGACGAGACCTTCTGTATCGACAACGAGGCGCTATACGACATCTGCATGCGCACGCTTAAGCTGTCGAACCCTTCGTACGGTGACCTAAACCACCTCGTATCCGCCGTCATGTCCGGTGTCACCACCTGCCTGCGTTTCCCTGGTCAGCTGAACTCTGATCTGCGCAAGCTGGCTGTCAACATGGTGCCTTTCCCTCGTCTCCATTTCTTCATGGTTGGCTTTGCTCCTCTGACCAGCCGTGGCGCTCACTCTTTCCGTGCCGTCACCGTTCCCGAGTTGACGCAGCAAATGTTCGACCCCAAGAACATGATGGCTGCTGCTGATTTCCGCAATGGCCGTTACCTCACATGCTCTGCCATCTTGTAAGCATATAAAGATCTAATTGTCCAGTTGAAGAAATGGTTACTAATTATTGCTTAGCCGTGGCCGTGTCTCCATGAAGGAGGTTGAGGATCAGATGCGCAACGTGCAGAACAAGAACTCGTCGTACTTTGTTGAGTGGATCCCCAACAACGTCCAGACAGCGCTCTGCTCGATCCCCCCTCGCGGCCTCAAGATGTCGGCCACGTTTGTCGGTAACTCGACGGCCATCCAGGAGCTCTTCAAGCGTGTGGGTGAGCAGTTCACTGCCATGTTCCGGCGCAAGGCTTTCTTGCATTGGTACACTGGTGAGGGTATGGACGAGATGGAGTTTACTGAGGCCGAGTCGAACATGAACGACTTGGTGAGCGAATACCAGCAATACCAGGATGCTGGTGTCGATGAGGACGAGGAATACGAGGAGGAGGAGATGCCCGCTGAGGAGGAATAAATGTCTTAGTCTAATACCCTTGTCTCGGAGGAGCAATACAGGCAGGCCCTCTGACTCTAATTTTCGTTGGGAGGGGTGCTGGTTTGTACTGCTTACTCGGTGATAAAAATCATGCGCGTCCTGTTCCCCCAGATCTCTTTCTGTTACCTGGAAAACCAATCCCATCATGTCATATGATGAGGTTCTTCTCTTATGATGCTGCGTGTTCTCCAGGGTCTATTAGGTATACCTTTTGGTGTTTGTCGTCTGGAGCCGGAAAGGAAGCGATTGTTCATTGCCTGTAGTGACCATAAAAGAAAATACATTCATGGTTTCTTCTTACCACGCTTATAGGTTTTCTGGAGATGTGAGAGTAGGTAACTTGGTTGGAAGGGGCCGGTTGCCAAATAGCTCACTCTGTCTAATAATCACAGGTTCAGACAAGGCCATAATATATATACTCGCTTGCAAGGTAAGATACGAAACAAAATGGAAGATCATTTTTACCACTCAGGTGCGGCACCACATGCACCCACCATCTCCTGAGGCAAAACACGGACGGCCTGGCGCATAGGCAGGTCGGCCATGGGGCGCACACCAACTTTCTTGGCTCTCCGGCCCTTGAAGCCGATCTTCTTGTCCATGTGGTCGAAACTGTCTCGGGGAACGGACTCTCCTTTTTTCACCTTCCAGCGGGAAGTTCCGAGCTCGGTGTCAAGCTCGGCGACAGGAGGCAGCTTCAGATATACGAGACCATCGCTGCGCTCCTCGGCGTCAAAGGTGGCGATGGAGAGGGTACCGTCGTTGGTACAACTGCCGGAGGAGAGATCAAAGTTGCGCTTGTGGTAGGGGCAGGATATCCAGGGCGTCTTTGCGGATCCGCATGGTTCTTCCTTATGTCCGTTCGTTGAGGGCGAGGGTACCGGTACTACATCCTGGCCTATCAGACCTTCTGATAGCGCAAAGGTGCGCTTGTGCGGACACATCTGCTGCGTCGCATAGTACTTGCCGCGAACACGCCACAGCGCGAGTTGCGTGTCGCCGCGCTTGATGTTGGCCGATATTCCGTTGGGCGTGTCGTCGGCGCCGGCGAAGTAGCTCGCTTCTATGACGGGTTGCCACGCCGTGCTGGACCAGCGGTCCTTTAGTCGTTTGAAATCGTCCGTCGCGGAATCGGCGGGCCAGAATACGGGTCTGCTCTGTCCGCGATCCTGTTCCAGCTCGACTGTTTCGAGGCTTTCGGTCGTGTTGGCGAATTGTTGGAACTTGGATGCTATTATGGGGTTCTTGACGGCCTCGGCCCATTCGTCGAAGAAGGAGTCGACGAGCTCTTGCATCTGCGATTCTAGGGATGCGCATATCCCTAGCTTGTCTTCGAGGATTACTTCTCGGAGGTATCTGAGCCCGCCCGGTAAGGCCTCGAGCCAGCGCGCGGTGCGCTGGAGTTTGTCTGCCGTCCGGATGTAGAACATGAGGTATCTGTCGAGAATGGGGATTACTTCGGATGGTGGCACGTCTTTGGCGAGCAGCTCGGAGTGTTTGGGACTTGCCCCTCCGTTTCCGCCGACGAATATGTTGAAGCCTTTTTCTGTGGCTATCAAGCCGAAGCTGTGTCTGTCGTCAGCTCGGTTCGCGCTTTCAGGGAAGGATTACGATATTATACATACTCTTTATTCTGCGCCTCTGCGCACTCGCGCACACAACCGCTAACACCGCCCTTGATCTTATGCGGACTTCGGATACTCTTATATCGCTCCTCGATACGCACGGCCATACCGACACTATCACCGACCCCGTACCGACACCAAGTACTGCCGACACAGCTCTTGACGGTCCGCAGGGATTTGGCATATGCGTGGCCACTCTCCATACCGCCTTCGACTAACATCCTCCAAATGTCCGGCAGGTCCTGTTTCCGGGCGCCAAACATGTCGATCCTCTGCCCGCCGGTAATCTTGGTGTACAGATTGTACTTCTTCGCAATTCCACCTATGAGCACCAGGTGCTCTGGCAAGATTTCGCCGGCCGAAACCCGCGGCACGACCGAGTACGTCCCGTTACGCTGGATATTTCCCATGTATCGATCGTTTGTCTCCTGAAGTCCATGTAGAGGCTTGCTCATGACATGTTTGTTATAGAGCGAGGCCAAGATACTCGCAACAGCCGGCTTGCAGGCTTCGCACCCGTCCGACTCGACGTCGTTGCCGGCCTCGCGCATCACCTCGGCCAGTGTCCGCAGTCGCTTCACCATGACGATGTTATACAGGTCCGCGCGCGAATAGCTAAAGTGCGGACAGACGTTATTCTTGACCTCGGCGCCCATATCTGCCATGGCTTTGTTGAAGATGCTCGTCACCAGCGGCATGCATCCCCCGCAGCCCGTTCCGGCCTTGGTGCAAGCTTTGACCTCGCCGACAGACTTGCACGTGCCTGATTTGGCCGTCTCTACAACTTCGCGCTTCGTGACGTTGTGGCAGGAACATATCTGCGTGTCGTCGTCTAGATCATCCCCTCCATCGTCGTCTTTCTTCGCGCCTAGGATTAACTGCGAGGGCGGCACGTCCAGCTCTTTCTGCGCCTTGACCATGGGCACTAGTTTGATGTAATCGCTCGTGTCGCCAATCATCATTCCGCCGAGAAGGTACTTCCCATCTGTCGTGAACAGGTATTTCTTGTATACCTGCGCAAACGGATCTTTGTACACGAGCGCCTGTACCTGTACCTCGACCTCCTTCTCTTCTTCTTCTTCTTCTTCTTCTTCTTCTTCTTCTTCTTCGTCTTCTTCTTCTTTTTTCTCCTTCCTCCTCTTCATCCTCACCTTCGCCGGCAAGGAACTAGGCCCATCGCGATCAGCGAAAAAGTCCCCGAAACTAGCAACATCCACACCGAGCAACTTCAGCTTCGTACTGAGATCCGGTCTCCTGAACCGTCTGGGCGAATGCATCTTCGCCTGCGTCAGATTAAACGCCAACACATCCGCCATCTCCACCCCGGGAGCAATGAGGCCGAAAGTCTGGTTCTCCCAGCTAGCGCACTCGCCTATGGCGTATATATCCGGGATACTGGTCGACAAGTCATCCTTGACCAGGATACCTCCTCCTGTTGCACATTCCATCCCTGCTTTCCTCGCGAGCTCATCCCGCGGCCTCACACCAATGGCGAAACAGATAGTCGAACAATCCATCTCCTCTTCCCCATCTTCGAAAACAACCCCCGCCACGACATCATTCTTCGCCGTCGTCGTCGTCGTCTTGATCCGCTTCACTCGCTTGTTCAAAAGAACGTCTATCCCCAATTCGCCGACTTTCCGCACAACTAATCCCCCCGCCTCGGAATCCAATTGTCGACTCAACACCCATCCATTCCGCTCGATTAATTTGATCTTGTCGAAACATTGCAGATCCGACATGGCAGCAGCCGCTTCCAAACCCAATAACCCACCCCCCACAACAGCACCCGTCGTACCCCTCCGGCTCTCGCCGAAGGCGATCAGACGTTGTAGATCCGCGATTGTGCGATATACGAAGACGCCGTCTGCGTCGTGGCCGGGCGTGTCCGCGGGTACTATTGCCTCGGAGCCGGTGGCGAGGACCAAGATGTCGTAGGGGATGACGACGCCGTTGGAACATGTTATTGTTTTGGAGGATGGGTTGAGGGAGGTTATGAGGGTGGAGATGTGGTAGGTGAGGTTATTTTCTCCGTACTACCTCCGACAGACATTCTATTAGTTAATTATATTCTCTTTTCTCTCTTCTCACATAAATTTTTTTTTTTTTTTGGCAAGTAAAAGATAAGGTAAGTAAAGTGAAAAAAAAGGGGGGGTTTTACTTACCCATTGTTGCGGCTCGAGATATAATTCCTCGACTCTTCGATGACTGAAGAAACTGGTCAAGCCGACACGGTTATATGCTAAATGGGCTTCTTCGCCTATTATGACTATTTCGTATTCGCGGGTTCGGGAGTCGAGTTTTAGGATTTTTTCACTTCCCACACCCCCCAGGAGTTAATTATTCGGGGTTTTTTTTTATGTGTGTGTAATGGAAATAAGACAAATAGGGGGGGGACCTTACATGAATGCTATCCCTACCATCCCCAACCCGACGACAACTAATTTCGTTCTTTTACTTTCGTTGGCCATTGTTGGTTTTGATGCTTGACTTTTTCGAAAGAAAGCAGTCGTGATGTTTAAAACGTCAAGTGTTTTCTGTCTTCGCATGGGATGGATAGATGGATGGTATGGCATATATGGGAAATGTGTAGGTAGTCTAGGTATCACGTTAGACGAGAAGACGAAGCAGTCGAATCAACAAGCAAGTCAAAAATAAAAAAGTATATCCCATCCCGAGGTCTATCTATCTATCTATCTACTATCTGATCGTCGTTTGTACGCGGAGACTTACATCTCCGGGAATCATACCTAACCTACGATATACCTACACATTACTTAGATAGATAAGCGGCATCGAGATAGGGGAGATCGATATAAGATAATAACCCCCCATCTTCTGAACATCTCCACGGAACATTTTTACAATTTGCGATACCTACCTAACTAATGTTAAACCTTGGGTGTTACTCGTACTTCGTACTTGCCGAAGTCAGTCCGTTTATCATTCATTACACGTTGAGTTAGGGGTTTTAGGTTTTTGATAACAGGGAACGCGGGATTTGGGATTGTTAGGTACCTATATATACCTAGGTAAAGTGCCTTGTCCATCGAGAATTGCACGTCCATGATGCCATTGAAAATCCGAGTCTGACCCTAACACCCAAGTACCTACTCTTTTCCTAACGCCATGCCGTTGATGATGGTTACGGCTACTCAAAATGTGTTTTGGGCTCTTATGGCCATACTCGACGAGATATCCATTTGGAGATAACTGGTGAATGGTAGGTTAGGGGGTTACTCGTAGTTACTTTTATCCTATCTACTTAGATACCATCTATCTGGACTGGTAGAGTTGGTGGTTGGCGTTGAGCCAATCATTATCCAGCAAGTCAACGTCCGCGGAGATAGAGCCTGTAGATTTATAGGGACTTGATTGGGACGAATGAGTTCTGTCTACTTACATATTTATCTACCATGGTATCTAAACTGACATTCAAAGATTGTAATAAGTTGTTCTATATCTATTACAAACTTCTACTCCATGGTACTGTACTAAATCAAACATTGGAAAGTGGTAAGAAACCTGCTCATTTCATTGTAGTCAACTACGATCGTAGGATACAGAAGCCCGCCTAGATTGGTTTAATCAATGAACACATAACATCGCCATGTTTCCCCGGTTCCCGGGTTATATCAATCACGTTGTTGACAACATAGGGTGCGTTACACAGAGACAAGCCATTTAATTGTCAAGTAAAACGTAGACTTCCAAAATGCGCCGTGTGACGATACAAAAGCTTACCGGAGACCGAAAAATGAAATTCGGCATACTTATTGCCAACCCTGGGTTCATGACATGCCGGCTTCCTGCGTACCTTATGTAAGCCCTCTCTACTTCTGCGCGCAGATACGGGTGCGGCAAAAGCCTTTTTTAACAGTGTACATTACGAGTATAAACTGCAACATACGCCGTTTGTTGAATTGCCTGTTATCGCTCATACGCACGTTTACTAAAAACCCCCGTAGAAACTAGGGATGATTGCTGAACCGTCGGGAAAAAACGCCGCACTTACATATGAAAGACTTGGGCCAAGGCGCACAACGCTTATGCCATTCATCAGCAGCAGGTTGGAGCTGCGAGTCGAACCAAACTGCAACTTTCATTGCAAATGCATTTTTGTGGTGGAGACTGTCAGCACGTGCTCGTAGACAGTGAGAGGTATGTAGGCTTCTAAAATTAGAATTGGGTAAATGCCATTTTCTCTGCTCAGTGCTGATGCTTAGCAACAATCTACAGAGAGGCATTGAGCACCGCACCTGCAGTCAGCGAACAGTCTGATCGCAGCTTATTACAGTTGTAAATCAAAACTATTGGGAACTTGACCTGGTGATTCGCACGTGCTTATATCCAATGGACTGTCCGGTCCCCCAAAATGTAACGGTATATAAAAGTTGCCCTTCACACCCGATTTTCAATGCGACCGGGGAAATCCGCAGTTCGGCTCGTCCGCCTGTATGCGTTGCAGTTGCATGGAATTGATGGCTCGGATATCAATCGGTCGAGAGCGATCAAACGAATGAAAGCAACATGGGACAATCGTCAACCAGATAGATGACTGCGGCGGTCCTTGGGTCATATTTGCAAAAAAGACATGCACCCCTTGATCTCGAGAGTGTCCTCCACTGGGAATACGAGGAGGAAATTAAACTGTGAGTAAGAAACATGCGACAGGGTTACAACGCAACATTTCGCCTCACCGTACAAATTTCTCAACCGTACCGAACTATGCCGAATGCCACTCTGCGAGTCTCCGAGAAAAAACTAGCCGCGCCAATTTCTTCGAGCATAACCACTCGTATGCGGCCTATCTATTTACCTCGTACCTTACGTATGTGAGCACACAATGCACAGATAGCGTTGAATCGGAAGCAAACCCGGATGGGAAGAGGTTCCAAATTCGGAACGGGGATTTCTCGCAACCACGATGTATGGTTCCATCACAGGCTTCTATGTGGAATGCCAGCTCATGCCAAGTCGTAGACGAAAGGACGCGTCGTTTTCTTGTCATCTCTCTTGACTGGGCGATTGTGATAGTCATCAGCCATCTCAGAGGGTACTTTTTTCGGTTACTGAGATATGTACGATACTGTGGGATACAGGATTAGCGGTGAAGAATGCACGAGCGTTTCGAACCTGCTCCCACATGACTAATGAGGGAGGGAGGGCATAGTGATGAATGATTGAATGAATCAGTGAAAGACAGTACAGATTACAAGATTGCGTCTGCAACCCTGAATATACACGTACGTGTATACGAGTACTTGTTGAGAAAAACGTCCAAACCACGGTTCTTGCCGACAGCTTAGTCGATCTGAAACAAAATATGTATGCTAAATGAGGCTGTCCGGCTGAAAATGCCTATCTAATCTCTAGAGTTGCAGCTGAAATGTGGCTTCCCTTCAATAGGAGCTTGGGTGTCTGGTGGAAAAGCATTGACCGACAACAAAAGAACGATCGAGGCCGCCCTCCACAAGATATCACTCGTAGGCTAATAGGGAAATTTTCTGGAAAAGGGGGAAATGATTGTGTGACAACGCATGCAAGCCACAAAATAAAATTGATACGTACAATCATCCATCTACGTGTAATAAGCAGCAAATCCGCCATCTTGCCTCTACCTGGCACCCGGGAAAGGCATGCATTTTGCTGATTCGGCAATTCCTGCGAGTACTCGTATGTGGTCAGCAAATTGACGGGTTATTATGGTAAGATCTTGTAAATACCTTAGACCATCTACGTGTACCTAGAACATCTAGGCCACAGTACCTACATGTATGTACTTATCATGTTGGTCGATCATAATGATTTTGCTTTCCTTACTCATTATGATTACGACGTATTTCCTGTATCTGACCAAAAATATATTAAAGAGTAAGATCGCTTCAGGGTTCCGACGGTCCTCGTTTACCTACTTTAATGTACGTGTTGTAGGTATATATCATGGGAGGAATATATTAGGTAGTTCCGTCTGTGCAGTTTAACAATGTTTCGCCTTGTACATCTAAGCACCGGTAAGCCGGCCCTATTGCGTGGAGTAGCTGCGACTCCTCGACATACTACGAGTAGACGTACTGAGTATACCTACTTGCAAGATAAAAAGGCCGGTGATGTGACGTACTTGTAGGGGCGTAGTTGAAGGTACGGCGTTGTTGCACCTACTCGCAAGTACAATTTTAGCATGTAATTACCGTGTGAATTTCCCCGGATTTCTCTTTGGTTGGAACTTGGAAGGAGTGACGGATGGATTTTGAAACACTATTCAGGAGATAAATGATGGACATAAATAGATTGTGTACATAGTACCTACTCTAATTGTCTAGGGAGGTAACAGATCTGTAACAAAATCGTTTCCTAAGGAGGTTATAGACATTGCACCGAGGTTCAAGCTTCTCATCGGTGTCGTCTACCTCCTGTGAAATTAACTGACCCCTTCAAAATTTGTATTTTGACGATGACACGTTATCGTCAGCCACTCAACCGGCATTAAAGATCTACAGGCACTTGGTTCGCATGCCATTTGATAATGATAAGGCTAATAATAATAAGGGTCTTCAGCCAGTCGAGATTTTCTTGCCAGGATCAACCTTGCCTGTTCGTGTTCAGAGGTTCTTGACCAGTCCAGCAAAACGCAAATGGAGCTCATTTGTATGTATAAATCTTATGACATCTGAAGCCGTCACTTCTTATCCAGTAACCGGAAAAGAACCATCACGTCAGACATATCTAGACCAGAACTTAAAATGAAGTTCCTGATTTGCCCTCAAGTAAGAAACTGGTACGCACTATTAAATTGACTAGGAATTCAACTACTACGAGGCCTAGAGTTCGTGTTACACAAATAAATATTTCGTCCGGCCCAGACCAACCAACATGCATCACCCGTCCGCTCGTGGAGAAGTGACGGTAGACAAAACGTGGCCAGCATCCGATCAGCCACGTGAGCCAAGGCTGCTAATATCCTTCCCTGTGCCCTTACGGCACGCAAAACGTGCCGTACTTCTCCATCACATACTGTACAGATGTTGCAATGGTGGGTGTTATAAAGTTCCTAGTCGGCCGAAACACGTTTCCCGCCTCGTCTTTTAATTACCGACAAGCGGAATGGAGCCCATACTGTGCTTCTTCTATTGTTCGATAGACATCTCCACGCACACGTAATTACCGATCCTGTAAATTGCTTGGTTGGTATGTGTCCAATACCTAAACTAGCGTTGACATGGCTACGGGTAGAGACGGTTACTAATCGGTAACTAATCGCCTAGCTAGAACTCTCCTTTATAGTGCATTGCTAGTGTTTGAGAGTTGGACCTCGTGACTCACCAACCAGAACACGCAAAGCTGCAGCTGCAAAAAAGGGATTGACACGGCTGATAATTGCCCTCGACATCAACACGATAAGTTCTTCTTCTTGGACGCTGTCGCATATTAAATCATAATGTACGATCATATGTAATACTCTGTTACGTACAGCTAACAGACCTAATGTCAATGTGCACCATCGAAACGCCAGACCAGGCTAAGTTAAAGCTCGCCCCGTTTTCTCCAGTGCTGTGGAACCGAGCTTATCTGGCTGCGCTTTAAAATGCGGTCACATGGCTAGGAAACGTTCTCCTAATATCAGCCGCAACGTTCAGGCGCAAACTAAGAATCCGGATGTGTAATGTTTCTCCCTAATAATTTCCGGCTGGTATTCGGTGCTGGCAACAACACAAATATTAGCAAAATGGATTGACCAAAGCCCGAGTCCCCTACCCGTATATGATGTTTGTTTAGGGGGTAGACTAGGTCATTTGTAAGAGTAAATTAGTTAGGGAGAAGCATTGACATATATAGGCAGGATAAAAGCTGGATGACATGACCTGAGACATGCAGGCACCAACTGATGACCAGTCATAAACAAAAAGTTGATTGCTTGAACCTTGTTCTCAGCAGCTGCCGACCTCGATAGGGCAATAAGTCCGGAGACCCTGACATAGGCAGATATTCTGCAACATAGCGCAGGGTATTCTTAGAAACAGGCTTCTTGATAGGTATCAAAGTATTAAAAGCAGGTTTAAGATTGCCTTTGGTAACAGACCTGTAACATTTCTTTCGGCCCAGCTTCAATGCCCCAATTGGTATTTCCTCCATTCTGTTTCATTACCAATATTTCCATTTTCCTTCCTTTCCCTATCTATCTTTACACCGATTTCACGCGCATAACCACGTTTCAGGTATAAACACTTACCAGTACAAGAAAAGTACTTACGTGCTGTTAAAAGAATACCAAGTCCATTTCGGCAGTTTGCACTTGTCCTGTTTGAGCAATTTAGGTTATATTTACAGTCGGTCAGCTTTTCAGGTTTAAGACAAGCTGACAGTCTAGTAAGAAATGAGTTAAGCACCGGTATTAAAAACAACTTTAACAGGCTTAGAAGGTTGTACTTTCCCTGGTTTGTAGCGTGGCCTTTGTGTTTTAGGGGTCGAGCTTGAGTGTAAAGCGGGGTTTAGTAGGGACGCTTGGGCAAATGGTGTGGATAGGAAAAACGGGTCTAAAAGCCACGAGGCATGGTGCATGCAAATGTTGCATATGTACCAAGCTGTACCTACCTTTAAGGACTTTCAACTGTGGTACCAAAGTGCTTTCTAGGTTGATAACTTATTATTTTGTACCAAGCATCAGAAACTACGGCTTGAACTAAGTATATGCAATACATATACTGAGTATATATGCAAACCAAATATAATATGTGCTACTTGAATAAGAAGAACTGATCAGCCCTTTACTTATTAAACACCTAAAGGACAAACTTATATTGGCTAGGCAATGTTTGTACTTTATTTCTACGTCCTTTTCTGGGCACCAACCTAGGGTCCCAGTGGAATAGGTACCTACCACGTACACATATTGCTCCTTGCCAACCGCCTCCTTTGACCAGCAAGTCCTACCTATATTCTATCATATTGAGTATATCTGACATGCTAAGTCTACCAACAACTTAAGTCTCAATTTCCGATTATGTTATGTATTATATGATATTCTGATTAAATAGAAAACAGATTGATGCAATAGGAAGACTACGTGTATTTGCTAGAAATACGTACCTAGCCACGTTGCGGCACTTCTTGTAATAGGTACATATGCTTGTGAATCAGCATGAGTAGCTCTCCATAGGTACTACCTGATAGATACATCCACGCCATATTTGGCTCTGCGTATCACCGTCTAGAAAACCGGCGTTTAATGTACCTTGCCATAACCGATACTGCGTAAGAGATACCCACGCATGCTGTAACTGTGTACATCAGCAGGAGCGCAGGTAGGTAGTCACCCATACCCCAACGCACCGCTCCTAGATGTACCTCCCTAGTCTACTTGATTACCGCCACTTTCGTTCCTTACCACAACTTAATCTTGTTGAATTTCTTCAAATTGTTTTGTTGTTGGCCTGCACGGCTTCTTCACTCATTTGTATTCCGCATCTTGTTCGCTTTTGTCCGTGTTCCGCCCGATCCCAGGAACCAGACCAAGTCCCCACTGTTACCGAGACTCGCCAGATACCAATTTCCTACAAGGCCGGGCCGAGTCAACTAAACTGACTGCCCAGACCTCACCTCACGTTTTTCGCTACCTACTGTACCTACGAGACAACCCACCCACAGTATACCGACCGCAATAACACCTCCGCAGTACCAGTGCAGCCGTTTTGTCGCCGATCCGAACACCACCAAACCCCATCCTCCTTATTCTCTTCCCCGGCCAAATACCAAATGTCCCCTTCAATCACCTAGTATTACTCGACGTTGAATTGGCGACGGAGCGAGGCTTCTATTGCCGGGTTTGAATCTCTCACTAGGTTACCGATCTTCCAGCGACCTTAGACACTACCTTATACCTCACTTCTTAGGCTGGGATACCTAGACCTTACGTGGCGGCTTTTTTGACACAACGAACGCACGCACATCCATGCTGGCCCTTCTCTGCCATTATACTTCCGCCGAAATCTCTACTTTTATTGTCCTACCCTTCGTACCTGGTCCGCCCCGGTCCGCCCGCTAGTGATCTGGCCAGCTATCAGAGCGGTGTTCGAAACGGGACAGCCCCGGCAATATCATCTTCATCGACTTGACACTATCTCATGCCTTGCCGGCTTTAGACACCATCAGGTTACACGTAGGGACTATTCTGAAGCGAATTGTGTTTATATCACTACCAAGCGAATTCCACGACCGGAGAAACACACTGTTCAGATGGGCAACAGCCAAGGCAAGCCCGTTGATCTCAACGGTGAGGGTATGTTGCGGCTCGATTTCCTTTCTGCCCTCCCACAGCAGCCTCATCAGTAGTCGAGACACCTTGTGCCCGGGGTCGAATCGACTTGCCCTGTTCTTCAGTGCTGCCCGATAAACCTGCTTTACTAATTCGAACTTCCTTGTATAGTGAGCTTGAATCATTTTCGGCTATTACGAGTTGTCGGTCGTGGCGCCTTTGGTAAAGTCCGAATTGTCGAAAGAAAAGACACAGGCTTGACGTTTGCCCTAAAATACATCCGCAAGGATGAAGGTGAGTTTAACCCAATGGGCACAGAAGCAACTTGGCTGGGTGTTCTGGCTTGCTAAAACTGTTCAATATGTATAGTTGTCCGGTCCGAATCCGTGCGGAATATTATTCGGGAACGACGCATGCTCGAACATGTGAACCATCCATTCATTTGCAATTTGCGCTATAGTTTCCAAGATATCGAATACATGTACGCTGAGATCCCCGAACTCCGATACCACTTTAATCGACTGGTTGAGATCTAACAAGTGGCCTCCGCAGGTACCTGGTTGTCGATTTAATGAGCGGTGGTGACCTACGCTTCCATATTTCACGAAAAACATTTACCGAAGACGCCGTGCGTTTCTGGATATCCGAACTAGCGTGTGCTCTGAGATATGTGCACCGACAGAACATTATACATCGAGATATTAAGCCTGATAACGTGCTACTGGATGCCGACGGTCACGTCCATCTAACGGACTTCGTATGTCACCTATTGCGTCGTCTATCGTTCTCTTTTTTTGTGCTAACTTCAGCTATAGAATGTCGCGTCGGACGTTGTACCGGGCAAGCTACTTACAAGCAAGTCTGGAACTCTGGCCTATCTGGCGCCGGAAGTCTATGGCGGAAGAGGCTACGATGTACGGGCGGACTGGTGGTCACTGGGCGTATTATTCTACGAATGCATATACAATAAGGTAAGAAATATTGGGTCTGATACTGGTTGAGCACCGCAGCTAACGGTCGTAGCGTCCTTTTGAGGGCAACTCGGAAACCTCGTTGACGAACGTAATCCTCCACGCCACGGCCAAGTTCCCGGTAACCCAACCAGCCGTAACAACTGACTGCATGCGAGCAATAAGGAGGGCTCTAGAACCGAATCCGGACCTTAGATTGGGACATTCATGGCAAAAGTTCACCGAGGAGCCGTTCTTCAGAGTGATCGACTTCGAAATGCTTGAAGCGAAACAGATCGAGCCTGTTTTCGTCCCCTCTGCCGAGAAAACCAACTTCGATGCTACTTATGATCTGGAAGAGCTGCTGTTGGAAGAGGCACCGCTGGAGGCCCGAGCGCGGAGACAAAAACCCAGGGAGAAATTAAAAGATGACGCTACGGAAAAAGAGGTTCGCGAAGAAGAGCTATACCGCACCATCGAGCGAGAATTCCGGTCGTTTGACTATACTGTAGCCGCCTACAAGAAGTAAGTTCCCACCGATTCATCTCGTCCTCTTCGATTCTAACCAGTTGCGATAGGATCACAGCTTCGCAAGGTCAAGGAAGTCAAGCGGAGGGAAGCCAAGGGCCAGGCCCCAATCACATAGCCGCGGCCGGGCCGGGGAGCCACTTACCTCAAGCAATCACTACGAACGAGGCGACTGCAGCGCCGGCTCCGACCAATGGGAACTACCAGTCCGGTCCATCGCCAGCAGATCCTAGATCCAGATCCTATTCTCATGGCGGGCCCTTGGTTAGGAGCCAAGGGACGCCGCAACCGCAGCAGTCGCAACACATGCCACCGCATTATAGGCCGGCGCAACAGTCGGGCATGGTCCCGTCTGCGACAGGTGGCGTGTCTTTCACGCTCGAAGGCACCGGAAGTTGGTCCGATTTAGCTCGTCGGGATAAGACGTTACCGGCCGACGCAAACGCACTCGGCGCGGAGAATGGTGGGGGATCCGGCGGCATGTTCGGCATCTTTGGGCGGAAAAGGCGAGGATATAGTCCTAAGCCGAAAGAACGAGGCGTGCTAGGGAAAGAAGGAGCACGTCAAATAATAGGCTAACTAGAGTCTGGAGAATTATAGAGAGGGGCTAGGGGTGATAGAAGAGAGCGAAGACAAGAGGAGGGATTTTCTACTTTGCAGGGCACTCCGGAGTTCAAGGGGTGACATACATTGGCGGCGATTGGCAGGAACGGTTCTTTTGAGACTGTTCATGCCCTGTACATGGAGATATACCCACTGGTTTTTTTGGTCCCTCCGACGAACAACGGACGAGAAAACACACGAGATGAATCCGGTCGCTTATCTATCCGGGGAATACTATCTATATAATTCTGCGCATCGACCATAGTCTGGTTTTTGGTGAATCGGTCGGGTTTAGAGTGTTTGGGTTTGGAGCTAACCTATGTCAACTTTGTCGGATGGGTGCAGAAAGAGATGCTAGGACTCGACATTTGATCGGTCACGTGTGCTATTTATTGTCGATATTATTACTAGATGCCATATTCAAACAGTTAGCTAACATACTTAGCTAGCATAGGCCTTGACAATCAATCCCATAAATAAGACGACAGATGATGGGACATACCACCTTGACTACCTAGGAAAGGAGACGTGAGGCAAAGGGTCAATAATGCCTTTCTCTCTTCCTCTTGCTAGATTCCCTCTGAGTTTTACTTGGGGTACTTGGGCACCATTCCTTTATGATAACTGGAGACTCTTTTTACTCACAACTCCCAGGCCCTGCTATTCTTGCTTCTAATCCCGTATTCAGAAAAGGGGGTGGATGAACCAGGCTTAACGGTCAACGGAATCAAAGTCTAACCCCCAACAAACAAACAAACAGATTAGGGGGAAGCGGTGCTTGCGTGGCGAAAGTAAATTCTCATGTGTGTTTATGCATATTAGGTTCCTTTCTATTTGCCTACGCACGGTATTGCGGCCGGAGACTTCTTTAACCTTGTGCCCCCTCCCCTCTCCCCTTTTTCCCTGGGCTTTGCGCTTTGGGACAAAATGAACGAAGCCGGAATGTTCTGCTTACGCTATGTATTTCCCTTACCTAGGTACCTACGTTAGGTAAGCATTTCATGGTCTAGGTCAGCTTCTAGTCCTGTTTGTTTCTCATTTTATTTGTGAGAAGGGCTTAAGTACTTACTTTACTTTTATGTGGGCATGGGGCATGGGGCATGGGGCATGGGGCATGGCAAATATTAGTAGTAAGTTAGACGATAGGTAACGTATGAGGGTAAGGTAGGTAAGTAAGGTAAAAGAGAAGCGTTCAAGGACAAGTACCTCTAGAACAATATAGTTGTTGTTTTGGCTTTGATGGCAGTAGGTACTACGTAGTTCTGCCGGCCCCTTTTTCTCTTTTTTTTTTCTTAGGGTTAAAGGAAATGAACACCTTCCTGTTTTTTTTTTTCTTCTTTTTTGCTTGTAGAAACTAACATTGCAAAGCTTATGCAAGAGCACCCCGGGGGTTAGGGCGGGCTTTGAGCTTGGCCTTAACTTGATACCTATATATAATATGGCTGGTTTTTCTGGTTGATTAGAATTAGCCTGACAAGAAGAAGAGGAAAGACATTTGTTTATGTTTAGTTGATATTATGTTATGTTATATAGATACTTTAACCACACCTGCGCTGACAAGGTTTACATAGGCAAGTATATATATAGACGTACAAGTTAGACGGGGGTATAGGTATGTATTTGTTTGGTAATACAGGTATATAAAGATGGAAGATCGGTATCTCCCTATCGTGTTATATTATATGCGTTTCTCTTTAATGTCGCCCTACCTTTTTACCTTTACCTTTACCTTTACCTATATAGATAGCTCGGGAGAGATCAGATATATCTACATGTACATAACAAGGTAGGTACCTATAATAGAAACAGCAAAGAGTCAGTTTCATTCATCTCATGTACTTTATATATATCTCCCGCCTAGCCTATCTAAACTTGACCGACCTCTTAACATCCTAACCCCCCTTGGAAATTTCTGAATAACGAAACAAACAAGTCCCGAATCTTTGCTCTCTCTCTCTCTCTCTATACTTTTCCTGTCACTTTACTATATAGGTAAGAGGCACCTATGTTAACTCTCTACATATTATCATCTAACCTAGTAGATATTAGATTTTTTGCTTACCCGTAAAAGATGAGATTACCTAGGTAACCTACTCGTAGATATTCCGCACTTCTAAAACCAAAATGCAAGCAACCTTTTTTTGGTTGGTTGGTTGGGGGGGTGTCCGGCTTACTAAGACGAAAGAAAACAACCCCGCCGCTCTAACGCCTTATTAGTTGGCTGGCCGCTGACCTGCCATTTCGGGTTGAAAAAAAGGTTCGATTCGAGGTCAGCTCACGCCTTGCGAACGACGACTTGTGGTAGGTAGGTGGGTGGGTAGGTAGTAGTACGTAGGTAGGTAGGTAATTAGAAATGAATGGAAATAAGACGTAAACCACATGTATGATATACGTGTACGTGTACAATAAAGGTTACATGTAATGTAGTTAAAATATATACTGTAGGTTAAGCAGATTAGGTTGACCTAACCTAACCTGAGAACATACGAGTAGTTCAGCATCAATTCTCATACCTCCTACCGACAAGTTTACCTTGTTCACTTTTCAGCCCCCATTACACATCTACCTACACCTGCCCTTGGTAAGTTCAGTTAAGTAAGTACGTATTCTACCTATCTACCTAAATGAAATAAAAAGCCTGCAGGGAGCACGTAAAACTTACTGTACACACAATGTAGAACCGTCGATAGAAAATAAAGCCCATCTCGAGCGTGTACAGAAGAGTAAACGTCTAGGGTTCTGGGTTAGATGGGATGCGAACAAATATTCAACCTTCTTCTCATCATCCATACTACCTTAGCAAGGGCCTACACATAGTTAACCTAACCTAGGGTTCTAGATCATGTACATACAGGATAAACACAGGCTTACAATAGAAAGACAACTAACAAACCAGCCACGCTCTTTGCCCTCTCATCATTTGGTCCAAGGAGGGATACATATCTGCTCCCTGGTCTTGTCAGTCGAATTTGCCAAGGTTTCTTCAAGTGCTGGGACCTGGGACCATCCTGCTAATCAGTCACACGCTGGACCACATGTAAACAACGATGCGTACATCACATCTAATTGGCCCAAGGAATTCAAGATTTCAACGTTGTGAATGAAGAATAAAATATACGGCAAAATAATCCCCTCAAATACTCCGTTTCTCCAATCTGGCCTCAGACCATGTGCGTACATCCTGCCTCCATGTGCCCTGTAAATAGACCCAGACCAGTCATCTAGCTGTGCGTATCTCTGCTCGTCTGTCTGTGATCGAGAGGAGATGGTATATGTACGATAAGCTACACTTTGGGCCCCGCTCCGAGGTAAACGGAGGGGGAAAAGAAAAGAAAGCAAAATAAAAAGAAAAAAGAAAGGGAAAAAGTAAAGAAACGCCGATACTGATGGTATGTTTTCCTTTGCCCCTAGAATGAGTTACCACACAATGGTTCAGACTCGCGCCCATTGCCAAATACCGTCATTGACGTCCCGTCATCTCATATATCATGGTAGTAAGTAGCTCCCGGAGTCCGTTCTCGTATGAACCAAAGCGCCGCCCGTGCTAGTGATGATGGTGGCACAAGTCATGGGATCTCGGTCCCAGACAACAAAAGACAAAAAACATAATTAGGCTTCTCCTTTGGTATTCGGGCAATCCCCTCCCCCTCCTAGATATTTGCTCATCACCGCCTTGAAATCGTTTTCATCCACGACCGCACCGCTACCTCCGCATTTGGCCTTCTTTTGCAGGTCCGAGCAAAGCCCGTCGAGATCGATATCGCCAGATTGCACTTTAGGACAGCCCTGTAGTTTTTCCCTGTTCCCGCTAGTCAGTCGCTGTTTTTCCTCATCTCCTCTCGGCTACTGCCCGACGTTATCACTTACCAGATGTTGTTGCACGTAAGCAACTTTCCGTTGGCTGCTGTTACGATCGTATCCTCGTTTTCTTTTCTAGCGTCGATTTCGGCACATATATCCTTCTTCGCCGGCTTGGGGCTGGGTACCGCAGGTGCATTGAATGGCGCTACAAAGTCCATGTCAAAGGCATCATTGAAGAAACCGTCATCGAATGAATTGGTCAACACGCGAGCCTGCGGTTCACGGTAGTCACCGAATAACTGCGGGTCAAATTGGCCGCCGTTCTGTTGCGTTAACCATTCAAAATTGCTGTAGTCGAGGCTGCTAAAATTGTCAAAGCCTAGAAACCAAGTTAGTGGCGTGCATCTTGACGAAATAAACTGCGGCCGTCTACTGACCAGAAGCATTTCCATCGGCTAAACCTGAATTCTCTTCGCCGATTGTCGTCAAAGTCTCTAGGGGTTTGAAACCTGTTGGTGACTGGGTAAATGGCTCGGGTGAGGTGCCACACGACGAACTGGGGCCCATGACCGAGTTGGAACATGAAGATGGTGAACCCGTGTTCGCTCCATTGACGCTGTACTGGGCCGAATCCAGACTGTTCCTAGAACCGCTATTCGTGCTGACGCTGTCGGTGGAATGCGGGTTGCCAATTAGGTTTGCTAAGCCGGACGACGGCACAAACGTGTCCTTCCCTTGACTCTCCGTCTGCAAGGCATCTGCCGAGCCAGCTCCATTAGGAGCTCTTGCCTGAGTCTCCTGGCTAGCATTGCTGGGGCCGGATGGCGGTGAAGGATAAGACGGTGCAGTTGAAGTAGAGCTAGGGAATATACCAAATTTGGGAAACTCAAATTGGAAGTTCACATCGTTGATGTTGTGGATTGCCGCACTGCCAAACGACGACTGGCCTCGAGCGGCCCCAGATGTCGAGCGTGTATTGTTGCTCAGCATAGCCAGCTTCTTCTTATATTGTTCAAGCTCCGCGTTCATCTGCTCTACTTGAGCCCGCAGATGATTGTTCTCATTGTTTGCGGCGGCTGATGCCTTCTCCAACTCTTCTACTTTCGTCTCTAGGTCTTTAAGGTGCCTCTCTTTGCGTTCTCGGAAAGCACGCTGAGCAGCACGGTTCTGTGCTTTCCGCTTCTGTATCGGGTGTCAGACAATGAGCTCGTGTTGGGCAATGTAGACTTGAAAAACTTACCGAGCTCGGTTCATTTGTGAGAGGCTTGCGGCCAGGCTTCTTGGGCACCTTCCCTTCACTCTCTCTCCGCTTTGCGCCATTTTCAGCCTCTTCGTCATCTTCATCGTCCTCAGGATGACTCCTCTTATCCGACGACTCGTTGTCTGGAGAGCTGGCCTTGGAGCTATCTTTAACGTTATCACTATCTGCAGGGCTCAAACCAGGTAGATCCCCAATCATCCGCCCTTGACCATCGACTTGACCGTCGTTGGCAAAGTCAAAGTCGAAACCGCTATCTGTACCAATGTCATAGTCATAATCGAGGAATGAACCATCGCCCTGGTTGCTAGCATCGTTGAAACCACTGTTCTTTTGGGGCTGGGGCTGGGCAGGCGAGGTAGTTAAGGATTCCGGTGTCAATGAACCTTGTCCATTTTTGGCGCTGTCCGGTTGGTTCGAGGTCAAGGCTCGAAACAAAAGGTTTTGCTGTACAGGCGTGAGGATGAAGTTTGGGATCAGACCGGGCCGAGCTGACGCCATTGTGAAATAAGGCGTTATAGGATTGAACTATAGAGTCGTTTGTAGAATATTCGCTAACACCGAGTGACTGATGGATCAGTCAGAAGCACAGACGACTTGTGCCGAGACGCCGCGGCTTCGAGCACGGAATGGTCTGGATCTACTCGATATCGTTTGCGTAGACGGCCTTATAGGGATTGTAGCTTTTGGTTGACAAAGACGATGAGCAACGACTTGGGTCGTGGATCAAGTCAAGCCTTGGTTGGTTGCAAGTGTGACGCAATCCACCATCAAACCACGAGGCCTTGGAACAGCAAACGTGGCTTCGGCTCGTTTCGACGCAAGCACGTACAATTCGCTTCCAAAGTTTAGGGTAGGCTTGTCTGCCTGAACCGGGCTCTCCAGAGACTGGATGATTATAGATAGAGTATTCCGCAAGGACAGTACGTGCACGAATTGAGAGTCGTCGGATTCTATCACGGATGGACTCCGACTCTTGACCCTTAATCGGACCAATCGGGGGCGTTCACCAATGCAAGCAAAGTAGGCGAGTGGTCAACAAGAGCCTTATTGTCAAGATAATACTAGGCCAGTATAGCGGCAAATTGGGGGACTGGACTCGTCTCTTTACTCTTCCGCATGCAAGAATCCGAGACGAAGAAGTGATCAGGGGCTGAATGTTCGTGTAGGTATGAAACCACAGGTCCAGTTCCAAAAAGTGACCGAAGGAAATGGAGAGAGGGGGCCAGAAGAGCACCGCAAAATCCGATTTGTAAGCTAGCCAGAACCAGTATACCAGACTTTTCCCATATGTACTCGTAAAGGGTTAAACTGCCACTGCCCGTTGGGACAAGTTAGGTGGGGGTAAGCCTAGCGCTTTCTTTCTAATAAAAGTTCACTGCCTTTTGACCTATGCCAACATAGGCTACCGTAAACCTAAGGAGCTAGACAGGTGGTAAAGCCTGAATACCTAGTGGTAGGTTGCTATCAATTGTACGTGTACAAGTAGGTAGGTACTTGTACTCGTGTGTGTCCTTTGCCTTGTTGGCCCGATCACCCTCGGACATAGCGGGATTCTTTGGGGTCTCGAAACTTGGGTGGCTGTCCAACCTGTTATGGCAGGTCAAACCGTGCGTTAACCGGCCATTTCTAAACCAACCTCTACAAGTACCTGCAGTATTGCGGGGGGTTAAAGTGGGAGGCGAGAAGCAGATATCCATATTTGAGGCACTTGGCTCACCCATTAATACAGCATTACACTTGTTAATACCTATTATCTTTATGTACTCGTACTCTATCTGATCTGTAAAAGTTTGTACAAATATGTAGAAAAGAAAACGTTAATACCTAAAGGATATACGACTACTTGGCTAAGTTTGATATAGTTAGACTGTGCTACAGGCAGATGCCGGCGTTATAATTTTTGTGTGATTGCGTATTTGTACACGTACGTGTAGTTCCAATGCTTCTAACCTACTCGTAGATGTCCAACAAAGGCTCTAAATAATACGAGTAGAGCGATTCTAATAAAGTGTACCCTACACGCAGGGTCCAAGTGGCCAGCCTAAAGCCATCTTACCCTAATTAAGCTACAGGTTCATCCTTCAGAATCCGCATGCATATTAGTATTCTGACAGTAGTTCAGAGGGGTAGTTGTTGTGGGAAGCCGAAAGGGATACCTATGTATTATGCTCTGGTTGTCTACAAAAAGGAATATTGGGCAAATAGGACTGTGGGCTTCATGAGGCGCGCCCTATTATTACCTGGACCGATCATGCCGTGCCCCTACCTACTACTGTAAGACACCTAAACCCCTATATTAACTGAGTAGGCAGACAGGTAACGACGTAGGCCCGTAGGTAGGCCTACGAGTATTTCGTAATATATTTTTGAGATACACCTTTCATCAACTCTTGGAGTCGGTGTTACACGTTTACCGACGGACGAACCCTATCGCCACATGTAAAGCACCTGCACATACAGGGCGGCCAGTCCAATAAGTAGGTACCTACCTACCCGCCATGCAAACACCCAACCAATGAGACTCGGTGACGGTGACTCTTCTCCGCGGCCAATAGGCCACTTGGCTGTTTTTTAGCGTATCCTACATCTGCAGGCTGACAGGAAAACAGGGGCCAGCTCGTTAATGGGTTTTGCAATAGGCGGTAACCTGGCCTTTTTGTCACTAACCCTAGACCTCCTAGGCAGAAGAAGTTAGAGCGTATCAGGCACGCCAGTTACGGTATCGCTGAATGTTCTGCCCACGGTTTGTCTCTGTTGCCGCAACGCACAGAGAATAAGTATGTGTACGAGTATGAAGCCCGCTCGGCCGCTCGGGTTCTGCTCGGACACTGGCAGAACTGGTCCACAACGTTCTGGTTCTACCGCGTTAGGAGATGCGCGTCAATTCGGCTGGTGCGATCGTCGCTTGGTCGAGCTCGGCTCAGGCTCGGCGTAGCATATGGACGACCGAACACTTTGACGGGAAGATACTGAGTTGATGTTTTGAATAGGTATCACATATGTGGAGAGACGTCGGCGATCCGAACGGCCAACGAAATATACACCATTTCTTCTTTTAGATGTGAGTGAGGATTTGCTTGGGGCCGCTTCACAACTTCGAGATCGTCAACACCCACTGTACATGTAAGGACTTCCGAAATACAATTTCACCATGTTGACCCAGGTCGTCCTTTCCTTCCTCGTTTTTAAACTATCGCGCAATGCTGTAAACACGGGTCTTTTTCCCCTCTTTTAAAAAAAAGAAGCCATTCTCAAAGCCCGGATAGAGTCCGTATGATGATGATACTGGCGCCGAGTCGTTATCCCACTGGACTGCTAATGAACAGGTGGTCACCATCCTTCCAACATTCAAGCCTTGTTTCTAAAATATGGTCGACGTTATGCAAGTTGGCCTGCGAGCTGAGCCAACGCGCATCACATAGGTAAGTAGGTAGTGGGTACATGTAAAAGTTGCAATTACGTCTACTCGTAAACAACTTTGAAACCCAATATTCCGTTCTTCTCGAGAAACAATCCGGTCCTTAATCGGCCACCTTCAGGATGAAGTGGTCTTGCGCGTTTCAGCCATGCGACCGGCCAGCTTTAAGATCGCTCCACGGACAGTGTGAGATTTGCAACCGACATTTCTGCGCAAAGCATGTGACATCTGCGCTGCATACTTGTCCTACAGTTGAGGTTGAAATAGGCCAAACGGTACTCGAAGGGGGCTAGGTTATCTGACATTGTCACAGGATATCAACGCAATATACGCATCAGGAGACCCTACGACGCTTGAAGATTTAAAATCAGTCTGGGGAAGCGGGGCAAAGCAGTCATCTCTGGATTACTAGCGGCTATCGATTCTGACGCACTTCGTCTACGTGCAGAGAGTCTACGGGATGGGATGAAATGTACTGTCAAGCTGCCATCAGCCAATCAGGCATATGGCAACTATGACGTTCTTAATAGGCGTAACTACCACGGTTCCGTTGTTTTTGACGATGGCAAGACTTGGTTGGCAAGGTTCCGACTCCCGAATCATTGCGACCCTCCGGTGCAAGAGAGGAACTTCGATAGACTGAGCGAATTTGCAACATATCGTTTTCTTGCCAGCACTAATATTCCAGTCCCGGAGGTGTATGACTTTGCTGATGACGACGACCCTACGAATCCTGTCGGCGCTGGGTACATTCTGCTTGAAAAGCTAGCGGGGAAGCCATTGGCCTGGCATGAAGCAAGCGAGGTGCAGAAATACATTTTTTTTCGGCAGTTGGCAGATATATATGCCCGGCTGAAACAGCATCCTCTCGACGGGCTAGGACGTCTACAGCTCTCATCTAAGGGGCTACCAAAAGTCGGGCCTGCCTTTTTCGACTATGATTCAAGTGAAAACTTGATCCCATTCGGCCCATTCAGTAATTCAAACGACTATTACACCGCTTTGATTCACCAAAGAATCCAACTCATCAAAACCGGGGAGATAGCAAGTTCCGCACCTCGAGATCAATATCTTGTCTACATGAGTCTGCTCGACTCTCTCCCACCAAATGAGTCAGGCCCCTTTTTCATTTGTCATGTGGATTCCAGGGACACGAATTTCCTAATCGACGATGACTACAACATCACCGGCATCATCGATTGGGAGCTGGCCATTTTTACTGCGAAAAGCGCGGCGTTCCAATCACCTCTTATGCTCTACAATTTAGGCGAAATTTTCGACGAAGGACTCTCAACGCCAAGCGAGGATGAAAAGCGTCTTTCTAAGATCCTGCGGGAGGAGGAGGGGGCAGCCGAACTTTCTACACTGGCCGAGAATAAGTTGCACTTTAGAGTCGACCAAGTCATTGAGGCTGACCCCTGGAATCGGGAAAACTTTGTGGCCGTTTTCAGTGGGTGGTGGAAGGCCGCCCACGGGGTGGAAGTATTTGACTGGGAGACGTGGTATAAGAAAGCACTTGAGATGTATGGTGATGGAGGCCTTTGAGGTGAGTTTACATAGTGGCACGACACACATATCGGTTGGCTTCTAAAAGAAAACTCTTAGAGGCTATTCTAAACATATGGATTTGAATATAGAACAGGTCAACACGAATGGGTAGTAGAGTGATAGTCAGTTGCCGTAGTGAAACTAGCCTAGTAATCAACTTTTAAAGCGCGCCGTGCTAGTGATCACTACATACGCGTATTAGGACTGAAGCCTTTCATAAACAGGTTTAAATATATATCATGTATCTAGACTGCTACTGACATACAAAGAGGCCATCTTTTCTTGTAGGCAAGCACTTAATCTCTTTAGCACATGACAACATGCCCTGGCATGCGTTGGCAGGGGGTCAGCTCCGTGGCAAGGGTGAAATGCGGTAGGCATGCACGACTTCAGGGTACCTACACGTGAGGGTGAATATCCCCCGAGGGTTGTGTCCTTGCTGTCAGTAGCCAATCGGTAGTTCAAATAACGTGTTGTTGTAGTATGATGCCGCCATAACTCAGGTTTATCCTAGTTCTAACATTACTCTACCTACTAGGGGGTCCAAGCACATTAAACTTGAAAATAGAATGGTAGAATTCCGGTAGATATTGGGTAGTTATCATGTGTAGGGTACCTTAGTTGAGGAGCAATCTACATCGACTTTAACATAGGACTCGGAGAGATAGTAAATAAACAGTATGATACACAAATCGAATCTCTTCTTACTAATAGATGTTTATCCCTCTATATTAGGTCCTAACAATACATGTATATTGTAGAAACCTCTAAAACTGTGATAACCTCGTAGGTCGTTGTTTTATTGTAGGGTAGGCTAGGAGGTAGAGGTATCGATCCAGCAGCTGGAGGTTTGGCTACCAAATGATGCCAGGCGGGTTCCAGGTGCTGACAGCCGAAATCAAGCATCCCATCTCACTTCCATTTGGTTGGAGCGGTGGGTAGTACTAACCTAGGTACCTCCTCTTCCGGAGGGGTACCTGCGGCCTGAGGTGGCTACCTCCTAACCAAAGGTTCCCCGTCCCCGCATTCCTCCTCGAACGACGATGTCCTGTTACATACACTAGGTATCTAGGTGTGCATGCTTTATCCTTGCCAACCACTGGAATAGAGCAATCTGGCACTAAACGGGGCAATAGGTACGCGCGTAGGTGAGTAGGTTAGGTACCTGCTGACCTACCTGGAAGTTGTCGAGGCTGTGGGCGGGCCAACCTATGATAGCCTTAATTCAGTCCCGCGTACGTCAATACCTCGACATACTTAGGTATCACAAAGCTTCTATTACATTGTCAACTTCTGGGTTTAATCCCGTAGCACGAATGAAAACGTTAAGCATACAATATTATAAGTAATCATTTGTCCCTCATTGGGATCATTCCGTGTACATACATAACCTGCATATATCTGCTATCGAGGCATCCCCAAAGCTCGCCTCACGGGGTCCCTATCTGCGAACCCGAGAGCACCCGATGATACAGAATCCGTAAACATGGATCTCGCATATGATCATATCGTTGAGGAATCGCTGCCCAAGGACGACAACGATGAGTCCTCGAAGCGGCCCGAGTCCACTCTTAACGCGGACATCCAAGAAGCATACCGCGCTTTCTCCAGCAGCAGCTGGGGAAGCTGGTTGGGTGGTACTGTTGGGAAGGTGGTGAAACAGGTATGCCACAATAGGATTCCCCAAGGGGGTATTATGATGACCGTCTTTATCTGACATAATGTTTCCTCTGCTACCATAGGGCGAATCCGTATACCGCGAAGCAAGCCAAGAAGTCACCTCCCTCGGCGTCGATGCTTCGAGGAGCCTTGCACAACTCCGGGCACGCGCCCTATCCTTAACCACGGCGCCGCCGGCTTTCGCAACGCAACAGGCCGCCGGTCAAAGCGGAGACGACGATGCCGAGACCACGCCGACTACGTCTAGAGCCCCCGGATCTTCTGACGACGCCCTGGCCAAAGAATCCGAATCGGTCATCTCCCGCTTACGGGCTGAAGCTGCCAAGAGACTGAAAGATATCCAGCGAGCAGAAGATGCGGCGGATGAGGCCCTCTTGAAGTTCGGCTCCAACGTTCGAGATTTCTTCAAAGACGCCATTATAGTGAAACCGGCTGCTTCTGACGCAGAGGGAGGCGGCAGCCGTTTCGAGAGCAAGGATGATTCTGGCAAGCGAGTTATCCACAGTTCACGTTACGACGCACAGCTACATGTTCTGCACACTACTGAGAAGAGCTTTACCGATGACCCTGCCACTGCCGAGTATGCAGAGTGGGCCAAGACTTTTGATGCCGACGCAAAGACGGAGAATATCAGTGCGGATTTGGCCAAATACCCCGAGCTACGTGCCAATATGGAAAAGCTTGTACCTGGTCGGGTCCCTTATGCCGATTTCTGGAAGCGCTACTACTTCTTGAGACACAGCATCGAGACGGCGGAAGCTCGTCGACGAGATCTACTAAAAGGTCGGTCTATTTACACTCCCGGTATCTTGTTATCTATACTAACATACTATGCTATCTAGCCGCGTCCGCTGAAGAAGAGATTGGTTGGGGCGATGAGGAGTCGGACGAGGAATCGTCCGAAGAGGAATCAGAGGAGGAGTCCGAGGAGAAATCGGATAAAAAATCCGAGAAGAAACCGGAAAAGAAGTCGAAAGAGGAATCCGACGACGAATCCGAGGAAGAAGAATCCGACGAAGACTCCGAGGAGGACTCTGATGAGGATTCTGACGAAGATTCCGATGAAGATTCTGATGAAGAAGCCGCCCCAGTCAAAACCGCAGCCAAGATTCAGAGGCCCGGCTCGACCGAGTCCTCAACCACGATCCACCCACCCACCAAGGCATCGACTCATCTGAAGCCTTCAGAGCCCCGTAAGTCAAACGACGAGAAGTCTCAAGCGGACAGCGATACTAGCTATGATGTGGTCGGAGCCGCCTCTGGCAACCCCAGCCAGGCACCGAGCAGTCCCAAGGACACAAGAAAGGTGGAGGACAGCGACGACGAAGAATGGGAGTAAACACGACGCAACGCTTATGCAGAGAGAAACGACATCGGTCTTGAGAATTCGTAATTGGCGTTATGGGGGTGCTTTTTGCAGCTTGGATGGGTATGGGCTATGTATTTCCACCCTGACTTACCACGATCAAGGACATCCTGGCTGCCGTGTCCTAAGCGTGGAAGTACGCTTCAGAAGCGGAGGCCATTTCGGCCCAGGGCGAGTCGCGACGTAGAGCAGGATATTTCTTTGCCTTTGACATTGACAATGCATCACTTCTTCCTCCTTGATGGGACTAGTTCAAACCCGTCTTCGTCTATTTGGGGTTGTGGCTTTTCCTTGGGAGCAACCGCCACTAAGGGGGGCGCTTCGTCCATATCAACATCTCCGTCCTCGTTTTCGTCGCCCTCCTCGTCATCTTCATCGCTGTCCCAATCTGTATCCTGCTCCTGCTCAGCTGCAGCCTGCGCGACAACTTTCTTGCCTTTCGTATCAAGCCAACGCGCCCTCAGTTCCCCGACGAGGGAGAAATCGCCCGCGGCACACTGAGCGCGACATTTCATAATGCGGTCGGCGACCTCAGCCTCGGATTGGTCGTCGATATTAGCCTCGAATTCGTCGAACATAACTTGCAGGAGGGTCTCTTCGATTTCCTCGGCGATCGGTTCATCGGGTAGTTTATTCTTGTTCGGCTGCGGCTCGGATGATTTCGGTTGGTCGTTGGTTTGCGACGAGGTTGAGGCAGCGGTTACTAAGTCGGTGAAGCTGGGAAACATGTCGACAATAACGCCTGCTAACCAGTCCCGTTTGTCAGACGAATCGGGGCCACCCCAGTTGTTTTGTACGGCGATTGTTAGAGACTGCCATAAGTGGAGTGATATCGCGACGCCTTGCTCGAATTGTTCTTGTCGGGCCTCTAAAAGCCTTGTTGTTAGCAACCGGGGGGTGGTAGAGGGGTTCTGATCAGGTTGTTTAACCTACTTGGTGAGGGTCCCTCTGGGGAGGAGGAGGCCATTGTCGGGTATTGATGTTACTTTTCTGTGCTGATGAAGTAGATCAGATTCCTTAGAAATATATTGCGCTATCGATTCCTTGCTTCCAGTTACCTCACACTTCATGGGTTTGTTGATGATGGTGGAGGGGCAATTTTTTGTGATTCTGCCCTGCCCCACCACTTTGGATTACCTAACCCAGACAAATAAGTAACTTTTGGTGGTGGGCCTTTCTATCTGAACTGAAAGGTGGGGTACTGAGCTAGCTATTCTAGGTCTAAACATAAGGTCATATCAAAGGAGTACCTGGCCTGGTTTGCAGTATTACCAGCCAGGATTTATGAGTATGGAGATGCAATGCGATTTGATGATCGGGAAGAGGATCTATAACCTTATTACTATTTTTTGAATTCATCATTGATAAATTAGGTATTACCCAAACGTGCCAGACTTCTTAAAGGACAGGCGGGCAGGGGCAGGGGCAAGGCTGGTAGGTATTATGATTTTCTTTCCAGTACGAGTACAAGTACATAGGTAGCGTTGAAAGTGGTGGCTGTAAGCGGTAATGCTGTTCTAGACAAATCGGTGCTAATGCGCCCTAGCAAGATGCCGCCAACGCTGTTTTGTCTTTTATCTTGATGGAAATGACATCACCACCAGCTCCCATTGGTTATAGGAAAATAACCTTGGTGCCGCTTTTAGTTTGGGCCCTTGGAGACTTTGAAGAGGACATATTTTATGCTTAAACCAAGTAAACCAAAGTGTATTGGATTAGTCTAGGAATTAACTGTATAATCATGGGGTAATCTGTGTTTCTATGTGCTGATTATATTAAGACAGGTATGCAAACATAGAAGTTCATATACACGTACCTAGTTCTGCTAAGGATGTCTGCATGTCTTTGTATTGCCTAGCAAAAGTGAGTGGAGCCAAAGTGTATATTAAAGCGGCATGTGCACTAAGCCTTATTTGTCGTGTTTTGCACATGGTCCTTGGCATCTGTAGCTATGTACCTTGCTACGTACGTGACATACTCCTGAGCTTGTTTGCCTTTATTAGAGGGCAGGTACGGTGTGTCATCGAGATAGTTATTCCAAGCTAATCTCTCCCTTTCAGTGTTGTATTCACTTGCCACGGCTGCGTCCACCGTGAGGCCGAATTTGTAACCATGAATACTGCAACTGTTTCTCTGGCCGTTACACCCACTGTCCTTTCAACCTTTTTATCACATGTATGTATGACCCCTGGATTGGCCCAGGCACCTCTCTAAACTCTGATGAATGCCTTTTGTTTTGTACCCCCTTATGCTAGCGTCGAGTCAGACAGTACGCTGCCGGTACGCTGCCTTACGGCTAGCAATCAACCGGGTGACCGTCAAACTTTGGCATAATGGACATTGTAATATGTATTATATTGCTGACACCGACTAACGTGAATCGGTAGTATCTCAAACGTAAACCTTTGCGTGAGCGGCCAACAGCCCATCTCTCTTACGATGAAGGGTTACATCTGGTTCGATCATTTCTCTCCTTTGCTTCACATCACACTGTCGAGGAACTACAAGCCTTTACCGCCCAATGGGTTCCCCATCCACAATGGGTAAAGGTAAAAGAAGTTGAGATTCCCGAAGAAACTCTTCTGGAGTCCGCAGCCGCTTTAGAGGAGCAGCTAGGACCGGAAGGGATCAGAAAGGTGGGCGGTAAGAAATGGTGGCAATGGAGACAACTACAGAGCCCGTTGAAGGCCGAATGGATCGAAATGCGTTCTGACTACAACCAACGCATGAAGTTGGGTGACCCTGGAAAGAGAGTCATGCTGTATGTTCATGGTGGCGCGTACTTCTTTGGTAGCGTTGACGAACATCGATATCAGATGCAGAGGCACGCTAGGAAGCTCAAGGCGAGAGTGTTCGCGCCTGAATATCGGCTGGCGCCTCAATTCCCCTTTCCATGCGGTCTACAAGACTGCCTAGCGGCGTACCTGTTCCTCCTTAAGTCCCAGGAGCCATCCACAATTATTTTGGCAGGAGACTCGGCAGGTGGTGGCATGGTTCTGAGCATGCTCGTCATCATGAGAGATCAAGGGATTCCCCTACCGGCTGGGGCCATCTTGATATCACCTTGGGTAGACCTGACCCACAGTTTCCCAAGTGTCTCTGGTGACTGTCCGTTGGACTACATCCCGCCCTGTGGATTTCACCATAAGCCCTCTGCATCGTGGCCTCCTCTGAACGCAGACGACTACAACAAGTTAAAAGATGAAATAGCAAAGGCTCGATCAGGGAGCACACCTACGCCCAAACCTTCGTCAGTGGAAATACATAAGCAGAACGACGGGCCCGGTCACTCATCCGATGTCGATAACTTAGACCAGTCTCCCCTAAAAAGCTGGGCAGAGACTACGTACCTCGGCGTAAAAGTCGACGGGGAGCAGGTACTGCTTAAAGACCAAATCCAGGTAGGACACCTAAAACCAGGTTCGATACCTATGATCTTCATGACCCAGAAGCTGATGATGGAAGTCTAGATGTACACAACAAATGAGCTTATATCGCATCCTCTGGTCAGCCCTGTAATGCAACCTTCGCTCGGTGGCTTGCCACCACTGCTCATAATGACTGGGGGTGGTGAGATTCTCCGGGACGAGCAGATATACCTGGCTCATAAGTGCGCCGATCCAGAGAAATATCCACCCGGTGACATCCACATGAGCGAGTCCGCTCGGGAGCAAGTATCGCGTTTCAAGCCCACGGATGTGCAGCTTCAGATATGGGATGATCTGTGCCATGTTGCCCCGACATTAAGCTTTACGCGACCAGCCAAGTATATGTATAGGTCAGTTGCGCAATTTGGGGCGTGGGCGCTAGCACGAGCGCAGAAGACCGAGATCGAGATTTTAGACGACGATCAAATTTCATTCATCTCTAGTTCCGGATCCGAGTCAGGAGGTGAGCAGGCAGACCGCCAGAAAGAAGTAGTCAGGCCGGAAGTATCAGGCCAGCAGCCTCACGTTGGTAGAGCCGGCGATCCGTTACCACCCTTTAAGAAACACATGATACGGCAGCGAGTGGACCGGCATGGTGTTGTTCGGCCGCTGGAACCAGCCTCCGAGCTTCCAGGATGTACTCTTGACCCTAACGAGATTGGCGTCGTTAAGGAAGGACCGGTGAAGAAATGGCTCGAGATGCGTCGCCAGTGGGATGTTCGCTTCGGTAGTACTCGCACTAAAGTCCATAAGAAGCGGCTTAAAGAAATGATGGCCGGATATCAGGGATTTGACGGCGAAGTACCGCCTCCAAGTGCACTGGCGGCGAGACGCAAAGCTGTCGGCGATGTCGCTGCAAAGAAGAAGAAGAAGAGTATGGGTCTCGCTCTATGGTCCCTATGGGGCTCCAAGCACGACGAGTCAACAGTCCAGAGAGAACAAGACGCGGAGAATTCGCCGGAGACAAAGGTCACTACGAAGCAGGAAGGGGTGGGTGCCCGTTCGCCTTCCGACCTCCAGAGGCAGGGCGAGGATGTTGCCAACCAGAGGCCGCCAACTGGTCGGAGTCAGTCCAGGACCAAGACGGTCAAGGACGAGAACCAGACGTTAGAAGCTGAAGCCAGTACAAATACCCCTATTGAATCTCTGATGGCCAGGAGAGAAGGCAGATTGGCTCAAAATACCGGACGACTGTCCTCCCAACACAACGGCACGCTTGCGCCGCCATTGACAGGTGTTGCTGGAAAACGGCCTATTGTAGGCGGTATTGCTGTGCCGTTTAGTTTGGACAAAGAGGCCGATACGGCCAGCATGATCACACTGACGTCCGCAATGGATCAGTCCATGCGAGTCGGAAGCCCAACTTGGGTGGGTGCCGATAAGGACGACGCATCTGTTACCTCTAGGACGACAGCATCCAAGCTGCATCCAGTTGCCGGCGTC
This sequence comes from Poronia punctata, assembly GCA_022579005.1. Lineage (NCBI taxonomy): Eukaryota > Fungi > Ascomycota > Sordariomycetes > Xylariales > Xylariaceae > Poronia > Poronia punctata. The sequence continues at coordinate 174,185 of MU401474.1, forward strand.
TCGCCAGGTTTACTGGGAGCACCGGCAGATGATCTTGGAGCAGTCAGCCCCTTAGATGAGTTCGGCACACCAGCTGCGTCGGCAACTGTGAGCCCCTTAGCTACACCTCTAACGGAAGGTGGAAAAGACAAGGGGAGGGAAGAGGGCGTCGGAGAGTTTCCGAGCGGAGATTTGGCTACACCTGGGGACCGCCCGGGCCTAGAAAGCTTTGTAACCGCGGAGGAGGATCTGCCAAGGGTTCAGTGAGGTCCTACTACCGGCGTGTTCCATATTCCAGATTTCTTAGGATATTTTAAGTATGGACCGTGGAACGGATAGAACACCAGACGATACCCCCAATTATTTGAAATTCCTTTTATCTTGTCTAGCCTTGTTATCAGTATACCTTTTCTTTGTAACAACCCTTACCGAGCTATCTAACATAGGACCATAATTCACTGACTCTCCAGATGTCACTTAAATATTTATATATTGTTTACATGTGAAGAGGGCCCAAACGCCACACCCCTACTTATACATTGAATACATGATACGGGCTCTGCTTTACCAGAGCAACTTTCCGTACCGCACGCCGGTTTGTCATGAAGCACGCGGCGAAGGGCCAGTCCCCATAGTCACATGTCCTCGCTATGCCATAGTCTGCTCCCGCGCGGCTTGTGTGTTTGAGAATTATGTCTGTTCAGATGAATGAATCCCGGGGGTTATCGTTTTGCTTCTCCCAGCCAGGACTTTAATCCATTCCATTTTCAGCCTTCCATCTATCCAGATATAACTCAGGGCTCTTGGGACCCAGGGCATATCCCTCGTAGCGGCCCCTCGTTGGTTCGATCTTGGCGGAAACAAAGGGAGATAACTGGTAGGCAGTCAGCAGGGGTTCCGATAAATTTGTAGTTTCCTTCCCCCTTCCCTATTTACTCTTCACTTTCCCTTCTTCATATTGGAGGACACAAACATGGAAGCGGTAAAGAAGAAACGCACCTTGAACGAGTCGAGACCAGCAGGGACGACATACGTCCGCACCTTGTTGTAATCGATTATATAACCACCATACTTGGTGTGCGAACCCATGGATCCTGTGCGCGTGCCCTTGTAGAAACCCTTCTTGATATCCTTGGTCGTTAGAGGAAGCTTTCGGTAGCGCTTTAGGAGCGCTTGTGTTGGCTGCATCTTTTATTTATGATGATGGCGCCCCTTTTTTTGTTGTATTGATTGCCTCGGGAGGCTGGACGGCTTCGTTCGCTAAGCGGCGTGACGGATGGATGGACAAAGAGGTCGTGATTTTGGGTGTCGTCTTGTCTTGCCGGAGACTGACGACTGGTTTGGTTTGGTTGGCCGTAGTCGCGATTCTACTCGTATTCTACCTTTCTAGCAAGTCTAGAAAATCCCAATTGAACGAAAGGAGCTAACGTTAGATAGTTGGAGTGGGTCAACTATGTATGTTAGTCCGTCGGGGTAAGACTTAAGTACAGTGGTACACCATCCCCACTATTATGTACCAAAGTCCCCTAAAAAGAGCTGATAAGAGCTCTCCCCCACTATCTTGATAAGAAAAAGTTCTGGTATCAGCATATCAGCTTAAGAAATTCGAGAGGTACTTGGAGATACATTTGCCCATACCGATTTTATGTAGGTCTTGTCTGTAACTATCAACTACCTATATTCCTGGTTCCTGAACAACATCCGATCGATTTTTGACTCGGGCAAGTTAATATTCGGGGTTGCGCTCCTCTTACATTTCCAAAAGAAAAAGATGCCTGGCCGGCAATCACACGGCCGACCGCTCATCGCGGCTCAAGGCGGCGGCGGTAGTAAAGGGAAGAATAAGCGTTCGAAAGCAAAGTCGGCCAGCAAAGCCCTGAATGCCTATGCCGCTGCCCAGGCAGAGGTGGGCGAACAGCAAAAGCGGACCCCTCGCTTCCGCCAACTCGATGCCGATTTGAACGATGGCGCACCACCAAGGAAACACGACCGAGACGAGGATGAGGATGAAGAGGATGACGACGAGGATGAGGCGCCCCCGAAGAAAATGCGGCGCGGCGAGGACGACGACGTCGAATATGGTAGCGATAGCTCGGGTAATTCGTGGCGGGTGGGCGTCGTAGACGAGGACGATGATTCGGAAATCGATAGTGACGAAGCGTTTGGTGAGAGCGATGAGGAGCGCTTCGAAGATTTCAAGTTTTCCGGCACGAACAAGAATAAGAAAAAGAAGACGAAGAAGATGCAAGCGGACGAGGTAAGCATAGTCCTTGAAGGGTGGAAATGTGGGATATGGCTAATTCTATGGGCAGGATGATGATGATGACGAGGAAGATGATGATATGGACGATGCGGATGGCGCCTCTCTCGGCTCCGACGCTATAGATCTTGCGGCCGCTCTTGATATGTCTTCATCGGAGGACGACGAAAACCCCGATGGCGTAAACGAGGACGAGGACGATTCTGATGCTGAAGCAGGCTCTGGCGACGAGTCTTCTGATGTAGAATCGGACGAGGACGGCGATGCAGAGGAAGGGGATATCAATGCATGGGTGTCCCAATTTGCCGGTACCAAGGATACAAAAGATGACGAAGCCGAGACGACTGTTACGAAGCCAAAAATTGGTCTTAAGGAATTAGGCCTTCTAGGCGTCAAGGATGCTGAACTCAAGAAGTCGCTCAAACTTATGAGCAAGGATGAACGTGCAACTAAGAAACAGAAACTCGACGTCCCTTTGGCGCGACGGGCGCAAGCGAAACTCGACCGTGAAGTAGCATACGAGAAGACGAACGAGTCGCTCGGCCGGTGGCTCGACACAGTAAAATCGATGCGCAGGGCAGATACAAGCCTTGTTTTCCCTTTGCCCCAGCATGAGACCGGATTAGCCCGACACGACAACAGTGAATTGGCGCCCTTGGATAAGAAGACCGCTGGCACAGAACTGGAAAGTACCATCATGGCTATCATGGAGGAGAGTGGCCTCAGTCTACATGACAAAAAAGAAAAGAAGCCTCCTGCAATTGACGAAGAGGGTCAGGTTATCTCGAGAAAAGCAATGTTGGCGCAGAAACGGCGCGAGCGGGAGCTGCAATCCAGAGAGGAAGCTAAGGCCAAGCGTCTGAAGAAGATAAAGTCCAAGGCGTACCACCGCGTCCACAGAAGGCAGAGGGAAAGAGACGAGATCAAAGAACGGGAAATCATGGCCGCGTCCGGTGAGATCGACAGCGAAGACGAGCGAGAGGCTCTGGACCGCCAACGTGCTATGGAAAGAATGGGAGAGCGACATCGCAGTAGCAAATGGGCGAAGCAAGCTAATAAGGACGGCCGGGCCGCATGGGATGAAGATGTTCGCACGGGAGTCACTGAGATGGCAAGGCGAGATGAAGAGCTGCGTCGTCGTATCGAAGGAAAAGCGGTAAAAGGCGCCGGGGACGAGTCTGAAGACTCGGAGAGCTCTTACGATTCTGATGTCGATGAGAGAGAGAGACTACTGCGGAAACTGAAGCAAGTCGACGAAACTGAAGACTCTGAACCAAAGTCCAAACTCATGAATATGGAGTTCATGAAGAAGGCCGAGGCAAGACGGAAGCTGGCCAATGATGAGCTCATAGCCGATATCCAGCGGGAGCTCGCCTCGGATGATGAAGAACAGAGCCAATCCGACCTCGAACCCGGCGATATCGGTAGACGTGTATTTGGCTCCGCCAACAACAAGCACACATTCAAAGTCGACAAGCCGATTCAAAAGGGAAAGTCGGAAACATCAGACCAAATGGAGGAGAGCAAGGACACCGCCCGCGAAGCTAGGGCTGTAGGATCGAAGATCCTTTCGGCTCATGAGCCACCAACTATGGATCTCGATGTGAATGGGACAGCAGGCGCATGGAGTCAACCCACAGTCTCCAGCTCGAAGAAACAAAGGGGCAAGAAGTCGGCCCCCAGCACTGACGTATTAGAGATCGATATCGACTCCGTAGCCGTAGCAGTGCCACCGCCGGCTACCAAACCGGTGAAATCCAAGTCTAAAGCACAGAATTCCCTCCCGGCGGCAGTAGATGAAGAGGCGTCCTCAGACGACGAGGATCAACATATGCCTGTCCAATTCCGAGAACAAGAGCTCATCGAGAGGGCCTTTGGTGGACTTGATGTCTTCAAAGCCGAATTCCAGGCCGAGAAAGAAGCCGCTATGGAGGAAGACGACGACAAGACCATCGAGACCACACTCCCCGGTTGGGGCTCTGTAAGTAACCTCGACAAGAGCTCCGCCATTGCGAGTGTTTTCCTACATAACTTTGCGGATAAAGACTAACCTAGGGTCTATCCATAGTGGGTTGGCGAAGGTGTTTCGAAGCGGCAGAAGAACCAGCGCCGATTTTTCGCGAAAAAGGAGGGCATCAAGCCTGAGACGCGCAAGGATTTCAAGAACAACAGAGCGATTATCAACGAGAAACGTGTGAAGAAGGTTAGTTTTTTCCCTCCGTCCTCCCTCTTCCCCCTGAACGAGAAAGAAGTAACGTATCTAACTGGATCGGAAACCACAGAACGACAAGTATCTAGCCTCACAATTACCCCACCAATACGAGAGCAGGGCCCAGTACGAACGTAGTCTGCGTCTGCCCATGGGCCCCGAGTTCCTCACCAAACAGTCCTTCCAGGATGCTACGAAGCCTCGCGTTATTATCAAGCAGGGCATTATTGCACCTATTTCGAAACCTATCAATTAAAGGGATATGTCTTGTGTTGGTGTTGTCTTCTCGGGTGTATATACAACGTAGATGATATCATTTTATATTTTGTGGCATCTGGGGAAAGAAAGGGGTACATGAAATGAAAAGGAAATACCTAGCTTAATGAATAGAGAGGTAGAAGCGTTGCTGAATCCAGTCTGAACGCGCGAGACTTTTCGTTTGTTGATTGCTAGGTTAGCTGGCTTGTCAGGAATAGGTAATTCAAGGCAAAATACAGGGGTATATTCTCTCGGTTAACTCTAATCTAATCCTCCACCTCGTCACTGCTATCGCCAAAGATGGCTTTCAGCACCTCGTCTTCGGCCCGTTTACCCTCCACCGCCTCGTTGACCTCGGCATCGACCTTGACGGGTATCGCAGGTGTCGGTTGGTTACTAATCTTTTCGGCCTCGTTCCCGCCCCCGCCCCCGCCAGCTTCTTGCGCCTGTCGCATGAGTTCGTCAAGAGTCACGGCGCCCTCGGTAAATACCGGGGCGGCATTCATGCCCATAAATCCGGATGCCGACGCCGCGGGTCTACCGGTATCCATCTCGGCATCGGGTTGCACGTGTGCGGGTGGCGGGACGTTAAAGCGCTTGCAAAGCAATCTGGTGGGGTAGAAATCCTTCACGGACCTCGTCATAGGTCCGTACATTCCCAACTTAGCCGCTTCCTCGGCCGGGTCTTTCGGTTTCTCCGGTGGTTTGTGGATGAGGTCTCCTTCTCCGCTTCCCGTGGCCGGCTTCGCGCTCGATGTGGTGAATCGCGAGGCCATAAGGCCGGTCATGGGCTTGAAAATGCGCGCGCAACTGGCGAATTCGTGCAGCTCGCGCGACCAGTCCTGCATCTTCATGCTGGCGGGCTTGGCGGGGATCGTCTTGATGAAGCCGGCGACGTACTCGAGATACGCCCGGTACCTCGCGCGTTTCGCCTCGTTGTCGGCATAAGGTGCAGGGCCGGCACCGCTAGCTCCGCGCGTAAGGGCTGCTACCGCTGTCATCTTGTCGAGTTCGGGGAGTTGGCGTATTAGTTCCTGCTGTTTCTCTGCTTCGGTGAGGGCGTATTCTGCCGGTACCTCGCTTAACGCCGGCGGCAGGTTTGCCTTGCCCGTTGCTGACGCTAGGCGTTGGCGGGCCTCGGGCGACAGGAAGTCAAATACCGATTTCCCTGGTAATTGCGCCTCACCTAGGAGCGCGGCGCGAGATTTAGGGTCAAGTTTGGAAGCTTTGGCCGCGTCGGCCGTGGATATGTAGTTTGCACCCCCCGCTTCGCCTTTGCGACGCTTGCTGGATTTCCAACCCGGCGGTATCTCTGGAGGCGGATATTTGCCTGCTGATGTGATAGAGGAAGTCAATGTGTCAAGCTCGGTGCCAAAAACGAACCCATCCAATGGTAGACGGCCGTCATGGCACTTGCGTAGACTTCTGTTTGCCCTTGCGAGAATGTTCTTCCTCGGCCTGAACACTGGAGCCGCACCAAGCGCCGGGTTGACTGCTGTAGTGCCAGCTTTCTTTTTCTTCTTATCGCCTCCTATTACCCGATTGTATGATATTTTCGGGCCAATCTCGTACGGATCTTCGTCGTCAGACCCAGTGTCGTTCAAGATGCCTATCCCAATACCACCTTTGGCAAACTTGCTTTTCTTCTCCTTCTTGAGTAGACCCGGTCGCCGTATCGGAGGACCGATAGTTTCTTCATCCGAGCTCTCACCAGCTTCCGGTTTGGAGGTGGATACTATAGGCGTCAATTTCGATTCGCCCTCGTATCCTAGCCCTTTCCTGTCCGATTTCCTGATAAAGGCGATCATGGCTACATTGTCGGGGGCGAAAAGGTGGGTTTCACCACTGTCTCGAGCCGCGACGGGCTTGGCGCCAGGGTCAAGCCTAGCTGCCCTGCGCACCTTTGGTCCTATACCCTGTCCGTCTTTCCAACCCATCCTCCTCAGAAGTTTGACGCCCATCGTTTCGCCCCCAACGCGGAAGACATCTGCTATGCCACCACGTCGGATACCGTCTTCCTCGGTCGAGCCAAGGCCGGCAAAGCCTTGAGCGGTCTGGATCTTCTCGGCCTCGGCTGCATCCGCAAGGTCCTCCTCGTCCATAAAGTCTTCTATGCGCTGTTGGCGGGTATCTTTATCGCCATCTTTATTATGACGGTTGGACCGGGAGGAAACGAAGGTCGAGGGCGTCCAGCCTTCCTTGGAGCCGACTGTGTTGAAATAGCCGGCGCTGAAGCCGCCGGTGAAGGCGCCATGTAGGCGCTTCCTGCCACGCTCATCCCTCACCTCCTGCTTCCAGAGTGGCACGTAAGAACCGTCATCGCGAACGTCGGGGTCGAGAGGTGGTAGCGGGGTGCCGAAGAGGACGTAGGGTGATTGATGGGCTTGGAGGTCTGCTTCGAATTGGCCGCGGTTCCGTTTGTATGACATCGGGGCCCTTTCCGGTAGCAGGAAGAAAAGGCCGCTTAAGGGGCTACCATCTGTCTAAAGGCAAGAAGAGGCTCAAATGACGTTTGCGCATACCAATTTGAAGCGCAGTAGGCAGCATAGGTAGATCGGAAGAGATGTATGTAGTTAATAGATAGATTGATATGCATCCCTCGGGGTTTGCACGTGGAACTATGCATTTATAACGGCGCCTTACCTAACGACCCCGGCAGATAGTACAGTAGGTACCTTGTTTTGTATCTCAGCTTTGATTCCATACAATATAGATCGGCTTTTAAGGCTATTGGACATAATTATGAGGCATGATTAGCAGGTCATCGGATCATCATCAGACAAATTCAATATCATTACTCGTAGGTACTGTCTGCCTGTTCTTAAACAAGAAAGTATGGTATTCGTCACGTAATTCCCCGCCCTCATGTCTCGTCCTAAGTCGGCTCAAACAACCGACGAAAATACCAAGAGACAGAGTCTAAAGCTGAGATACACTACTTCTGGCTCTAGCCTACTTTTAGAGACAGTAAGCTCATCAGCTAGGCTAGACAGGAAATACAATATTCATGTTATACAAGTAATGGTAAAAAGAATGAGAACCAAGTATGAGAAGAAATCTCAACACTTACTAGAGTCTACTTGTACGTAGCTGCAGGATGGATCAAGGATTATCGAATCCTGGTCCTAGTATGCCAGCTCTTCTTCTTCCACATCTTATGCTCCACTGAGCATATCGACACCTTAATTATCACTATGAGGATCACATAGGCAAAATAAGGCTTCCTTCAAATACTAATCAACGGTCGGAGGCGGTAAGGAATCAAGCCAGCATTGGCGCAAGGGCGGCCAGCTTGGAGGTAGGTATAATGAGGATTGTAGCATTGTTGGTGGTACAGGAGGATACGGGCAGTGGAGTCTGTCCAACAACGGATACCACAAAGCTTCGTACGCGTGTGCAATCCCTATCGCATCCCCTAATACCATCCATCAGGCACGTAAAGGCCTACATGGCCCACACAATGGATTATGTTCAGCTATAGTAAATATAAGTTAGCCTAGGTTGGATGACTCAAGTCTTGTGATAGGTGTTTATAGGGTTAGAGCTGGTTGCTGTGCGCCGCACCAGATGTGAACTGTTGCCAAACGTTGATCTTAGTTTGCTATGTAGGTATCGTATATGTTGCTGTTTGTGTTGATCATTTTTACAAGTACTCGTAGGTATCAAACTGCTGTTGGCATCCGGTGGCTTTGCTACATGCGTGCACAATTATCTATTAGACATGCCTTTTATTCATAGGAGTAAAGCGTAAGACTCCCCATCTTTACTTGATAAAACTCAGAGAGCTCGATGTCACTTAACCTACATTATAAGCTTACAATAACTTGCCCACTAGCAAGTGGTTTGTATTGCTCATCACACTTCTTGTGATGATATGCCCCTAGGAGTAGGTAGTTTATGAGTAGGTATTAGACTACACATCAATATCAAGCAAGACAACTTTCTGTAGCTCCAGGGTAACTCAGCCCCGCCCCTCATTGAAGTACCTATGTGTACGATATGACCAGGGCTTGAGGAAAATCATCTTGTACGTACCAAACAATGAGACGGGTACCGTGATAGGTATGCCTCTCTAGAATTAATAACCAATGCTTGTGTTGTGATGCCTGCCTGTACTTGTATGGAGACTGCTGTAATAGCTCAAAAACCAATCAATTGGCTTCCCGGATCAACACTCTCACCTGCGTGTACGCATGCTGTTGTGTTGTGCGTATTCTGCTACACCATATGTATCTCATATTATGTATGGTGTGTTGGCTGAAGACATGGCCGTGATGTAATGTCACATAGACCACCTCCGCTTGGTCAAGCAGACCCTGCTTCCATGCCTTGATTGCCATATCAGCACGTCTTTGTGTCCAACATAGAATCAGAATTCCTCAATATCTCTATTATACCTATCTTGCCGGCCTTTCCCAGCATCCTGTACAAATAAGGTATTTCTTGGCATGTCAACATTACTGGATTACCCCCTGTCAGATCTTGCTGATACTTTCCAGGCAACCCCCGCTCTGGACAAGTCACAACACAGGCGATCCAGATCAAAAGTTAAGGTATTTAGGAGAAGGGGGGGATTTTCTATGTTTTAGTGTGCAAGAAGGTCGTTTTATGTTTCCCATTGTGCTAATCTAAAAGATAAATAAAGTGTAGTTTAGTAAAAACGTTCACAATTCATTGGAAACCAATGTAAGTAGGGACGGTGGCATGTGGCAAGCTCTTGCCTACCTTTTCGTACTTATTACTACCAGGAGGTGATAAGTGATCCCTCAGAAAGTTTCAAAGGAGGAGGACAAAAGCATGTATCTATCATATTGTACTGACACATTCTGCGCTTCTGCTCCCCCAATTCTAGACCTGCCCTGACCGACATTAACAATGCAGGACAGGGACATTGGTAGATACATATAGTCATCGTGTACATACCTTTCAGTAGCAATACCTGTCAACCCTAACACGTTATTTACGTCTCTTGACTCGTCTCCGGTCCCTATCCACCATATTGATATCCTCCAGAGACATGTAACCATTCCCAGATACGCTGCCAGTCTGCAGTTATCTACCTTACAACCTACATACACCACTTAATTGTTTGATTTGTTACAAGTAGTGAAAGTACTAAGATATCATCACTGACACAGCGCTCTACAGGGGTCCAGCATGTACGTGTACAGCATACATATTACCAGGTAGGGTGTACTTACATTGCTGTTTGTATCTCGAACTACCTACTCGTACACTAGGTAGTTTGTGCTATCTAGTGCAAAGGTCTTTCATCTTTATGCTTTCATCACAACAGCAGGCACATTACCTACAGGTAGGTACCTAGGCAGTATTAGGTCTCTATCAGCCATTGTCCTGGAGAAGAGAAGACGGGAAGCGACAGATGTACGTGGTAGGGGACTCGGTCATGTACTTACTGCTATTAGAACCTAATCGCCTAATTACAGTATACATCTACAGGCGCTAACGCAACCTTAGGTACCTGTCCATGGCCATACCCGGTCTGCCTACCACCTACCAGGGGCACTTATTAACTTACCACCTGCCCGAATTGCTGCAGTGGACTGGTCTGTTGTCCGTCCATCTGTCTATCCTTTTGTTGTCTGTTGTGTTCCGAGCTCCGTCATAAAGCAATGTCGATGCCTCCCACTGAACAGCAACATCGAGAAAATCTCCATCGCCATTCATCAACTGCGTCCTCAACATCCTCGTCGTCGCCACGCACGCATCGTCGTCGCCACCATCACTCGCATCAGCAACAACCGCAGAACGCGGACAAGTACACCCAACCCACCCGAACCCACTCGACACGTTCACGCCCAACCACGGCTACAACCGCCACTTCTAGCACAAACACAGGCGCTGAAAGCATCAATAACAACAACAATCACACCGCCCCACACCCACATCGATCGACATCCACTTCCCATCATCAACGCCATCACAGCCACAGCCATAATCATAGTCGTAGCGAGAGCCAAAACCAAAGCCAAACCCATAGCCAGAGTCGAAGTCGCCGTAACTCTGGGTCGGGACGTGCGATCCAAGATATACTACCCCAAAAAGACTATGAGACCTCAAACGTAGCCCAGCAGCCAAAGCGAACTTCAAGCAAGGACCGCCGTCCCCCGGTCTCGAGAGGTGCGGATACCAAGAGTATCCAGCGTCGTGCCAGTACCCGGTCCAACCACTCCGCTCACAATAGCGACATGGCAACCGCTGCTACCGCCCCCGCCCCTGCCGTCAACAACGGACCTGCTGCCGTGCCCCCGGTCATGCAGGCTGCCGCCGAGACTCGTGCCACGGGGTCCAAGCAGAGGACCACACGGGCTTCGATTCCTACACAATCCGGCAAATGGCTTCTCGGAAAAACCATCGGGGCCGGGAGCATGGGCAAGGTGAAGCTTGCTCGCAAGGAGGATGGGGTCGAACAGGTTGGTTACCCCTTATCCCTCACACCCCTAACACGCCCAGTCTCTTCTTTCAGTTTCACATACATCCCTTAGACATCCATTCTAATACTTTGGTCAGGTTGCCTGCAAGATTATCCCCCGTGGATCCACCGAAGATGGTCACCATAGCCGAGCAGACAAAGAGAGGGCAGACCATTCCAAGGAAATACGCACCGCTAGGGAGGCCGCCATTGTCACTCTTCTCCAACATCCCCATATCTGTGGCCTTCGAGATGTGGTTCGGACCAATTACCATTGGTACATGCTTTTCGAATATGTAAATGGTGGGCAGATGCTTGACTACATCATCTCACATGGAAAATTGAAGGAGAAGCAAGCGAGAAAATTCAGCCGGCAGATTGCCAGTGCTCTCGACTACTGTCATCGCAACAGCATTGTCCACCGGGACCTCAAGATTGAGAACATCCTCATCAGCAAAACGGGTGACATCAAAATCATCGACTTCGGTCTTAGCAACCTGTTCTCTCCCAGAAGCCATCTGAAGACCTTCTGCGGCAGTTTGTACTTTGCCGCCCCCGAACTGCTGCAGGCCCGTGCTTATACTGGCCCGGAGGTCGATGTTTGGAGTTTTGGTATTGTGCTCTACGTTCTAGTATGTGGCAAGGTACCTTTCGACGACCAAAGCATGCCCGCCTTGCATGCCAAGATCAAGAAAGGCGTCGTGGATTACCCAGGCTGGCTTTCGAATGGTGAGCTGATATGTACTTCCCCGGAACTTGGAGGCTCTAGCTAACACATTGTGTAGAGTGCCGCCACCTTCTCTCGCGAATGCTTGTTACCGACCCAAAGCAACGAGCGACGATGTTCGAGGTCATGAATCACCCATGGCTCACCAAAGGTTACGGTGGTCCGCCAGAGAATTACCTGCCTCCGCGAGACCCTTTGGCGCTCCCCTTGGATAATGAAGTGATTCACGCCATGACCGGATTCAACTTTGGGCCGCCAGAAGCCATCAAGCTCCAGCTTACTAGGATTATCGAGTCTGATGATTATAAACGAGCCGTGCAACTACTACAGAAGGAGAAAGAAGTCTCGCCGGCCCCAAAGGACATTGAAAAGAAGCGCGGCTTCGGGTTCGACTTCTACAAGCGACGCAACTCTGCTAACAGCAGAGACAACTTGACAGCTCCCAGTTCAGAGGCTCTCCAAATCGGGAGCGACCCGCTCAACGCCTTCAGCCCTCTCGTCTCGATCTATTACTTGGTTAAAGAGAAGCAAGACCGTGACAGGCTGGAGAAAATGCCCAAGGCACACACGCCCAAGAATGCCGCAGATAGCCCGATGCCTGAAATCGTTCCCCCACCGGAAGCTCATACCAATTCTTCGACGTATGAGATGGCTGGCGAAAAGGCCACTGGTGGTAGGACGAGACCACGCGCTAGGACTCATGGCGAAGATGATGCTCCAGAAGAGACCAAGAAAGGCCAAGCACCACCTCACATCCCTGCGCCACCCGAGACCCCTGCGGAACTGCCACATAGAAAGGAGAGTACTGCTGCCGGCATTCTAAGACGGTTTAGCACCCGCCGCCGGAAGGAGCCAGAGAGACTAGATAAAGATCGGAGTCACCCGCCGGTGGTGCAGGTACACTCACCAGCAGATTCACCGACTACGCCACGCAAAAGCTTCAGTATCCGAAAACCGCGGGGGCGTGACCGAGAGGAAGGACAGGTATCGAGGATCCGATCTGGTAGTAGTCAACCTCAGCACCGAGAGTTGCTCAGCCCACCCTTGTCGGGTGGTGGTAATTTTTCCGGTAGTAGCAAGGCCCTAGGGCGTTCGACGAGTGTTAACTCCGCGGAATACCGAAGACGGCCTTTCGGCTCTGCCAGCCGGATCACCAAAGAACCGCCACCTACGAGCGGCTCAGATCAGTCGGCTGGTGCTGAGAAGTCTACTCAGGGGCAGAAGACGGCGTTGAACTCTCGGGGCACCTCCATGCGAGCACGGCCCCTAGGCCATGCTCGACGAGATAGCATTCAAGCAAGAAGGGCAGAGAGGGCAGGCGCGAGAGCACCTGATGTTTTGGAGGAGACGGACCTTGAGGCGGGCGACGCGAGTGGAAACTCGGCAGACAGACTGGACGACTCCGAATTGGCGAAACCTGTCTTCTTGAAAGGTCTATTCAGCGTCTCCACAACTTCGACCAAGTCAGTCCCAGCCATTCGCACAGAGCTCAAGAGAGTCCTAAGGCAGCTGGGCGTTGAGTATACGGAAATACGTGGCGGGTTTGCTTGTCGACGCACGCCGAGCATCGATGTCAAGAAGGTAACTGACGTGCCTGGGAACGAGGCAACTACGCCCGGAGCTCGCCGACGTTTTAGCTTTGGCATTAGAGGTGACCGAGATCGAGAAGAGCTCCGGGATCTCGACCGAGTACCCCTCACACCCCGTACTCCGGCGAAGGGGCCGACGGAGAAGGGCGACTCAAACTCGGAACTTTCTGAGCAGGAGAGCATTCACCGCGATGCTTCTGCCTCTGCTAGACGAGTGCCGGGCGAGACTAGCACACACGTACAAAGTGATCTCGGCGGCAATATGATTCTGGAGTTTGAGGTTGTCATCGTCAAAGTTCCTTTACTCTCGTTACATGGTATCCAGTTCAAGCGCATAAAAGGCAACACCTGGCAGTTCAAAAATATGGCTGACCATATCTTGAAAGAGCTCCGGTTATAACGAGCTCCGCACGACACTCGGACTGCAACGTTGGGCTGGCTTGCCTTGAGAATGTTTCGGGCCACCATGTGGGGAGAACGATGGCCGACTCTTTTCGCGACGCAGCTCCCCTTGGAGAGGTGAGAGTCGGTAGGAGGGCCGACGACGTGAGGACCATTGCCGACGCCTATTTTAACTCTCTTTTTTATTATTCAAGGGCTTGGGGATGTTGATCGGGTTATTAAGTTGGATCCCCATCGTTTCTCCATTACCGTATCGTTGGACCAATAGTAGCGAGTCAACAGCATTTCTTGTTCAGGGGGTCTCTTGCTGAAGCTGGGTAGATATAAATGCATGCAACAAAGGGGTGCCGTTACCAGAGGACTAAGCAACTGTATAAAATTAATATGTTTTCTTTTCCTTTTCCAAATCGGGACAGGGTTAGCGAACCGGATTTCACGAGGACTGCGCCTTCATTCTTAATAACAATATCCACAACGTTATAATCTAGGGATGAGATTGTCATGGAACGCTTGAATAAACAGCACCCTTATTAAGTTTGTACACTTGCCGACTTTGAATATTGTAGGTAGAAGGCTGTAGATAATCATGTGTTGCAAATGCAATATTGTTTTACTTGGATCATCGCCCGGAAAGAGCTTTATTTATACAATGTCAACGTTGGTGGCCAGTTCTGGATATCTCGTGCCCGTCTCCTGGCCACTCTAAAAATAGGACACCAATCGCTTGTGTACGAAATCAGTCTCCAGGTGTACCAACGCAAATTCGAGGGCTGCTTCACATATTCGCTTTTATTATTATAAATTATATGAATGGATTGAAGGACGAGGGCACCACTATATAGCCAGGCTTCAAATGGCGAAGACCTTGTGCCTTACCTACCAACTGTAGTTCGGCAGGAGAAGCTAGCTGGTGAAGAAACTTACCTATGTGTCTACCATAAGTAGGGTCCAAAGCAATATACTCAAAACACACGCACCAACACGACTCGGACTACCTAGTATTGGTACGCATATTATCCCTGGCTTGACGGCGAACGAGTGACTCAACCTGCGTTTTCATTTCACCCCAGGGGTCCGATCGCGACTTTCTAAATATAAGATTTCGAGATGGTTTCTTGCAGTAATTGGAGTCTTCTATGACGAACTGATATGACTCCAATATATCGGCTTCACGCATTGAGTCTAGACAATCGGGTATCAAATAGTATACTCGTAGAACTTGGTGTCAAGTATACGTTGGTTGTAGGCCAATTAATCGTACCCCGATCAGGTCGCTACGCTAGAAAGCCGACAAGTATTTATACTAAGATAGGTATAGCTTCTATTGTCAAATACTTGTTTAAGCTGCCAACTTAGCTATACGAAATATGTACCGTGCTAAGGCCGAGCTCTTTGGGCCAAGAAGCAGAAGGTCTAAAAATACCTGACCGGGGTACGATTAACTGGCCTACAACTGACGTAGAAAACCTATCCTAGCTTTAGGTCGATGAGAAGAATGCTCGTATCCTTAATATGTGTCGGCAACGATTTGTTATTAAACAAACCTCGAGAACTCAGCTACATAATATAATGACTACTATTGTCCTTCAATGTTGACAACAGCCTACTCGTAGTCTACCTACCACATCGTATTTCAACATACGATACCTAGTGATTTGGTCTGGAGTCTGGACGAGTAAGAAGCAAGGATTAAAGACCAATAAAACTACTCGTAGATACCTAGTAAAGGTGGTTCCACGCTATGTACGTGACTACCTACGTTACAGTACCTAGGTACGGCCTACGAGATCTGATTTAACCGGCAGACAGTTACGAGGGGTGACCAGCTGTCAACTCCAGGATCCCTCATTGATGTTCCGTCCCAATTGGGTTAGAGGTAGAGGACCAGTTGACCCCCATAAACCACATTCGCGCCAATGTTGCTGTGCTTGAACTCGTTTTGCCGATTTTAGCACTTCATCTTTCCACATCTTGTTCGACTTCGACCTCCAGCACCGTTATAGCAAACGAAAACCCCCACATACACCATTCACCTTTGTATTGCGCTACCTTTCTAAATCCTTCGGGAGACGGTGCCTATCAGGTCGAACGTATTGCGAACCAAATATAAGCTCGTTGTGGCCCGTTGCCAAGCTCATAACCAATCGGGTGTCGCCTTGGATCACCGACGAAGCCTCGAGTAGTTCGCGTGTGCATAACATTTGCACCCTCACCTTGGAACCTAAAGAGGACCCACGTCATAACGGACGTGAACACCCTGCCGCCACACACTGCGCTCCCTGTACTCGTACAGTACCAGCGCGATATCCGATTTCTTCTTTTCTCCAACCCCAACTGGTATAGCTCCCGACCTACCTACCTAGTCGACTCGTTGGGTACGAAAACTCGCAAGAAACACAAGCGCTGTCGGCGTATTTAACTCAACTCTTCGCGCCCTAATACATCAAAGACCATTTTATATCGCACCGGGCAAGGAACATACGAGGTGCCACACCACTGTTAATGCAAAAGGCTACTGCAGCCTGACCGTAGTAGCGCATTATACCCATACGCATCGAACGAACCGCTGCCATCATGTACGGGCAACAACAACACCACTATAATCATCCCGATCAGTCGTGGATGCACCCATCGACAAATTACCAGCAGCAACAGCAACAGCAACAGCAGCAACAACAACAGCAACAGCAGCAACAGCAGCAGCAACAGCAGCAGCAGCAGCAGCAGCAGCAGCAACAACAGCACCAAGTACAACAGGCTGCTATCAATGCAGCTCAACATCATGGCCGTCTCCAAAACGGCAACAACCTCCAAGCGTCCATGAATCATCTCCAGCTCCAGGATAACTCCCTAGAGAGCCTGACAGAGGACAACCGCCGTACCATGAGTTTCATCGCGGATCTGCTCAACGAGAATACGCGAGAGGCCGCTCTTCTTGAACTTAGTAAGAAGCGCGAGCAGGTGCCCGAGTTGGCCATGATCCTGTGGCATTCTTTTGGTAAGTCTATCCATCGCGCGATGCCGCGTTGAGAGAACCCCGCTGACGTGTGGCACACGATACAGGCGTCATGACTTCTCTGATGCAAGAGATTATTTCGGTCTACAACCTCTTGAACCCCTCGCAGCTTACAGCGGCCGCTTCCAACAGAGTCTGTAACGCTCTCGCGTTGCTTCAGTGCGTGGCATCACACAACGACACTCGGACTCTGTTCTTGAATGGTATGTCTCCACAAACGTCATCCTTTCCTGAGCGGGGGGCGCGATATACGATATACACGATGCTGACGCCGATCAAAATGCAGCGCACATTCCCCTATACCTCTACCCCTTTCTCAACACGACTTCCAAGTCTCGGCCGTTCGAGTACCTGCGGTTGACATCCCTTGGTGTAATTGGAGCGCTGGTCAAGAACGACTCATCCGAGGTTATTAATTTCCTGCTTACCACTGAAATCATCCCGCTCTGTCTTCGCATCATGGAGACCGGGTCCGAACTTAGCAAAACAGTCGCCATTTTCATTGTCCAGAAGATCCTCCTGGACGATAACGGGTTGAATTACATCTGTGCGACTTATGAACGCTTCTACGCCGTTGGGACAGTGCTGAGTAACATGGTTGCCCAGTTGGTCGAACAACAGACGGCGCGACTGCTCAAGCACGTCGTGCGCTGCTTCCTGCGCCTCAGCGACAATGCACGTGCCCGCGAGGCGCTTCGTCAGTGTCTTCCCGAGCCTCTTCGCGATGCTACCTTCAGCTCTGTCCTTCGTGATGATGCAGCAACCAAGCGTTGCTTGGCACAGCTATTGATCAACCTCTCGGACAACGTGGTCGATGCCAATAGTGTGGATGCTCATCGCTTGGGTTAGGTGCACCGACATCTCATGTCTTTGGTCCCAAGCTCTGACCTGTGCTGGAGGAGTGGCGGCCTCTCTACCGCCGCCGGCTCCTCTTCCCTCTCGGGCACACCATTATGCCATTACTGTCTCATCTAATGATATTTTGAAGCATCCAGGTATTTCGAGCAATTGCTGCTACCAATACCTAGCCCTTCTAGAATACTAGTCTTGCGAGAGAAACACGCCAATCTCGCACGTATCACGCTCGGCCAGAACGACCGCTGCTGTTGAGAAAGACTATGAAGGAACCAAAATCCAACAGTTGGGACGGGCCTAGCGGGCACTGCGTTTAGAATATTATTAGAGGGTGTCTTTTGCTTTTGCTCGGCGTTTGCCTTGTTTTGTTCTCCCCTGTTGTGATGGGAGGATAGGCGCAGATACACCCATGTACAGTCCTCGGTTATTCAGCTTTCGACATGCGCGCCGACCGAGCGTCCCTTTCATACCCCAAACCCCCCCTACAGCATGGTGCATGGAAGGCGTTAAGCGTTTATGATTGATTTCATTTCACTTCAATTTTCCTGCTGTGATGCATGGAAATATCTATTCCTTGTGGATGAAAGGGGGAATACCATCCATGCCATTTCCAAGTACGCACTGGCTTCTTCTTGACGCAAGCCCGCGGACACAGTTTATCAAATTGTCATTTCCACCATGGCGTCCTGTCTTTTTGCGAACGAATTTCCTCGAATTCCGCCCAAGATGATGATTATCTAGATTGGATCTCGTCGGCTAATGATAAGGATGGGCGGATGACACTATCATGTCCCCTGCATATTTGTCGGAGAAAGCCGGGGAGGGCGGAGTGGATTTGGACCTAGCGGGCGTCGAGGAACACTTATTCATCATCATTATCATCATCACCCTCACCCTCACCATCATCATTATCATTATCACCATCATCACACAATACGATGCTATCCTTTTATTATCCATTCAGTCAGTATCTGGGCGCTGTTCCGCTAGAAAAAGTTTCAACCAAAAATGGGTTTGGGGGAAAAGGCAAAAAGGAATATCACGATAATTATGGGATCAGGTCCGTCTCTTCTGATTTAATCTGACACCAAATGGAATGACTTTGATACGAGTCTCGGGGGTTTGGCTGTGGCGCCTGGGTCAAAAAAAGTCTATAAAAGCAAGAAAGATGATTGATATTCGATGGGATGTTGCATATATGGACGGGGGGGTACGGTATAGGGGGGGGAAAGGCGGGCAGAAAATAAGGACAGGGTTAGGTTCTTACCTAATGTACCTACTTCACTTACTTACCTCTTGATTTCATGTAGGCTTTTTCTGTACGTCTATGTATACGAGAGAGCGAGCAGCGCAGCGCAAGGCGAGAGGGAAGCAGTCCAAGAGGAAAAGAAAGATGGTTAACCATACGATGAACTAAAACTAGGTTACCTACTTAAGTACTTACCTAGGTAGGTAATCTGGGTGGTTGCAATAGCGCAAAGAATAGGGGGGGGAATGGAGGAAGGGCTTTAGAGCGTTATTAGGGTCCATCTCCCAAGTAACAGAAAAGAGCACAGCGTAAGAGACAGGAAGAAGTATATATTGTAAAAAGAAGAAACGAAAGGATAAATAAAAGCTGATATGAACATTATGTACTTATTATGCTTTCTCTGTCGAACATACTGGTCTTGTGTTCCTCTATCCTTTCTCTTCTCCTTGGCCTCCGAAGTCCTGAGCAGTGGTAGCTTGTAAGCTCTGTCAAAATAGCTACTTATCCAACCCCTTCCGTCTCCTGTCCGAAAGAAATACAGAGGCAAAAAAATCCAGCAACTCACGGCCAAACTCCTATTTGTTGTCGTAGTCATGTACGTCTAGGACGGGCCGCGATATGGATACTTATGTAATGTAAGATACTACCTAAGTACACATACTACGGTATATCAGTGGATCTCTGAGTATCGTGTGTTGTGCTACCTACTGGTGTCAGTACTGACCTAGACCGGTCACCGGTGTCGGTTGCCGGGGATGGTATCACAAACTCACAATATCGCGGTTGTATTTGGGTAAATAATACATTCTAGCACGCAAAACCACTGCCCAGACTTGCAGGAACACATCTTCAGCCGTCTGCGCGAACGGTACAGACAGAAAGGAACATCTACGGCATGGAATTAACTTAGCCCAGGGAGCAGGGAATCATCACCATTAGGTAAGTAGGTATCTGTCAAGTGATTCCACCTGTGATATCGCCTGTATCGGCTTGTTCCTAACAATAAAGTGTAACATACACTGGTAACGATATGGACTAGTGTATGCATATTCCATGACTCCATCCTTCGCTCATTCCTCGCCCTGTCTGCCACAGTCGTGACCCTTTCCCGCCTATTTCTCCGTCTGTCAACTCCCCCGGTGCAGCAAACAACATCTTGTGTTGTGCCACCATTTTCCTCATCATAGGTACTAAGTTGTCATGAATAACAGGACAGGTAGGTCTTCGTATTTGGGATAAGAGGCTGCCACCAGAAACGTGTCAAGGTAAACATGACCAATGGCTTTAGGTGGATGTGGCATTCAATGGTGGCACGGCACTTGGGCCTAGAGGCCAGCATTCGCACATCTCATTATTGCAACTTTCCGACTTGCGGCAGTCGTGGTAAGTCACCCACTCATTGTCTCCATTACACCTGTCCACGCGGTTGAATGAAGAACTGCATCGCCTGTCGCCCTCTTTGCACTTGTTCGTATCTGTGATGGGCCGAGAGAATTCGGGCTGTCCGGGCTGTTGTGCAAATGGGGGGAAAATCTCAGGGACGCAGATCATGAAAAGACGGTGGCAAAAGGCGCCCGAGCCGCACTCAGTGTACGTGACCCATTTCTCGTGGTCGTTACAAAAAATCACTTTGTCAAGGTCGGCGTGACAGGCACGGTCGCCAGGGGAGCAGTCGTCGTGATGATCTCTCTTCTGGGGCAACATTGTCGCCTCTTCGATCTGTGCTGGCGAGACAGAAACAGGAAGGATGTCTCCGTCTTCGTTCGTGCAAGTGATGAAGCCCTCGTCTTCTTGGTGACATTCTATGCAGGTCATAATATCCGCCCATATGCCATTTTGACATTCCTGAACGATATCGCCATTGCACCGTAATGCCTTATCTGGATCACAATCCTCTGCTGGAGCTCGAGGAAAGGCGCTCGACAGTGCGGTTGAAGAGGTCTGCAGAGTAGTGGGAACCGTCGAGGAAGCTTGGGATATAGCCAGCGCTGGGGCCACGAGTGCTAGGCTGGACAGTACCGGCCCGAGGAAATGCATCTTGGACGAGTTGTGATAGCGGTTACGTTGGCAGATAAGTAGCAAAGAATGGGCGATGTTGATTATTGATCAAAGAAGCGCGTCCCTCGAGGGCACTTGTTCGGGTTATTCAGGATATCTCTGCGTGTTTGCGATGCTACAGTCCAAAATAGTGGGAATAGCTGCGATATGGAATGTGAATCTTGAGAGAAGAGAAGAGGAATACGAAGAGGTAGAGAGGAACAGCTTTTTGTACGAGACCGACGATCAGCTCATGCCGCTACAGCCAGAGATGCTTTCCTTATACGTGCTGTTTAGTTACAGAAGTCGCGGCAAGACACATACAGAGCCTCCAAGGCGAGTAGGTAGGTACGTCAGCACATATTGGGAAGTAGGTTAGTAGAAAGGAGGAGCTCACCGAGATAACTTTGTATATCTTGCATATGTCCTTCCCGGGAACCTACAAGGAACCGAATCCCAAGGGTAAGAACGGATCATCCATGACTTCCATTCTTCCCATCCGGACATCCCGCTTTATCCGGTCGCAGATTTCACGTAGGGAGACACCTTCATGTTGACATATATAAAGCAACCCATGCTTGCCTCTGGAGACGACCGATACACATAAATTGAACCTGGTTGTAGTTGTGGTTGCCAATTAGTTTCGACCTCGCAAGCGTGTCACGGCTTTATACCTTCCTCCTCCTAGTCATGGTCTCCCGAGTCTGGATACTGCGGGTTGAAAAAGCGAGGACATTCTGGAAGGTACCTAAGTAGTGAGGTAATGGATTCTGTGCTTCCTACTCTCGTGTTTCTACAACTCGAACTTAAGCAGGCAACCACCTCATGTAGGTACACAGTCTCTTTACCTTCCTGCGGGCCTCCTGTACCTCAGATAGGCTTTATGAATTTAAGGAGTGAACCACCGCAGTCCACGGAGAGCAAGGTACGCACCCTAGCTAAGTGAGCTTGCTTGCCATCGTGCCCAGCTGCCCCTTCTTTTGAAAACTCGTGGAAAAATATTCAGCCGGCAGTCTCGCTCAATTCAAGTGCATGTGTACGCGTCATAAGTGAGGTACGCCTCTATAATGTAATCTGCTACATCGTGATCGCCTGATATCCTATTCTAACATTTAGCTCGGGTCCATGTTAGTTGTTACCCGGCAGCTAGAGAGCAACATGAAACCGCGAAAGGGTAGTCTGAGGGGGAAGCCGCAGCCGGGAATCTTAAACACGGAATGAGAAGCAAAAAGCATCGCCACATCCATGTGTCCTCACTCTTATGACAACTATAGGATGTAGGTAGAAGGCATATATGACATGGCACTTGACGTTCAAGCGCTGGCCGGCTTAGTTTCAAGCAGAGAAGGGTCTTCAAGTGGCAAATTGTGAACGTAATAAAACTATCGGCGTAGCATTACATAAGTACATACAAAAACATGCATACATCAATTATCGTTGCTAGCTAATGAGGTATACGAATTTCCAACCGTATGGCCTTTGAATCTTTGTACACAAGACAGTATCCACTCGGAGAGCAAGACACTCTGCCAGAGCAATAATCTTCAAAAATTTAGGACCATCTTCATTCCTTCTTCATTCCATCGCACGTGGCGTTTATATGCTCGTACCCTACGGTTGTCTCCCCCCAAAATGTCGTACGTTAGGCTGGGTGCTCCACAAGGTAAGAGGAAGGGGGAGTGTCGGGTTTTCCCCAGTAACGCGCGAAGAGTTCAACATGCGCCTCAGAATAGACCAAGGCGTTGATCCAAGCTTGCCTCTATCACCATCTTCCAGGCAGTTTAACCCAGTAGCAAGGAGACTTATCCAAAAGCAAAACAATACGCATAATTAGGTTGCCCAACGGGTCATAATACCGCCATAAATCGCCAGAAGCGACTTGTCATTATCATAACCATCTCGCCTCGAACCTGACTCCATATCCGGCTATCTCGTCTTTCTTTTTTCCTTCCTTCCATCATTCAGCAGACGACCTGGACTCATCACTGGGTTTCCGACCGTACCATACGTGATACGTCGCGAATATGTGTAGAGTGTCGTCGTTAATCGCTTTGAAGATGTCGTCGTAAAGATTTTCGGCTTGATCGTGCTCTATGCCGACATTGCTAAGCAGATGCGAGTAGGCGGGCAGCAGCAGATCGGCGTTAACAGTGAAACACGCGCCACGTCTTCGCTCCGCGATATCGGTGGACCACGTGCCGTAAGGAACCCGGAAGGTCTTCTTCTCAACGTCCACATAGCCGGCTCGCCTCATGATGTCCCCTATCGTAGGCACGATGGGAACGTTTATGCCTTCCTTTTTCGCAGCTTCGATCAGGCGGTCCAAGAAGATGTTGATAGGATTGTTCGGGTCGATCTCGCCATCATCCTTCTCAGCCACCCAATGGAACTCCTGCAGTTCGAACCAACCGCCAGGCTTCAGGTGTCTAAAGAGATCGCTGTCTGAGCATGACCGCGTCCCTTATGCATTTTAGGGGTTGGAATACTCACGCTAGAGCGCTCTCAATCACTTTGGGAGTCTGCGTCATGTACGCCGCAGCCTCTCGCATGTGAATCAAATCAAAATCATTGTCGTGGACCTACACCCGCCCCGCATATGAGTATTTTCCACGAGACCAAGTTGATGGGCGAGGCACACGGAACAGGCTGATACCACATGCCAATAAGTCACTTACCCAAGTGTCTTCGATATCGTCTATTTGAAATGTTACGTTCGGCGGTACACTTTTTCACCATCAGCTGAGCCACAACCATCTTCTCATGCGGGCTCGTGTCACTTACGAAGTAGGCTGTATTGGGCTGAGATCAAGACCCAAAACGCAGGTATCCGGATTTCTGTCTCCCACTGTAAAGACGGCTGACGTCAGCAAGACAGTCTCTGGTGGGCCAGCATCAAGATAGAAGACGAGTGGTAAGTACTTTCGATCGCCCATAAGCCTATACCAGTTGCGATGTCCATGACCTTCTTTGGGGTCTCGGGCATAGGTGCCACTGACATGCTAGAGTTAGTGATGAGTTTCTTGGTTTATGCGGAGAACCCATTCCTTCCCGCGAGAAAGAAGAGGAGACAATCCGAGAATCGCGGGTCTGCGCCATTACTCACGATATAGGCGGTGGTCTAAAATGTCCATGACCAGAATATGCATTAATTCCTCGCGTTGTTGCTCAATCTCATCATTCGGCAACTCATAGCGACCCTCCCGGTAGGCTTGGTATCTGACAAATCACAAAAGTTTGGTCAGCAAAAGGCTGTCGGTACTGCCGTTTTGACGTCGCGGGAGAATGAGCGACGCGTCTCGCTACATTCGCCATCGTCGCCTGGTGTTGCTCACCTCCGTCCGTCCTTCCATAGGTATGCATTTGCGGTCGAATCTAGCGTGGTGCTCCGATCAAGCCAATCTTGCGGCACGGTATGAGTGGAACCCATTCTGCAAGTTTAACAAAGAAGTAGCCGGCCTCGTTGCGTGCGCAGCGCAGTTACAAGATTTAACGTAGAGCTGCTAAAGCTGCTGGAGTGGTTGTGGGCGAGGGAAACAGATATGGAGCACACAAAGTGGTGAATGGTTATGCGCGCAGTCACGGTCCTCAAATTGCTTGAGGCAACGAGGAAGTTATTGGAATCTCGAGGCAGGGGAAATTTTATTAATTGGCAAGATCCCAGCTGGGGCAGGGAATCCCTGATTTGGTTGCTTTCCGGGATCGCATATGTAGGTACTTGACAGGGAAAGAAGCGACTAGGTTTAGGTGGGTTTAGCAAGTTGCTGGGTTTAGGTGTGTAAGTTCGTTGAGCTAGGTTACTCTAGTCTTATGATGTGGGGGAGGGGAAGGAAAAGAAGGGGAAAGGGGGGCTTTATTTCAGTGAATCTGCCTGTTCAGTAGTCCCAGATACATGAGTGGTACCTAAAAGTCAGCAGTGCTACCTCCCTCTCAGTTTGCCAGCCTATCAAGTGAAGGAGGTAGGTATGTACTTGTACGTGTAATTACCTAGTAGTTAACCCTGCCTCTAGGACCGCTCCCGCGGATTTTACCTCCGTCATTGCGTAAATACGGGTTACTTTCTTAATCTACTCGTAGGGTGGTAGGCTACTGGTAGGTAGATAATAGCTAGAAAATGATGGATGCATCCTATCTTTGCTTGAACGCAGAATAAGACATCGTATACCTCGACGTAGCGGTAGATGCAGGAGTAAGGCAGGATTAAGGAGGATGGATACATACGACGTGTACGAGTATGGAACAACAAGCCGGGTTAAACTTCAATTGGTGACATACGCATCACACGCACAAAAGTATTCTGTAAGCGTACATATATAGTCGTTGAGGTTGACGAAATGTAGTCCCAACCATGTCTCCAATTGCCCCATACCAGCCAGACTGACACATATAGCCTTCAGCCCTTTCGGGCACTCTGGACAGTTAGGCAGGCGGGACATGAGTCAGCCACGATCATCATGTCTGCATAACCGTGTCCTAAGTCTGAACTTGGTCGTCTTGATGAGCCATTCTATCGGGACAATGCTCTTGTTCTCTGCGTGTACCTCACTGTTCTGCTAAGCGCCGAACATATGCGATGTGCAATACTGCAGCCGTATTAAGAAGGGAGTGGTCGGGACACTGCATATAATACATCCACACGCTTGCTTTATGTATCTACAAGTACCCATCATGTAGGCATCCGACGAGAAAGACACCAGTTTGGGAAAGGGCTTGCGCGATAAGTAGCCGGACAGGCCCTGTTGTGGCGCACCCCCCGGACCTGCCTCACCGGGCAAGGTCAGGTTGGCGGTAAAGACGAATACAACGATAGAAACAGGCTTTTCTGGCGAACCGAGGTTTCCAAAATGTTTGGTCAAAGTCAAAAGATGAATGGAAAGGCTCAAAGAAAACAACACATATATAATGTCTCACGATCGATGACCACGATAGCACCTGGAGTTGTCAATAGGTACTACCCAGGTTAGGTTAGGGTTAGGCTGGGCTAGTGGATAGAGCGCCAAGACGGTGGAGGGGGGAATCACGAAGTTCGAAACAAGTGAGATGGGTGGGTACCTGGCTGGTTCTGTCTGGGCGAGACATCTGATGAATTGAAAGGTAGGTAGGTAGGTTAGAGCAAGACACCGAGCAATCAATTTAGGAACCACGTCCTCGGGTCGCTGACAGTTTGTAGGTGACACAAAAGTGATATATATATGACAGATAATATTGGGTATGTATTCAATAGGTAGTAATGGACAATGGACAAACAGAACCCAAAAGCCAGGTTCTAGGAACTAATCAACAGCAACTGATTGGCAGATGCATGGCTTCCCCCACCCCCTCTCTCGAGTCCCGTACGGCCAGCAGATTGATTAGCCAACACCCGACGCCGTACATTTGCGTTGAGCGTAACCATCAGGCTGGGTCTGCTGTGGTGACTGTTGGTTTGTCGCCTGCAGCCAGCACAGCACATAATATGGGCTAGCGAAACAGGCAATGGTAAGAAAATGGAGCCTACCACTGCGCTGGGTCCAAGAGCTATGATTTGACTGAATGAGCTAGATTACCAAGTAAGTACTTACTTACCGTGCCAGCGTACAGCACGCCTCCAACTTGTGTACAGCACGGATATGTCATCTATTTTGCCGAGCAACACAGGTTACAATTTGTGGGCATCGTGTTGTTGAAGGTCGTGACCAAACGGTAGTCGAATATCCTAAAATGAATTGGAATGACAGCTTGTTTGCAGCAGGATCTGGTTTTTTCCACCAAAGTCTTCAGTTTTAGTCCGGCGACGGGCCTTGAGGCTTGGGGTAATCGACCCGGCCCGTACAGGCGCCAGATTGAAAACCCCGCCATTAGCTCAAGCCTACTAATTACCATACTGCCTACTCTAACCTTTAGAGTCGTGGTAGCTTTTCGCGGAGCAAACCCACCAGTTCTAGACTGGCCTACCTGCTCGTAGTCTGCATGTTCTACTTTTAAAAGAAACTCCAGCTGTCAGCATCGACTTTGCTCATTCTAGCATCGCAATTACTGGGATAGAGCAGGCATAAGATGGTTGACAACAAGTTACTCGTAAATAGGATCTAGGTAATGTACCTGGCTTAATGCAAACCTACATAGTACAAAATTCAAGGCGCTAAACAAATTGTCACTTTTTTAGCCTGGTCGGGTATATCCTGGTAAACAATCACGAATTTTCTCATCGGTACCATGGACAGTCAATTCCTGGTTGCAAGTTGCAACAAACTAGCCTATGTATCTATCCTAGGCTAGCTTATTAATAACAATGCGTTTCCTACACCGCCTCGAGATTGACACAAATAGACCAATATAGCTACAAGAGTACTAGGTACAAGAAGATAACCTAGCTGCCTACGATATGTAGTACGGAATTTCTACTCACCGAGACAAGAACACCATCTCAGCCCAGCAAAATAAATTGCTGCAAGTTCAAGCCAACTGATCACATCATGTGACCAACACATGTAATAGCAAGGCTTGTTTATATATGTAGTTGCTGTAGGATTAGGAGCGGTTAATATGACTTCTCGCTTATATTGCCCGGCAGGAATGCACAGAGCCGTCCTTGGAATTGCCTACATTTATGTTAAAGGCAAGGCAGACATTTGAAAGGCGATCAGGATATACGAGCCTGTTCCGTTAGGGCTTAGCGTGTAGAGCTTCCTAGTGGAATGTGTGGGCTGAGAATTTGTGGTGCAAAAATGGCGGCCGGCAACGACAAGTGCACTTCTCAGGATTCCTTCAATAGGAGGTACATGAAGGCGGTAGTGTGACACTACCTACCATTTGGGTCGACTTGATTTACCCCTCCTACCTGGAGGCTTTTGCTTCAAAACCAGCACGCAATTCGGACGGAGCATGGGGCAGAACCAAAATTGTACAACATGCGGCCCTGAGAAACCCACACCTTTGCGCAATTTTAGGCGCTAGGATCTATCAAGGATCTTGTGCGAGTAGCAACAGGGCGCGCTTTGAAACGGTAGAGCCATGTGACACTAAGTAAGATATTCTCTATGTGTGTATATCAAATCATTGTTTATTTCAGGCAGGTACTATGTAGGTACTTACCTATTTTATGAATATCAGGAAATACCTAATGTGTAGGTTAAAAGCATTTGACAAAGTCTTCCAGTGGCAAGTTATAATGGCGGTTGCCTTCACCTCCTTTATCCATCAATTTCTTCAGGTGGATTCCCAATCCTGCAAAGAGAGCCTCTGCTGTGTGTGTAACAGTATAAGCGGAAATACTATAGCACCACCATTCTGCATCCACCTGCAACTGCTCCACCCTAAATTTGGAAGATTTGTGTTGACCGAGGCCAAAGGCAGGTGAATATGCCCACCTACCTAGTCTACACTGCTATAGAGATGTTGTTGGTTTCCCTACCTCCATTGCAGGATGCTTGAAGCACATAGCGTGTCTCTCACATGACTGCAACGGCATTCCTAGTAACCATCAAGAAGCTATATATATATATATACATTTACACCGTGCATTGTTAACTGTAGAAGCGGTCTGGAGTAAGAAGTCAACGGCTGGTAAGTACTTATTTATATGTGTACCTAACAAACTATCATTTGCTCTAAGGTTAGGTAGCTGGGTACGTGTGATTGGCCTGCTACTTGTAGGCACTGGCAGATTACACCATCCAGATGGCGCGATAGCTCATGGTCCTCAACATGTTAGTAAACTACTTGTATTTGTACAAGTTGCATTCAAGATATAATCACAGGTTGAGCTAAGCAGACCAAGACCGCTACCATATCCAGGCAAAGCTCTTGGCGTATGAACAGGTGCGGGGGTTGCAGTGTGATCGTAAAAACAAGACATTTCCCGCTGGTTGCCGTTCAGCTTTTAGCGCCAATATTGGGGTAAGGCTCTCAGCTCAACTGACAAGACAATTGAAAGTTCCCGTCATGTGGGAACTTGCTGCAACTACTTACCAACAAGTACCGTACTCCTGGGAAAGATGTGATTGAGCCTCATTTTTATGCAGAACCTCTTCACTTTGTAGCTCCGTCGCTAAAGGTATGCAATGCGAGGGATTGGGTGCAGCTGCATCTACCGAGCACTACTAGAAATGATTTGTGTTGGTATGGTTGTTTAAACTGTTGTCAAGCCACCAGTAGGCTAGAGAGAGCGGTTGCAGCGATGCATCTAGATTCTACGTAGAAGACATCATGATTATAGGTATATGTCTATTGTTTCAACTGGCACGCTACTGCCTACAGTAGCTTTACCACTTGATGTAAAGAAGTTGCATTGGTGTTACAGAACGGCCCAGACCACCAACTATGTGAGATATAAGTGGATGTACGTGTAGAGAGGTGTGCATTATGTAAGCTAAAATACTACAGCATCTATCATAAGCTTACCCATCCACAGCATGCACTCCTCCAAGTGAGTTCCTACGTACTTGTAGCCTTGCCGGCATACTACAAGTACGTGCGTACATTTGACCAAACCTCTATATTTGACAGTCACGGGGAGTCTATGTTCAAGCAAGGCCTTGCACTACCATGATTGTGTACATGATGTGTTTGCTTATCGTACTTTAACCATATCGCATCGGTCCTTGTGTCACAGTACGTTTAAAACGTCCCTTTATCTGACCATAAGAGGATTGCTAGGGTACCTATAATGAAAAGCACTTTGTAGGTTACTTCTAAGCCGTTTATTGGTCACTTCTAATGGGGGATGAAGGTGTCCCCCGGGCCCCTAGATAGCAATTATCGGACAAAAAGGATTATGTCCTTTGAGACACCTGCACGTGGCTTGCCTAAGCCAAGGGTTTGATTGATTCAAATTCTCGACATTGCAGCACTACATCCTGTCGCACCCTTGTTTTCTCTTTTCGTTTGTTCATGTTTTTCTACTTTTAATTGACCCAAGCTTTAAAAATACTCTCCAACAAGGGACTACCTTCTTGCAACACAGACATACTGCTGTAGTGGGTTGCACGAGAGAGAGAGAGTGGGTGCCAAGTCTGGACTTGATCCGTCTAGTTTTGCCCGGGCAACATGGCAACGCCGGTCGCCACCACCGGTCCTGTTACGGCCACGGCAACGGCTGCGCAGCCCGCAACCACGAGTGTGACCCCTCAGGGGGGCATTCTCGAAGGGGTCCTTCCCAACGTGTGGAATCCCTCGAATCCGATCAATCTCTTCATCATACAGGTAATAACATTTCGAATCCAATCACTGTAATCAATCAACCCCCCCCCGGACTATTCTATCCATCTACTGTACATGTGTAGATCGGT
This sequence comes from Poronia punctata, assembly GCA_022579005.1. Taxonomy (NCBI): domain Eukaryota; kingdom Fungi; phylum Ascomycota; class Sordariomycetes; order Xylariales; family Xylariaceae; genus Poronia; species Poronia punctata. Next base: position 204,465 of record MU401474.1, read on the forward strand.
GCCCGCGGTCCGTGGATGCGTCTGTCGCGTCGCGTCGCGTCAGCACTATATCGCAGTACAGTAGATTAGTAAGTGCTGTAGATTTGTGATTGTGATTGGCTATATATGCCTCGGTTTATTATATAGATTGAACTTCCCAGACACTAGACTAGACTAATCAGAGACGATGGCTTATGTCTAGGCTAGCATTATCATCATCCTTTGCCGTTTGCTCCACTACCCATTGTCTCGCCTCGGCCAGCCTCGTGTCATTGCGGAAGTCATCGGCGGTATATTGCTGGGTCCGTCGGTGCTGTCGCGTATTCCTCATTTCAAAGAGAACATTCTACCTACCGACTCCCTGCCAGTATTGAACAACGTGGCCAATATCGGGCTCGTGCTCTTTCTCTTTCTCATCGGCCTCGAGGTCGATCTACGGCTGTTCATCTCCAACTGGCGGGTTGCCTTGAGTGTCGGTCTGGGCGGTCTCTGTTTGCCCTTTGCGCTGGGCTATGCGGTTGCTTGGGGAATCTACAATCAGTTTCAGGAAGAGATTACCAGCAACGTCAACTTTGGAGTCTTCGGCCTCTTTGTCGGCACTGCCCTTGGTATCACGGCCTTTCCTGTCCTGTGCCGCATCCTCTCGGAGCTAAACTTGCTCGGTAACTCGGTTGGTGTCACCGTCTTGGCTGCTGGTGTCGGCAATGATGTCGTCGGCTGGATTCTCCTGGCCCTCTCGGTGGCGCTGGTAAACAATTCCAACGGCTTGACTGCCTTGTACGTCCTTCTTGTCGCCGTCGGCTGGCTCCTCTTTCTGGTGTTTGCAGTCCGGCCCGTGTTTCACTGGGCTTTGCGAAAGACTGGTAGCATTCAGAATGGCCCAACCCAGGGCATGATAGCCGTTACGCTTCTGCTCGTCCTCATGTCGGCATGGTTCACAAGTATGTTCCTATCTCGCTTCAAAACTGGCTATATACGTCGTCCTAACGAGCTTAACAGGCATCATTGGCGTTCATGCTATTTTTGGTGCTTTCCTTGTTGGCCTGATATGCCCCCATGATGGTGGTTTCGCCATCAAGGTGACGGAGAAAATCGAAGACTTGATTACGGTCCTATTTATACCCCTATATTTTGCCTTTTCCGGCTTAAGCACCGATCTGGGCTTGCTAAACGACGGCATCACATGGGCCTATGTGATTGCCATCATTGTCGTCGCCTTTTCCGGTAAGATTATAGGCGGCACTGTGGCAGCCAAGCTAAACGGGCTTGTCTGGAGAGAGAGTCTCACTATTGGAGTCTTGATGAGTTGTAAAGGCTTAGTCGAGTTGATTGTGCTCGTAGGTCATCTACCTCGTCCCCGCTTATACAATGAGAGAATACTGACTGTCGGCAGAATGTTGGTCTGCAAGCTAACATTCTGAGCCGTAAGACGTTTACAATGTTTGTCGTCATGGCTCTAGTCACCACGGTCACTACTACCCCTTTGACCAAGCTGTTATACCCGCCGTGGTATAGGGTGAAACTGGAGAAGTGGAAGCGAGGCGAGATCGACTGGGATGGGAATTCTCTCATGAATAAAGACTCGGAAGGGGCCGAAGCGCCAGAGAAAGTTCATGATGCCAACATTCGTCGACTTCTCATCTACCTACGTCTGGACAGCCTTCCCAGTCTTTTCACCTTTATTTCTCTCCTGGGCGAAGAGCATGCAGCAAAGACCGTGACTGCGTCGTCGACTACTGATGTCGACGCTGCAGCACCGCTGATCAAGAAGCGCCCTCTCGAAGTTCACGCGCTGCGCATCGTCGAGCTTACGGAGCGTACCTCCACTGTGATGAAAGTCACGGAAGGAGAAGACGCCGCCCGAAGAGATCCCGTAGTCAACGCAGTTCGAACCTTTTCTCAGCTAAACGACGTGGCTGTCTCCGGCAGTGTTGTCGTTGCTCCAGAGGAGTCGTACCCCGAGACGGTCAGCACACATGCCTCGGAGCAAAAGTCGGACTTTGTTCTGATACCCTGGAGCGAGATTGGAAGTACGACGGAGGACCAGTCGATATCGTACCGAGTCTCTTCCGAGGACCGTTTCACCGGCAAATCACATCTCGATTTCATCCGGAACACTCTCAGCAAAGCTGTTTGTACTACGGGCATTTTCATCAGCAACGGGTTTAGTGGCATCGCACCTGTTGAGAAGTCTCGAAACGCATTTTCTCGCACCCTCAGCATAACTTCTCTGCGCAGCCATAAAGAAGCTGCCCTACCTCCCATCGTCGACAAATCCCATCACGTCTTTCTAGTGTATGTCGGCGGAGCTGATGACCGAGCCGCACTCCGCTTCGTGCTACAGCTAGCCAAGAATCCTCATGTCACGGCAACGATTGCCCATCTGACATTCACCGATGGTGAAGACGAGATCACGACCATCCCGGAAAACTCTCTAGAGGACCCGTCCCCGTTGAAGCATGTCATAAACACAGAGGTGACGGCACAGGACACGTCTTTCCTAGCTACTACCCGATCTAGCCTGTCGTCTGATCTGGGCGCCAGAGTGAGTTTCACCCAAGTTTCGGTCTCACCCACCTCGGCTTCGGGCCGGGTGTTGGAAGTAGCTGGCGAGTATGTAGGGAGGAACCGACGCAACGCAGGAGATATCGTCGTGGTGGGTCGTCGACACTCTCAACTGCCAACATCGGGCAAGGGTCCAGAACAGAGTAGTGCCGTCTATGACATGCAGAGGACAATTGGTGTTCTAGGGGAGAAGGTGGCCATGAGTGGTCTGAGGGCTAGTGTATTGATCATTCAAGCAGGAGGCAAAGACTTGGATCTTTGAGGATACTTTTTTTTCTAGACCTGTTCTTCCTTCGGTTTCATCATTATACGCTGCGCTCTTTTCATTATCTATCTATCTATCTATCTATCTATCTAGCAAGCAACCTTTTAGGGTTTATGATGACTTATATAGTGTATGACATGGTACCGTTTTGGTGGTTGTCTTATATATGAACAGATGTTATCATATGACCTGACCGGACAACCAGTGAGTTTGCGCAAGGGATCCTCACTTCTTCTTACTCTTACTACGCACGAAGATATACCAACAAAATAACTAGCTAGACGGCAAGTTAGACATGCCCTACATTACCTTTTGAATCAAGCTACGCGTCCGTCCGGGAGCTTGCCTTCTCATCTACTCTACCCGTCTACAAGGAAGTCATACCTTACACAAGGGAAAATATCAATCTCTCAAACGGTAAGTCATCCCTAGCCACAAGCCTACCTAGTAACCTAGATCTAAACTCGCTTTCCTTCGTTCTAATCACTCAAGCAACTAGTTATGCTAGGTTATATTCCATAATCTACTCGTACCTAGTTTTCTTACAAGTGGAATACCTACCAGGCAAGCTCATCGCGATTAACGATGTCAATTTAAAATCCTACTTATACAAGGCCGGTGCCCGAGTAATATACCCCTTTGTTTGTTCTCAGTATTATAATTACCTAGGTACCTATCTACACTATAACGTCGTTATATCTACCCACAGTCTACAGATATATATGTATATATATTAGATCCGTCTCCGGCAAAGGGACACATACATATATATATACATTCCTACGAGTTAAGTTAGCCTATCGTTACCTTAGTTAGGCATCTTACAAACACATATATCTACCTACCTTATCTCTCCTGTCACCTTTCCCTTACCTACTCGCAACCGGAACCCCTAGTTTCCGCCCTCTTCCTTCTTCATTGTTAAATAATAACTCTCATAGACTATAGATACCTACCTACCTTGCCTAACCTATAAGGCCCGAGGTTCTCATAAGGATGATTGATTGGTTACCTAACTTTACAAGCAGTAAAAGAAAAAGGAAATGGGAAAAGCCCCCCCCTCCCCTAGGTAACAATCGATCAAAAAGCGATAGCTAGAAGTTAGCTTTCAACTTTTAACTTCTTACATCCCTCTATTCTAGAATCTAGGTAAACTTACGAGTTGAGTTTTCTAAACGGGTACGTGTACATGAACCATCTAACCTAGACGCCTACCCGTCCCAAATCTCCCTACGAAGTGTATATGTATATATGTAGTCGTTAACTACATCCCAAGTATCTAGTACTCGGTAATTACCTGGATAGAACAACGAGTAGGTACCTACCTTCCATTCTAGACCCAGTCTCGTAGCGCAAAAATATCGTACGCGCCATCAGCATGTTTTCCTCTGCTCTACCTACCTACTCGAGGAAAAGCCTGTGCTTTTTGTACTTACATTAGCTATCAAGCATGTATCTCTACCTATGTTATCATGTATGTACCTAAGCCCTATTCAGCCCTACAACAAATCGTGAGTATGAAGATCTAGCTAGGGACACGTTCATGTACGGATAAGCAAGCAAGCAAGTAAGCATCTACCATGTACATACTCGTACGGTAACGCATTATTACTGGTACGTGTACGTGTAGGTAGGTAATCAACAAGATCCCCGTCAGATAAAAGACAAAACAAAACAAAACAAAACAGGACTATATTTGGCATTTATACACGTACTTACGATGTTGGAAATCTATTGGTTCATGTACCTACCTTACCTACAGTAGTCTCACCTTTGGATTTATAAGCGCCAGCCATCAGGGCCCAGAGGTCTAGGTCTACCTAGTCTACCTGAGGAGTATCTATAATTACTAACCCTTGTCTTCCGGCTGTGATTCTTCCCCCCCCCCCAGCTGGAGAAGGAATACCAAGGTCTAGTAGGTACCTAGCATATCGACCTAGTCCTGCATGATTTACGAAGTAGGTTGGCTGTCTGGGTTAGGTACTCGTCCCCGTAGTCCACTCATCTACTAGTGGTCCCCATACGAATAGGTAGGTAAGTAAGTTGTTGGCGTCTATCTACTGGTCTCGAACTTGGCCACAGATTAGGTACCTAGTCCATTCACTACCGCATACCAAGCTTCTCTAGTGCGGTTGCAAAGACTACAAAAACGTCGTGCACTAACACCAGAATATAAAAGGACCTCTGGGCATCTTCAGTAATTACCGTAATTATCACCGGAAGTATAGTACAGTGCCTGGCTGAAAATCCACGCACCTACTCCTAATTCTATATCTGCTGTTCATCTCGGGCTCTTGTCCGGGATAGCCTAGTCTAGTGGTTGTCTAGAGGCGGGCAAAACTGGATACCTCAAATAAAGGTAGATTGACTTTAGTCTAGCTTGCGATGATGGATTCAGATGAGCTTTGACCTACGAGCTAGGGTACCATTGGTCTTGGCTCTAGGGAAAACGGTGGGAAATTCCCGAGATATGAGCCACCTACTCGCACGGCACACACACACTGCCCCTGAAGACTAAAGTCAGGCGTAAAGGTAGAGTTTGTTGGAACGATATGAAACTTGGACAAGACTCGGTTTGGTTAAAATGTTTACTTTGGGGCGCCATACTTGTGCGAGCAGTCGACGGAGATAAATCTTACCAGAGGCTAGACTAGCAGACTAGGTGACTAGGTACGGTAGACGTTGAAATCATGGATGCTGATCGCCTACAATAGGGGATTAGCACGTGTAAATATGTGAACGGTGGGTTCCCGAGTAGCACCCCCTGTCGCAAATTGTGGGCGTTTTAGATGAAATGTTGAGTTGAGGATAGTGCAATACCCTATGTTGCAGGTTCCCGACCGGACAACCGGGCTCCGATCCAGCCAGCCAGCCAGCCAGCCCTATGAGGCTGGAAATTGTGCCCAGTAGATCCCTGTCATACGTCCTGTCAGTTAGTAGCCAGCGGTATATCTGACAGACTAGGATACTGACATTTGAGACTGGCCAGTTTTGGACGATGTCTCTGAGTACCGGCACCAATATTGACTACGGTACTCGTAATGGGGACTCCTCACATCTACGACGACCTTCGAGAGTGCTCATACCAACCACATGGCGGATTTCTGTCAATAGAAGTCGTAACCAGCCTGGCTCGAGCTAAACTTTTTAAAAAGAACACTCGTATAGGCATACCTAGAGTCGAACTACCGTGGGGCTCCCGACAAGCGCCATTCGATGCGCACGTTATATTCTCGCTCATAGGACAGACGGGGCTAAAGGATGATTCCTATGATCCAAGAAATGGTGGCGTCACCTGGTAACGCCAGCGAGCCGTCTCTGGCTGCCTCAGAAGTTAGAACTTCGGCTTCCGCTAGGCTTGGACCGAGCCAAGAAGTTCATTTTAACTTTTTATTGCACCGGTAATTTAGATCGGGATTTAAACTAAGTACCTGGACGAGCGACAAATACGTGTAGGTCATCACTTCCGCCGGAGATAAACGTATACGTATACCGGTAGGCGGGGCTTAGAAGTTGGACGCTTATCGAGTTTCTTTAAGCACGGACGCTGCAACGTACTGGATCTCGAGATTGAACGGTCCCTGCTGCTCGCCGAAAAAGCTGAGGAGGGCTCAGCTATCAGACGGTACAATAAGGCCGAAAGTAAAAAATAGATAGTGGAACGACTAACCTTCGCATCATTATGCTGATTCGCTTGATATTTGCAACATCCAACGGCTTCGCATCCGACTTTGGCTTGCCTCTGTACGTTGGCCTCAGGTCTTTCCAGGGAATGTGAAGGTCGACCTCGTCCCCAACGAAGTCGTATTCCCAGCTAACTGTGCTCTGCTCCCGACCGTCGGGACGTGTGGGAAGGATCTCGTCCTTGACTATAAAGGTGTACTTCTTCCCATCGCCCTGACTAATGGCCAAGTCTAAGCCGTTAAAGGCAGACAGATTCCATCGCTGCGGATCTGGGGACCGCTGCGAAGCAAAACCAGCACCGCCAAGAGCCGTGATATCTAGCTCACCATGGAAGCGCACCTTTTCCTGTGACCCGGATATGGATTCCAGATAACTTTGGCTCTTGCCACCTCGCACACGATCGTCAGAAGTAACCCATGATTCTGCAATCCAGGGTCTGGGATAAGTGTTGGTTGTTAGTTCTCTCGGATAGGGGGTTATGTAACTGCGGAAATGCGGCTAGGCTTGCTGGTACGCGTACGCGTACGCGTAATCCGCCAGACCACCGGTTTTAAGCACAAGTACTTACTTATCTCCTCCGAAGAGATATGTCCGGGGTCCGGAAGGCACCATCGGGGATTCGGGGGTCTTTAGATCCCAGGATATGCTATTGTTAGTGACAGTGGGTTTCTTAAAGGGCGTATTAGCCCAGGGGGTTGTTGTGACAGAGAATGTTTTTGTTTGTGATTGGCGGAAAGTCTGCAGGGGCGTTTGATTAGTTGTAAATCCTTGTCAGGCAGAAGTCTGAAGGATCTTGGTCAGTGTTTCCAATGGAAATATCAAGCTCTCTCAAGCATCATCATCTCCTCGTAGGACTTTCAACCTTGGCATACAAAACCGTCCCGACACTACATACAAAAGATGCGTCGCTCGGAGAGAAGAAGGGCTATGGTATATCGGAAACAAGAGTGGATACATTCAGACAATGTCTGCTCTTCTGTGCTGAGTGTGTTCATCCAGTCGACTTGACATTGAACTCACCTGAAAATGATGCCGGTTACCCACTTCAATCCAAGTGGGAAGATTAGGGCTATGTGATGCCTAGGTTCTGTAGGTATTATGATGTGCACAAATATTCCGTTCGCAACTACCGGAAAAAGTGTAGGATGAGATTGGAATGACATCGATGATGCTCACAGTGTGTAGTCCACTTCATGTTTCCCGCGCCGTCGGACAAGGTTACCGGACCTGCCCTACATGTCAGGTATAGTCCCCATCTGAACTCGGACTGAATCAAGCAGATTTTAGGTGGATCCGGGGTGCCAGAACCTTGAGTCCGAGGGTAGAACCATCGAAAACAAATGTTCACAGCCTCAAATGACGCCAGGTGAAGCATCCTTCAAGTTACGGACCGCCCCAATATGGCCAAATACCCGTCGACTTTACATGCGTGCGTGCAGTCAATTGTTTCACCCACTCTCAATAGGGACTTTTTCAAACCAATAACAGCACGCCTCGACTTATAAAGATATGGTGACTTAGAAGCGTAGATGGACAGTTTATAGGCGTACAGTCCCAACCTACGAGTACGAACTCCAGTTAGATGTTAGATCCCTAAATTTTACCCCGTTAAGTCATGAGACGCCATAAGGAAAACAGGCAAATTAGCCCATCCCCGGGCTAAGCTCACGGAAAGGGACATCAAATCCAGCAACCTACGTAGGTTACAATGTCATTTTTCCCCAGACGCAAAAACTCCGTCAACAGAAACTCCGTGGTATACCGGCGGTTTTGCTGCTGCAGCAAAAATGTCAGAACTCTGAAATTTGAAACGGAAATGTGGGTCTGGACCACGTTTATTTCCTTGGCCCGTCTATGTACTCATACTCTGTATTTGTACCGACTAGACTACTTGAAGACAAGAAAGATGCATAAAAATAGTTCTGGTCTCCGTCGCTTTGTAACCAATTATATCGACCTCGTTTTTCTCCAGTACGAGCTAATACCCATGTCCAGAGTCCGAGCAAGTTACCCAAGTAACCTAAATGTAGTCTAGAGAGCATCACATTTCCTTGCCCTCTACAATAGAGACACGATGCAAGGTTAAGTTTAAGGTCTACTTAAACATCTTACTTATTACGTACGTACATTTATGCGTAGAATGCATTGCCCTTCTTAACCTTGAATTTACCTGGATACAAGCGTGATTGTTTGTACCTAGGTATATCATGTCTGTAGTAAATTAAGCCTCAACGGTTCTTTAAATGTGCTCGTTGTCAAAATATCCCCACCATGTCAATAGGGAGGGGGGTAAAGTTCTAGACTTCCTTTAGCTAGTCTATCGATTCTAGATAGGTAAAGTATCGACAACAAAGTAAACGGACAAGCTACCCTATTATCCGGCTTTTTTACGTGTAAGTCCGAAGTATGCGACTGATAAGGAGGGAATGGGGAAAAAGCAAATATGAAAGGTGCCCAACATCCTACGAGTATGTAGATGGATAACCACACACACTTTGTAGGTAGGCATGCGTAAAGCCGGAATAGGTTCATCAACGGTTTCGCGGGGTCTGGACCTTTGTTTTTTTTCCCCCTATCTCTCAATGTTTAAAGGTGTTCTTCTCTTCCTTTTGTTGTTGAGCCAGTTTTGAGGCTTATCCGTGACAAAAGCCCAGTACCGTAACTAACCTAGCTCACCCATCAGCCAAAACAGTATCCGGATCGGCGGGTCTAGCCCTAGAACCCCCCTCATCATCCTTTCCCTTCCCCAGCTATTGACGCCCCAAACTAAAGCAATCAAAAAGAAAGAAAGGGAAAAAAGGCAGACCGAGAAGGATAAAGGGCGGCAGGCAAAAGATCGGAAGAAGGCGTCCAGTGAACGATGGTTGGGTGGTATCATAAATGCATAATATGGCGTCCCAAATTCGTCGTCGTCAGCTGGTCTATCTAGTTGCTATACAACGGGTTGACATACAAGTGGCACATGCCACCAGAATGGTAGGTTAGGTTGGGTTAGTCAACTCGGGTTAGTAGGCTATGTAGTATCTACGCACGTAGCCTAAGACGGCGTGGGACGCCCTGTCTATTGCAGATCGTAACGATTGTTTTTGGCCGAGACACCCGCCTGGAACGTCGCCCTTCTTGGCACGACCGCATCTAGAACTGCCCATCAAGGATCATGTAACAAAATCGCGAAAGCAAAGAGGTCTAGCCAATTTTTTCGTTGTAATTTGCTTTTTCATTTGCTTTGAAGGTTACGATACCGCTAGCTCGACTCCCGCGGGGGCGCGCTGTATCATCATCTATGTGTTTGTATAACAAGTTGTGCAGGGAGTTCTTCCAAAACATGAGGGGGGAAAAGGATGAAAAGCAACCAAACGCTTGCTTTGGAGATTATATACCGAGAAAAAAAAGCCCAACACAAACAATCAACCGGAAGGTCGAGCACTTCGCCTTTGTCCAAATAAGCTTTGCGCCCTCACTCCCGAAATGTTCCCGACATTGAAGACCCTGCCATCTTCCGACCCAAAAATGCAACCCTGCCCTTCCCATGTGTAAATCGTGACGCGTAGATAATAATATATAGTCTCTTTCCCTGTTCAGACCCCCCGGGCCGCCCTATGCCGGTTTCATCCGGCTGACAAGCTGCCCCTGCTTCATAGATGATGTGACCCGAGGCCTGGAGAGTCGGGCATAGATAGAGGTGTCGTCGGGTAGTCGTAGCCAGCCTCGGAGCAGTCCGCTGAATGATCGAACGAGTGAGAGAGCGGTGGTGTCTGATGCGAACACCGATCAGCTACGATGATGGTGATGAGATTGATTGCGCACATGACTCACATGAGGGTTCGAATGGTGGTCGTACGGGCCCGGAGCGTTCACATCCACTGGTACGTAATAGTTGACGTAAGGCGACATCGGGTCGTCCGACGGATAGGCTTCCCTCTTGACGCCGCCGCTAGCGTCGCTGAAATGTGTCATAGGGGGTAGTGTACAAGCAACCGAGCTGGCCATGTAGCTCGGGTAGGCCTCGGCCGAGGTCATACCATGATATGACTGGCCTGAGCTGTAAGGAGGCACCGCCATCTCGTCCGGAGGTGGGTATTGAGAGTAGATGAAAGGCGGCGTATGTGACCGTTCACGGTCGTCGTATTGGTGCTGGAAGAGTATCTCGTCTTCGTGGCTCATAGGAGGGCTGAACTGAGGCGGATGTGCCGGTTTTTGTGTGCTTGCGTTGCTCGACTTGGATGCCTTTGAGTTCTTCTTGCTGCTCCGACCACCAGGCTGTGCCTGCTTCTCCGGTACGTTGGTCGGTGGTGACCCCTCATCGGACGATCCAGCACGCCTCTCCAAATCTTCCAGACGTCTCTTGAGCTTCTTGCCTAGAACGTAAAAGCTGTCAGTTTCTAGCTAATTTGCAACCAAGGAGAAAGAGAGAGGACCGCATACGGTAGTTACGTTGCGCAATGCGGTTCTGTATCCTCCTGCGCTCGGCCAAGTCGGAAATCTTGGTCCAGTCCTCATCCGGATTTGCAGAGCTGGAAAAGGCAGAGCTTGTGCCGTGTGCTGAGTATTGCCTGGGTGCTGGCGGAGCAGCAGCGTAAGAGGCATATTGATGTTGAGACATGGCGTACATTGGAGCCGACATAAGTAGTCGACAACCTAGGACGATTACTCGGTTGATGTGACGATAGTGACGAAGTAACTATAGTGACGTTGGAGATATAGACAGGTCAAGTGAACAAACAAGAGTACTACTACTCTGTCTTCAGGCGATGAGAGATGTTGATGATATTAGTCGAGATGACTTCAGCACTACCTCCGGCAGTCGAGGAAGAGGGGAGGAAGGAATATATACATATCAGAAGGAGAGCTTCCTTCAGCCATGGCTAGCTGCTGCATTGCCCTCGTAATCTTCCGTGGGCCGGGCGGACCTCCATCTACGACTGGGCTGGGCATGGTGGGAGAAGGCTTGAGACTTGGGACAGTACTTTGCCCATGTTGCATGCTTCTGCCCCATGCCACGAGGCACGGAAAAGTACGTAGGTACTTCTTTCTGCAGGGCAGGAGAAGGCAGGGGTCCCCCCTTGCACTCGGCTACCACAAAGGCATCTAGCTGCGAGAGAGTACATTTGCGCCGATTCGAGGTCCGCCATTTGGTCGCAACGTTGGGACGCCAAGCCAAGGTTCCCAGTGCGAGTGTGGCAGCGCATCGATCCTGGCTGGCAGGAGCGTTGACCCATGGGAAACTCCACTAATAGTAGGCGACAGGGGGGAATGGTGCTGCGCAAAATAACCCTTTTTCCGTCTAACCGGATCGGGACATGGTTTTCTCGGCTTGGGACGAATCCCTGAGAGCATCCCAGACCCAGCCGAAGCCGACGGCAGTGGCTCACTGACTGGTCGACCTAGTGCCCACCAACCTTTCAGGGCTGTAAACTGCGTGCCCAGTGACAGAATAGCAGACATCGTAGCTACTCGTAACTGGTAGGCAGGTGTCCACGATCACCAATCAGGACCTATTTAGGTTACATTACCTTACCTAACCGATAACCTAAACAGCTGCCTAGACTCGAGAGCACAATGTAGGTATCTGGCTTTCCAGCTCCCGCTGCTGAACCGACTCAACGGTTAAAGCAGCGACAACTCGCGATGAACTGCTTGGGCGCGCGTTGTATTCTCTACGTCTGTGTTAATGTCGTGTAATCAAGAGTAGTCTAATAGGCGTAGGCTGTTATAATAGCTGCTATAAACCACTAAATAAGTCAACGGCACATTATCGGTGTCCCCCCTAACGCAGACGGCGCGGCGTAGGCACCTATCTTTAGCAGGTCGGAGTTCTGGTTTGTTTGACTAGCGGGCTCGACGAGCACAGAACGTATGCTCGACTGACCTATGATTATGTGATAGGGACTAATTAGCTAGCGTGGGCTTGCCATATTTTACCCGCAGTTACTATCAAGGTTCATATCATAGGGACTTTTTTTTCCCTACATAGTTGAAAACACATTGCCAGAGCCGTGGCACTGGGCATCAAAGTTAGGTACTGCCTACGGCTACGGGGACTACCCGCCCGTTCCTTTTCATTAGGGTCGGCCGCGTGGGATGGGTGATTTTCCTTGAGCATCCTGGAAGGCCTGTGGAGATAAGAAACTTCGGAAATAAAAAAAGAAGTCGAGGTACCCACGTATTAGTCTACGTCCACTCATCTTCTGTCGTGGACAAGATAAAAACTCTCCGACGCCCTTCAAACAGTACCAACAGAACAGGTTCTGGTAGTACCTACCTGTGAATAACAATCAGAAGCCGTAATTACCAATAGCCGCTCGGCTCCTAACCTAGGGAAACAAAGCAAAAGGGCCAAGTAACTTGCCCACTCGCTCCCTACGGCGTATTCTGCGGCCGCCAGGGCTTAGAGTGATTGCGGATATACGGTCCTCGTCCGAAAGCGAAGTGGAGATGTCAATCTAGCCAGGCTGGGCGCTAGACTAGGGAGCTGGTAAGTACAAGTACGGATATACCAACAACATGGTCTAATAAACCGCCTAACGATTTCCAGGAACAACGGTTCTAGTGTCCTACCTATTGCTTGTCCTGTAAGGAGGCGGTAGTCTAATGAGGGGGCTTGCCAGTGGAAACCCCCTCGATATCATTTGTTCTCTGGAATCATTCCCTTCTTTTTTTATCCCGCCGTAGCTTCTATTTTCTCAATTATTTCTGCATGTATCGAGCAGTTGTTGTTTGCGAAATGACTAATACTCTCAGCTTGAGGATGCAGCAGTGCGTCCGAGCGTGTGGCATGTTAAAAATATCATGAACCTAACGTCTGCTTCGGTAGATAAGTACCTGATAGGGAGTTTATTGCTTGGCGGAGACTAGGTGGTGAAATAGATACCCCGAGCCCCTGAAAATAGGTGGAAGAGAAGAGAACCCCAATGTCTAGCCTGGTCCGTATGCATGCAAGTAGGTTTAAGAGCTAACCTTAGATACTTGGAAGCAGATCAGAGCACCTCTTACTCGTATTTTCAACTCATACGTGTAGATTTTACTATCAACTTGGTTGACTAACCCAGATTGTTACAATAGTGCTTTTGCGTGCTGCTAATCTAGTCTTACCTACACGTATAATCCGCAGAGAGTCTGTAATAATTTACTACCTTACAATAGATGTACAGTTACCTGTATATAATAGGTAGCAGTGAGTGCTGGTGTGGATGTGTGAACCTACGGTAGATAGGGAAAAGGACTCTGGACCGTTAGGCCTACCAAGACTTGCATACGTAAAAGGCCAGAAAAGTACCCGAGCACCCGAGTTACGTACACCCGTGTACATTTCTAATTGCGTCGAGACGCAGCCCCAGCTGGTTACATAAATCTTCTATTTTTGGTGTCCAGCATTACCAATCGCCAATCTAAATTCTCATTGGCCCGTTGCCGGACCCTTGGGCTTGGTCTCTTGGCCCTTAGGGCTGGCGAATCAACTTGGCTTGGGTACTTCCTAGCCGGAAAAGTCTCCGGCTAAAAACGTCCTACTCGTGCCGGCTCTGCAACTGTAATAGGCAAAACGGGCTTCGTTGGCTTGAAAGAGCAGAGTAAACAAACACCAATTGCCTTGGCCAAACATGAGCCTAATAACTTATCAAAGGTATAATTGGACTGGCCCTGGTCAAGCCCTTGATTAGCTGGCCGAAGCAGGTTCGATCTCTCTCAACCAATTCTCGCTGTGAAACATGTGCAACTTTGATTGATAAGCTTTGTTGTCGAAGAAACGATCTGGCGCCGGTCTAGACGACAAAAACAGCCTAGTGGCACACTAAGTTTCGACCAAAAGCCGATTTGTAGAATAAACAAACCCCTTTAGGTAATACTTGTAAGTTGTACAGGCGTGCTAGTCAATCGAAATATTAAATAGGTAATTGGTAGTTACGACCCGAATTCACCCTTTCATCTATGTATGTAACCCTGGACATAAGACGTGCCCAATGCTAAAATGGTTCTGTTGTGTTCTGGAAGGTTTTGGCTGTGTTGATGGCGCCAGCTGAATGGCTCGTAACATGGTGAAATTTACCCTCAGCTCTACCCCTTCTTGTGTCTCGAGTCTAGACGCCGAACAAAGAAATAACTAGGTTAGGTGTAGGTAGGTAAGGGGGGTATAGATTCCCATGTACGACAGTTGCGGTCTAGCCGGTTTAGATTAGCAGACGCTGGGTATTCTGTGTCCATTATTAGATGCGTCTAACCTTACGGTGTAAATCACGGTCTTTCCTCAAGCCACTTCGAAGCATTACCGGGTAGTGTAGTACCTAGTCGTCTGGGCAAAATGATGGGTTTGTCTTGGTCGGTCGACGTAGGTCGTGTTGGATTCGAATGCGTAAATCTTTGAACAACGTTATTGCCTAACCTACTCGTGCCTACAAGACGTATTGTGGCTATAAATATCTACATTACTGGTATTTGTTGACAGCTGAAGAAATTTGGTCACAAAGAACCGGCCAACCAGACATCTCGCCGCCGGTACGGAACCACCACAGCCACTAGAACCCGTGGGCTTGGTTCGCCCACCCTTCTCGAAGCCTGTCCCTTCATGACATACGATACACTACACGTGTAATAAGGTTCTCACGCCAAGAGCATCGAGTCCTTCCCTGTTCTCCTGTACATTGGTGAATTGTACGAAATGGAAGAACATATATGCCTCATATACGAGTGCTGGACTGCCATTTCGGTATACCAACGACCGGACTCGTCGCAACCAATATCCTAAACGCTACAAGAAGACATCCTCGAGACGACTTTATGGTCCTATGTTTCAAGTTTCGTGTGTATCTTGTTCGGAAATAAATGCCTTTTCACCAATTTCCCTAGCATACCTCGTGGGTTTCCAATCGACCCTTGCATAGGTACACGAGTCAACCAGCGGCTTCAGCGGCCGCGTCTCGGGACACCCCCGAATTACTCGGATTCGTATCAAATTGAGGCGGGTGAAGTCAGGATAACACGCTGATGAAACAGAAGGGATCTATGTGACGCTCGTGTTGCAGTCGCACCCGGTAATAGGTTACAGAGATCATCGGTCGGGTGAAACACGACCACATGGAGGCGCAGCAGCAGGCCGACTGTACGAGTAGGATTCACCGCCTGGACATCTATATTGAGAGCCCCTATCGCAGCAAGCAGTTTCTGTTGTCTGCTATATGGCGACGCAGGGCTGCCTGGAGAAGAACATGACGATACAGCCCACTTATTCCCCGTGAATTCTTCTCGGGAATAATAACGACACTGCTTTTACAACCCTTGATTACCTGTGTAGCTGAGTGAGATGCGATTACTGCCACGCGACATTTGCTTACCCTGCGTTCGATAGGGGTCCAATTATGGCGCTGGTTTGTGGGGACGAGGGGATTGTTCTTGAGCGTCGAAAATACCCCAAATATGTCGGGTCTTTTTTTTACAATGCTAGGTTGGGTACTTAGTTTGACTGTTTGACAGCACCTACCTAACCTACTCCGTAGATGCCATACGATTGCTCCGTGGTCTGCCAATCCTCCCAGCCCCTTCCTGCCGTCGCAACTCAATCGGTACCTCTTACCTAGAGTAGACAGGCGCATACGAGTACATTGTTTTGGTGGGTAGGCTATCGGCGACCAGTAGGCTATCTATCCACGGGGTAGGTACTACCTGAGATGACCTGAGTTCGGTGTCTTTTATCGACCACGAAAAATAGAGCAAACCAGCGTAACACTGGGAAATTGGCAGCTGAAAAGAAACACCGAATATACAAGAGCCTTATTTAGCTTAAACATTACCTTTCCAGGGATCTATCCGTACAGCGAACTTGCAACACAGGTGCGTACTGCACGTACATGTGTAGGTTAGGTACCTGAGTAGGTTTGAAAATAGTCGGCGACCCGGGCAGCGGGTACGTTTAGGGCGGCGACAGTGACGCATTTCAGTCCGAAACCCAAATGGAAACATAGTTACCCCTTTGGGATATTGACAGATAAAACATTAATCATTATCCCACACACCATCCCACATGAAAAAACGTGCTCATATGTGTATTGTAAACACCTTGTACATTGTATATGGGTTGTAACTTTTATATATACTGTACATATCGCACTGTTTATCAGACAGACCCTGCAGATAGATGGATATACAAACATCATCATAATGATGCGCCGTGCATCAGTTAATGCAGCCCAGAACCGCTTCACCGCGTGTCCAAGCCATCGCTGCTGGTGATATAATGTGCTTACGAGGATCGTAACAGCGAAAACCTACCTAACCTACAGATGCTACGCTGCGCCGGCTACCTATTAGATCTTTGTACTAGAAACTAGACACCGAATTACCATAACCTGCATTCCGTACAGCACACTACTGGTAGACTGCCGTACCTAGGGAAAATCAAATTTGAACCAAACGAGGTACTCATTTGTTGTTGTGAATCCTTCTCGGCCAACTCGGGTACGAGGTAGGTAGGTTTGCAAGGACCTCTACTTTTACGTGTATGTAGGTAGATTTCCTCGTTGGACGACACACACACAGACTCTCAGTGTACTGTACCAAACATGACTCGGTCGCTCGTGCTTCCTCTGAGTCCCTGACAAACCTTTCAGAGACTCGCATTCTCTTCCCGCCATCCGGAACCAACGTGGTTGGACGGTAGAGTTACCGTCCCCTTGGTCTGGGTTCTTGCCAAGACAATTTCCCGTCTTACTGTCCTGGCACCCCCCCTTCTGGCATTTTACCCATGCATCTCGGTATCTAATCTCCTGCTGACGACGTTTATCCTTCGGATTTGAACAAGCATCGAAAAGCTCGATGATTTTAAGATTATTACGTGTGCAATATGCCGTACATGGTGTCCACTTAAGGCTAGACAGGTAATCCATCTAATTACATACATACCTACTTCTCAAGATTTAACTTCTTAAGTTGATAAGAAGGTAGGTTGGTATTTTCCACCTTCATAAATGCGAGGCCGACTTGCGCTAGTGATGGGAACGTCCCGTTCGGTGGGTCATCACCCTCCTTGTTGAGACATACATGAGATATCTCCAAATCCTAATTAGGTTGCTATTTTAAATGGACTTATCAAAAGTATCAGTGCTGCATTTCTATTTTTTGTCTACTGAGAAATGGAACAGGACATTTAGGGAATCGCCTTCCTATAGCCTAATCGGTTGAACTTGTAGGGCTGAAAATGACATGCTCTTCATGCTGAAACAAATGCAGGACCTCTTTTCATGACGCAGCAGGCCGTTTCTCCATACGTCAAACCAGTTACTTGAAGTACGCAGCCCAAAAGACCATGTTGCCGTCTCTGTAGTAGAGTGCTGCCCCCAGACATTGTTTATCAATATCTCCGAAGACCACCAGTGAACCGCTCCAGCAGATTTCGAAGCATTATATCATCAACGGAAGATACAATAGGCTAGCGGCCGCCCGGGAGATTAACAAGGATCGCATTTAATTACCCCTATAGTCAGTAATGTTGCGATTTAACTAGACTACCCGTCCATTATTCAAAGATAGGCTTTCATTGCCCCCCGCCGGGGGGGCGCGCGGCGGGGGCGGGCGGGGGGGGGGGGCGGGGGGGGGGGGGGGGGGCGGGGGGCGGGGGGC
>MU401474.1:222574-235652 GCA_022579005.1 Poronia punctata
TAAAACGTATATCCCTTTTTTACACCTTTTTTACTTACCTTAGCCATATAAATCGCCCTCCCCCCACTTATTCAAATATACTCCTTCATCCCCCCCCCCCCCCCCAGATCCCCGCAGCAGTAGCACCATCGTCGCTCCTACTAGCGGTCTGAGAAACCTCATGCTACTCTGCAAGGTGGGAACAGAGCCCGTAATGGTGGGGGGTTAAATCCCGACATAGGTTTAGACTACATCATAATTAGCTGGAGATGTTGCTTGTTGCACACGAGCCGCCAATATGCGCTCAACTCTGTACCCAAACCCCGAATAGGTTCTCTTGCTAGGAGATGTATACATTTCCAAGTGGTACGCTATTCGATCAGGCCCTGTCTGTCTTTCTCCGATGCTACTCTATCTAACCTGTAACATACAAGGTAATATAGCGCACGCCATGGAAATAGATTTCCAAAGCTCGTTCTGAAAGGAGAGCGTCTGCTTTACGAGCATGTGGAGTAGTTAGCGCGGAAGCGGGCCACATATCTAGAGTTTTTGGAGACAAGAGTGCCCGCATTGTTCGGGGTTGCCGTGTCCTCGATGCGTCATGGGCGTATAGGGCTGAGCTAGAGAACTGAGAACACACGTCGTGCACCATTGGGGTCCACCATGCATCCAATCAAACTCTCTGTTTTGCGATGGCTGAGAGTTGATTCTAGTGCAGGACATGCCTAGCACAATGAGTAGCTTTATGTTTTAGCGCTCATTGCACGTTGGTGAAATACCGTGTTTCGGGCACGGTGGGGCTTTCCGCCGGTTACTTACCTAATCGCAGCGGGTGACCGGGATCTGAGCTGGGTCAAGAAGGATGGCTTTCCAACGTGGGCACGTTGATAGGTCGTACCATGCACAAGTAGGTAGAATTAGACTATCGTGGACTAGACTAACCTTAGTTTGAAAGATGGAAGAGGAAACACCACTATGTGACATTTACATTTCGAGTCTACGGGTTTCCTTTGGTTAGAGTGGGTAGGTAGGTATGTGATACCACATGCGTTCTTGTCAAGTCCACAAAGTACCTACCAAAACCTGTCCTGTCCATCCAACACCTGTCCACATGCCACGGCGCCAAGTTGCTTGTGCACTAAAGAATTGCACTGCTTGGCGGTGAGTGTGTGAGTCAACCGGCTCGATACGGCGATCAGTGCAGTCTAGGCGGCCATAGGTTTCAAGCAAGACATGCTTCATACTACAACTTATCAGATTAAAAAGTCCGGAGGCACCCGCAACTCCGCGATTCCCGATCCGATAAGATTCCGAGATTTTGCCCAGAAACTGGGATCCACGTGTTGGTGCCAGTCGCCGGTGTAGACCCAACTAACACAACACCCTTTTGGAGAAAGCTCGCAGATAGTTCTTAGTATTGTTTAGTCGAGGTCATGCAAACAGCGGCCGATCCAATCAAATTGCCGGCCGCCTAAGACGAGGGTTGCAATCACACTGGAGAACCCATTACCAAGCCAAAACCCAAGGGAGTAAAGCCACATCTACCCCCATTACAAATTCCGGTGACGGGCAATATGTTTCGCCCAATTTGTGGTTACCCATTAATCATCTACGATGGGCGGCAAACCGATGCGCGCATAGAGTCCGAAGCTTCGCGGCCTTTTTCAGAATGCCAGATTAACAAGTCCAGAAAGACGATGCGATTCTCTCGCAGACTCTTGCCTTTGGAGAAGACAGAGACAGTAACAGGTGGGTCACGAATTAATGGGCACAGGTTAGAATAGATTACAGATTGTAACCTTGTTGTATTGTTTTTCCCTGTCTTTGTCGGCATAGTACGCCTCAACGCTCCGATCCAGTAGACTCAGTAGGTAAAGAACGGCGATAACATCCTTTTTCCAAGTGGCGTTCGCCTGATTCCTGGTTTTACGAAGTATCTTGTTTGATTATACATATTATGTTACAATCTAGGAGGGTTGATAGAGAATGCTAGTCATCTGATCTTGGCACGAAAGAGGCTCTGCCGTTAGTGTGCGTACCTACCAGATTATCACTCAGGATCTTTTTGTCTAGTTAGGCGGTTGAGAGGCACTGCGCGATAACTGCATCGCGAAAGTATAGGTACAGAACGAACAGGCTGCATGTCCGCACGTGTTGAGCCTTGTACCGTTGGGCAATGCCTTGCCCGAGTCCTACATATTAAATTTATACAACTACATAAAGAATAACATGTAACAAATACTCATGCATTACTATCTAGTACTACCTACTACTGATGGGTTAGTAGACACGATGAACTTGCAGACGAGTAGTATAACGGTACAACAACATGCAGGAAATCGATGCAGAGTGAGACTTTTGCTTTCATGCTTCTGAAGTGGAAATTTACGGGGTGGACATTTTCCATCAGACAAATTTAACCATTGGTTGGAGTCTCGAAAAGTCGCTCTTTCTTTTACTGTAGATACCATACTGCCTATTTTGGTCAAAATATTTATGCTTGTACTCTGTTGTGAAACCAACTGTCAAATCAGGCAGACGAGCCCTGGACCTCCCTCGTGCGGGGTGGATGAGGGGGGGAGCGAGTGGTGTGCTGCGTCTGCATGCTGGGTTGTGGCTAGGTTAGCCGTCTCGCAGTACGAGTACGTGTACGTGTACGTAATTACCAAGCAACCTACATGTATCGAGTAATAGGTAGGCCAAGAAGGGCCAGACGAGGTACAATGGAAGAAACGTGTTGAGACAGGGAGGGGGGGGGGGGGGTCGGACAAGCTTTCTTTAGCGGCGACGCAGGTGCAGGAGAAGACCCCGAGTCCACCGCTCTTTACAAGGATCTTTCTCACTGTCGCCCATATCTTGTATGAGAGACTGGCGGTCGGCCCTGTGGATCCTGTGGATCTTGCATCCGCCATACCCCGCTTCTCCCTGCAATGTCGTCCAATGTAATTCCAGATCTCCGGATGTCTCAGCGCCCTTCTGCTTCACCATCTGTGATGCACCAGACCCTAGCCCTGCAGATAGCTTTGGCCCGACCTTCTCTCACCTGCACTTGGGACATTCTATGCATTCTGGGGCCCTTGAACGGATGCCCGTACCTGTGAGACTTACATGCAGCTTTACATTAGTCCAACTTAAGGGTGCATTGGGGAGAACTGCGACCTCTCGTCTTTCGTCTCTCGCGCGCGTGCAGCATTGCGGAATTACATGTGATTCAGGATGAGGCTTTCCTGCTGGCCTGGACTTCGACTCACGCCGCGCACGTTTTTTACGGCTCTTACAAACTTGCGGCGAGGCGCGACACTGGACAGCGCCCGCAAACCGCAACTGCACAATACAGCACACGGCACGACCCGCATCATTCCACCTCCCGTGCGGAAAGCGACGACTCACAGATTGACATATTGCATCAGTCGGTGGCGTCGTCTACATACCCCCTCCCCCGCGCCTCAGACAACGGACCTCAAATGTAGCAGTCTTTCAAGTCCACTAACCTTTGAACCGATGTACACTCATGCAAGTTCCGCAAACGCTCAATATCACGAGACCCCGATGCATACCGCCCATCTGCGCATACCGCTATATAGCAGCTTTGGACGAATCCCGTTGCGAGTTATAACTTATCCCCTTCATGTCTTTACTGCATCATTATGCGGCAAGAGGAGAAATCATACCTCGCCGCCTCAAATCAAGGTATCTACGACATTGGTCCTTTTGCCTCTTTTACTTCGTGCGTGACGGCGATGCCACTGGAAGAGAAGTACAAGCAACAGTCCTTCCCCAGATAGGTTGTCAAAGTCGCCACGCCTTGCGGCCGCGTCGCACCTGCTGTCTGAAGACACCGCCAGTTGCTTTTATTGAATCCAGCCGACGTAATCTCTCTTTTTAGGCGACGACCTAGTTTTATTATAACGTTATTCTAATATTGATAACCGACAGGGATCGGGTTGGCTACTTGGCCTACTATCACTCAGGCTGCCACTACAGTTGCGTAGCTTTAGGTAGGCGCGTAAATCCTAACACCGATCTCTCTTGGCATATCGCAACGCGCGGCGGCCCCAATACTCAGCCTCCTCGCATCCGTCAAGACGATGATGGGATTCCCAGCACGCACAAAGATGGCAACGGTACGTAATCTAGGTAAGTAAGTAATAGCCATCTTGGTCCGAGTCAAGAAGCGTATGACTGCTAGGCAATTGTACACAACCAGACCACAACCCAGTTGTCGAAGATCCCATCTTCCAACCTTTGGTGTCGCGGCGACGGAGACCGGAACAAATCATCCACCCCGGTCTTCCCCAGCGGATAGGACGGGTTATCAGGACAACGGTAGTGGATATCGCAGCATGATACCGACTACGTCCAACTCCCCCCTTTTCCACGTGATGCCGGCTGGTACCTTGGTATCCCTATTGGTGGATGTGGAAAACACCCATCTCACACAAGCCCCGAGCCGGCCTGGCCTATAAGGTGCCAATTTCGGTAGAATAGGCACGCGGCCGATGCGATATCTAGATGAACTACGTGTTCTTAGCTCGTCCTCGGATGCGGTGCAAGAGAAGCGGTAGAGTATAACATCCCCCGCTTTTTATCTGCATGCGGTATATGCCTTGTTGTAAACTACCGATGAAACTCACCAGAAGTCCGGAATAGGACATGATGGTGAGATTCTTACTTATCCAGATTTATGGTTATTCTTTTGCTTGGAGTCGTCGGGTCGTGAACGTAACTCGGCTGTGAGATACCCATGCTCTAGGTGATACACACAACGAAGATCGAAATGAGTTATACGAGATGAACTAGGTAATATTCCACTGACCATTCCAAAGTCAACTATAGGTACTTTGTCTTTGAAGCCCAACTAATAGGATAGGTAGGATCAATCTTCCATTCTGAACCAACACTAAGATCGATCTTATCATTAAGGGCACCCAGCATGGATCCTGTGTATACAGAAAACGGCACAGACGAGATAACAGTGATTGTAGCAGGGTTACCAAGTATCTTTTGCTAAGAGACGAGGGATGTGAGCCACATGGCTACATGGGGAAAAGGGCTGCAAACCTCCTTACTTGCATCCATCCTTCACGGAACACCGCAGGCCAAGCTGACAACATAGGACACTGCGTGAAATCGACCCCGTAACGCCGTAACGGGATAGATAAACTGCACGATTGTCCAGAGGTTAAGTCCAGTGCATCGTCTTGGTGCTATTATCTGTATCCGACGACGTGTCGTAGCCCCTGCCTTATCAAGGTATGTTAACCTACATCCGTGACGGAAACATGGAGTAGGTCAGGTTAGGTGTATTGCGCCCTTCGCCCTTCGCCCTTCGCCCTTTGGCCTTCACACTACGAACAAGCGAGACGAGACTCTTTGGATTATTTAGTCTAGCCCTTCATTTCTCGGGCCTGCTTTTTCTTCTTCTTCCTTGCTTTATTTGGTTATTATTTAGGTAGGTACCCATCACGCCCTCGAACGCCCCTTGTTTGGAAGGGACATGTACGTTGAACAAACTACAACATATAAAAACCCGAATACCACCCAGTTAGTTAGTCATCCCTCCCCTCCCCCAGACTTTCGGTAAAGCGGCAGCGATATGACTACTTACCTACCTACTTACCTACCTACTTACTTTTACCCCCTTGTTCAAGAAAAAAAAAAGCCACTGCATCATTTCTGGGGTGACGAAGACGTTCGAGAACCTCTTGTCCAAAGCCGGGGGTGATGAGTCCACATGTTCCGTTGTTTGAATCTGCCACCGTATTTTCTGAGCCGAGCCAAGTTGATTCACATAGCAATTTCGTTTTCAGCTTTTGGTATTGTGGTGTGGTGTAGACCTGGCCTTGAAATGATTCATTCGGTGTGGCTAAAGTAAGTAGGTAGGTACTTAGCTAACCTAGGTACTTTACTTATATACGCTGTTGCCAGTTCAGCCGCTGGGGTTTGGGACTAGGTAAGTAGGTACAAGTAGTCACGAGATTAACCACATAGGTACTTATATACAACCTATTTTTGACGTGTAAAGAGGCAAAATTGCGGTTCGAGTTTCGTATACCTACCTACCTACTTACGCGTCTATTATTCAAGTGCCCCAGAAAAAAAAAAGTTCTTGAGCGGGTGCTTCGGGGCTCTGCTTGCTTGCTTGCTTGTTCGGAAGCTCGGATATGTTGAAGAGGGCCAGGAGGATTTTATAGTAGATACTTACTTAACCTAGCCGCCTCCTTGGTAGGTAGGTGTAATGAAATTCGGTATCGAAACATCTCGAATTGCATTTACACATACCTAACCTACAAGGGATATGATCTTGTAATGGTGGTGTGTTGCTAAACGGCGGACCTATATCCATTGGTCGATAGGTAAATGGTAAACTGTAATAAAAAGTACCTATATAGGTATTTGTTGGCGCCAAGGATATCCTACGAGTACCTACGCTCCCACCTTGGCTTTGGCTTTGGTAGTTTGGTATCCCTCGATAAGAATTACCTAACCTAACCTATCAACCAACCAAGTCAAAAGGTTATAGCTGTGTTTCTTTTTATCCCGTTCTCAAGTCTAGTCTAGACCTTGCCCTTGTCTTAAGTATTTATCTCGGTAGGATTTTAAATAAAAGGATCGCGCAAAATCCGCTTCGAGTAGATTGTAATAGGTCAAGGTCAAGGTAGGTAAAGTACCTAGACAGACTTACATGACTATGTAGGTACTAAGGGACTTATTATTAACAACGCACACGACATCATAAAACGCGCCCTAGACTACCTAGTATAACCACCCCGTGTTTCGTTTCGTTTCGTTTCGTTTTGTCTACCCCGATGCTGTGTATCCATCCCGGCCATTGAATGAAATCCCTGATCCCACCCCCCCGGTCTTTTGCGTATGACCACATGACCATGATCTGCTGCCCGTAGGACGTGGGCTTGAGACTTTGACCCATATCCCCGGGTTTTGAAATATTATTATCATTATTACCGCGTAGGTATTCTGCCTTTCTTAATACCGTATACGTGTCTGTGTATTTGTGAGTGAGCTTCTGTATCAAAGCGCAGATATAGCTTTCTTACTCGGTAAAAAGCCCATATATAGCTTTAAACAGATATTATAGCCGAGTATTCAACATAGGTACTTAGATAATGTGTCTGTCTTGTTTTGCTACCATGTTACCCCATCCCTTAAAAGTAGATAGACTCCCTTCTCAAGTGAGTAGGTACAGTTGGCCGAGAGAGAGGGGGAGATTGACAAGGTAGGATTAACAAGAACACACCTACTATTTCCTTCTGCCTTACCTTCTAAAAGATCGGTCAGTTAAAGCAACCCATGGCGGATAGGGCAGAACCTACTTACCTACACAAATATCCCGCTTCGGAGACAACACCTCATATGATTGATAGCCGAGGAACGTCTACGTAGATAGGTAAACGTAGATTGGACGCCCTTTTCCCTCTTTTCATACATCCCTACCCAGCCTGTTAACGTACGTGTATTCTTCAGCTCCTGGGTACACGCGCTCACTCCCTCTACCAGATAAAGCTTAAGATAAATGACACAGCCGCAGTCTGGACTTTTTGATACCTCTCTTTTGAAAGACCCTTCTTGAGGATCAATTCCCTTTTTTACGTGTAGGGCGGCGACCTACCTAGGTAGGTTATATATGGTGACAGTTACCTGGATGGGGCTCTGCAGTTCTAATTCCAGATCCATTTTGTGTGATAATAAATAAATAAATAGATACTCTACGAAAGCCAAAAATAGAACCATGTCGCGCTCCTTTAAAGAATGATACATGGAAAGGGAATAAAATAGGTATGTAAATCTTTACCACTTGAGAAGAATATGGTTGCCTACTCGTACACGTATTTTACTGAGGCATTGCCGACTAATTGGAGCGATATGAGTACGGCGTACACGCGTACTGGTCTGGTCTGTCTTCTCACCCTCTTGTATTTCTAAAAATAAAAAGTGGTGAAATAAACAACATACCGAGTTTCTCATTTCAGGACTTTAAACTTAGCACCTATTGAAATTATACTCCCTCTCTTGTACGTAAAGGCGAAATAGGTAAACAAGGAGCAAAGAAAAAGGAGAGGAAAAGGGGGTACCTACATACTTACCTACTACATAGCACGCACCCCACTTCCTGATTCCTTCTAGAATAGAACATAGAAACTCGGGACTTTGTATACCTATACTTATCTACTTGTACGTCCAAATATATATAGATAGTTCTCATATCTTTTTTTTATAGAAACGTATATTAACCATGCTATTTCTTGCATGTAGATAGATCTGGCCTAGCCCTATGTGCACCACTCTTAATAGGTAGTAAAATGAGCAAAACTAATACAAGAAAAACAAGGGAAGTTTCTCCTCTATACTTTACTTACAAGTTCTATGTTAGATTTTTGCAACATACTAAGTACTTTACACCTTGAATTAACCCAGTCTATCTATTTAGTATCTATCCATCTATCTATCCATCTATCTATCCATCTATCTATCCATCTATCTATCCATCTATTTATTTATTTATCTATTTATCTATCTATCTATCTATTTATCCATCTATTTATCTATCTATCTATTTATCTATTTATTTATCTATTTATCTATCTATTTATCTATCTATTTATCTATTTATTTATCTATCTATTTATCCATCTATCTATCTATCTATCCATCTATCTATCTATCTATCTATCTATTTATCTATCCATCTATCTATCCATCTATCCATCTATCTATCTATCTAGTAAATATTTCTTATCACCTTTTTCCTATTTGTCTCTTATTGTTGCAGATTTTCAGCTTCTAATTTTATGTCAAGAAGTATTAATACCTGTTTTGGAGGGGAGGTAGGGGTGTATAGAGGGGGTATGTATAGCACGGGAAAAAAAGGGAAGAGGATTGGATGCGGGCGCGTTTCCCCGCGTGGTGGGGGAGGATGTGATATGATGTGATGTGATGTACTTTTTACAATTTCCGACAGCATCAACCTACCTACATATACGCGTATACAGACATGAATCGAATCAGTTTTTACCCAGCTGAAAGGATCAAGGCCTTGGCCTATTGACGTAGTGTAAGTACTTATAGGGACGAAAGGGCAGGTACCATTGTGTTTCATGTGTGATACAGTATATAGGGAGATAGGCAGCAACAAGTGGTACGAAGAAACCCCTCGTGTGACCCTAAAGGAAGGGAAGGAAAGGGACAAGAGATGAAAAAAGGGACAGCACATCAACTTTTTACAGCTCAACTACTACTACTCTCCAAGGAATAGGTAGGTAGAATTGGCTGAAATCCCTAAAATAATTAATCTAAGACTATCGTAAACTAACAAATGTCCCTATGATAGATATCTTGCACGCTTAAACGCGGCGCGGACGTGCTAGGTATATGTGTATATTTTAGCTTCCTTTCTAAACAAGCACCATTATTATCATGTCTTAGTCGGAAGCCGTGCCGTAGTTCTAAACCAATAAGTATCTGTATATAGCAATGAAAAACACCCTAACCTATGTTATACTAGAAGGATGCAGACAGACAGTGTTGCAATTGTCAAAAGTGCCGATATTGCAACAAAAAGTTTTGATGGCATAAGTCTACCTCCTATCATAGCCAGGATACGTCGCCTATTTGGTTCGATACCTTGTTTATGAATAAGACTTGGTGCATCACGAGATGTTCTTGTTCAACTATACCAAGACCGAATCCCTTTCCATCACATCCCAATCCATTCGCTACCTGGAGTCCGGAATTTTGGACACCTGATTAATAACCGTCTCTTGCCGCCCCCCTCCCATCCTCAAAACAACACCAAAAAAAATCACCCGACCGCGTATAAAAAAAAAAGTGACCGAATACTTTCCGACCCTCACGCACCTTTCCCCCAATGAACAGGTTTCAAAACCAACCCGTACTAAGTTAAGGCAAAGGAAGGAGACCTGGCAGATAGTTAAAAGAATGTAAATCCCTCTCGGCCCTTTTTGGGGGATATGCTATTAGTATCTACACCTTGGTAGTAGGTAAGGTAGGTAACGCAGCTGTGTGATGGGACAGGATGGATGGGCTAAAAAGTTGAGGCGCTCTTGTGGACCAGTCGAGACCTTTCACCCACCTTTCTTTCCCTCAAACTCGGCGTCAACAAAATACAGGCTTTATATCTTCCATCTTTACGTATATGTTAATCCAGCACGCAAGATATAGGTAGACCGCTTAAACCTAACCTAGCTTGTCTCGGTACGAATTGCCTTATTCTCCTAAAGAAAAGGCAGGCGTGGTATTAATCACTTGCAGTAGGTTTGCACGTGTTTTTTTCCCCTTCCTTTTTCCTTTTATCCTTCTTATAGGATGAGATTAATTAATGAAATACATATTATAGCAGTTTCTTTTTTCCTTGTTTTTCTCGGTGTGCATATATACCGCTTGCATTTTATTCATGCTGCCGCAAGTGGGATACGGCGTATTCTTCCAAGGTTACATACCTGCATATACGTGCCTACCTGTTAGATAGAGTCGCAGCAGCCAAAAATGACCCAAACTTTTCCTTCTCTTTCTTCTTCATTCATGTTTCTATCTACATGTAGGGATAAGATAAATGCGACCCGACTATAAATAGAGTATAGTAAAACAAGAGAAGAAATCCAAATATTCTGGTTCGTATGCAGCACTTGTATTTTGTTTATTTCTTCGGCACCGAGTCGGGGGATGAAATAAAATGAACAAAGGGTGGGAGAAAGGGGAAGGGCGAAGGAAGTGTCGATCCCGAAAATGCGACCAGGGCTGAGTTTAACGTTTTGGGGAATGTCACGGTTTTATCTAACCTAACCTAGGCTGCTCGGCACCTACCTACTGTCTTGCATCCTTAGTAGGAAAATAATATGTCGCAGTTTTTATTTGTACTCGTAGGTAGCGGTCTGTAGGAAATGATACCTACCGTGCCTTTTGCAACCTTTTCGGCTCCGGGACTGGAGACTGGATCTTCACCCAACCCCTGTCAATGTCCCGGACGGACCCTTGCTGTTTTCGACCCGGTCCCGGAGAAAATACCACGTATCGTACAATTCACTCATTCGAGGTCCCTATGCTCGACCGGATAGGTATTGTTGGTATTCAGCCCGGATGAAAAAGATACCTACTAGAAACATTGAAAGAAAGGCCATCACTGGTAACGGATGGAACCGAGCCCGACGTCCTGGTGGCTTTACTACATAGGTTAGGGTAGGTTAGTCTGGGCCTTTGGTGTCCGTCCGTTAAACTTCAAGACCAAGGGGCTAGGGGAGATGATCGACAAGGACCTATGAAGGTTAGGTTTAGGCTAGGTTAGAGACGTATGAAGTGAATTCTCCCTGCCGACGGTATACGGAATCCTCGTACATGTGTCTGCGAACACTTTGACGTATCTATCTATCTATATAGCCAAGGGGAAAGGAGTCGCACAGAACTCTATTGCCGTGTACGCCGCATTGCTTATGAGAATGGTAGTGATGGTAGACTTGTCGTCTCAACTAACATATGGAGTTCAGGTTGCTTGGCTTACTTGGTCTATTTAGTGCGGGTTTGGTGGTTTGGTGCCCCCCTTATCTCTTTCCTGGGGACAATACACTAATACATCGTGCAAGTACCGACGACATGAGCTGGACTGAATTGTCTTCCTAGAATGACCGTCCAGAGAGAGAGAGAGATAGATACGCCATGAACAGATAAACCGGGTAGAACGATGCCGGTGGTGTATATCGCACCTAAGGATAGGGTCCATGGAAAGAAAGTAGGAATCGTCCCCCTTACCTTTGCCATTCTTCAGAAGTAGTCATGATGGGAAGACGAGTCCCGACAAGGTTCTTGAAGTTTCCGTGAGACTTTTCCCCTTCACTAACTGTACAAAAAGATACCTAGAAGTTACGGCGCGGCGGTAAGGTGTTAGCGATACCAGGAGACTACCCCCTTACCGACACCTAACAACTCGAACACCTTTCCCTTGACGTTGGAAAGTATCACATTGAGTATCTAGTACCTAGCGGTTAGGTAGCTCTTAGGTCTTCCTCAATGATATATCAAAGGAAGTACGGTACATCTCTACAACAACCGCTACCTACCTACTTATTCCCATCGGTAGGTATCCCTTACCGGTATCTAGGAGCAAGGCGGAAAAGTGCCGAATGAATAAATCCCAGACTAAGGACGTATACCAAAGGACTCTTTCTTTCGTCCTAGGTAACCTACAGGACCATAATATGGAACCAAAGTACCTACATACATTAGAAAACGTAGCTGAAACGAAGATAAATAGAGAAACATCTCACGCTCCTTGTAAAACAGAAGTACCTACCCCTAGCCAGGATTACAATTACAAACATGAGATCCTACGATGACGACAGTGACGAAACACTCGGGAATCGTCACAAACCCCGGGTTCCCATGTTGACATCGTTCTTACGAAAATACATACAGCGAGCGGGTGAAGGTAGACTTCTAGTTTACGACCCCAGAAGCAAATCAACAAATCAATCTCTCAGCAAGGCAAGGAAGAAAAAAAAGGAAGAGAAATGCGGCCGCCTTCGTAACCAACCCTCTCGGCCGCCCACTCCCACTCCCACTTTGCTCTGACGCAATACCTACTCACCTTATCTATCTATTTACTTTACATATGAGCTAGAATCACAAGCCAATGTAATTGCAACAAAGAACAATGTTTTCTTTTGGAATAAATGAATAAATATAAAAATAAAAAAACGCCCGTCCATCTTATCCCCCCTTACCACCCATCGCGGCCGCATCTACCTAGCCCCTTGTCTAATACATTATACTTCTTCTCCTTATTCTCATTTGCTCTATGTAGCTCAAGTTCCGTTATCTCGGACACATTCTATCTATTTATACAGACATCCACGTAGGTAGCCACATATACATATAAAAATACAAAGGCGACAGAAGAAGGGGGCCGGGGGGGGGGGGGGGGGGGGGGGGGGGGGGAAAAAAAAAAAAAAAAAAAAAAACAAAAAAAACAAAAAAAAAAAAAAAAAAAATAAGTAAAAAAAATAAAAAAAAAAAACAAAAAAAAAAAAAAAAAAAAAAATCCCCCAAATTAAAAAACCGCCAAAAAAAA
>MU401474.1:235662-304364 GCA_022579005.1 Poronia punctata
AACAAAACATCCAACTAACCCCCCACCCCCCCCCCCCAACCGCCACCCGCCCCCCCCCCGCGCCCCGCCGGGGGGGGGGGGGGGGGGGCGGGCCGGGGGGGGGGGGGGGGGGGGGTTGAAAATCAGACGTCATCTCTCTCATCTATCCGGGAAGAGAAAAAGCCAGATATACACATACATCTTTTCCGGTCCGCAATCAATCCATGAAAGTATTTAGGTATTTACAAGGCTACACATGGAACGGAGCATTTGAGTCTTTGAGTTACAGTATCTAAATTTTAGAACTACTTACCTAACTCCCCTAGGTTAACCTAACCTAGGTGGTAAAGGGGTAAGTAAACCCATTCTAATTCTCTCTCTCTCTCTCCTATAGACCTGAAAACCTAATATAAAGCCTCGCCCTTCCTTTATATTTAGCCATCCTTGTTAGTCGAAGCCATTAACTATATATAGGTACCTTGAGGAACACAAGCAGTTGGGATCTTCGTACCCAATTTATATATATATTGGGTGAAGGGGGATGATGAACAAGAGAGCTCAACCGTCATAATATATACCTTACGCAACAGACAGTTTAGTTCAGTTCGCCCTTGATTTAATAATAGACAAGACTATGATACCATATAGGGGCTGCAATTAGATGGCGTTAACTTAGACGACGAGCTATAAGCGTTATGTTTTCTTCTCTTAATAACCGGATTTGACTACGGGGAAGTATTACGCTTCCTACATAACCCGCTGGAACTCACTGAGATTGCTTAGGTTCAAATGTTGAGGGGGTAGGTACTTTTGCTAGCAACTCGTCCTGAACAAGACAACACGGGGCTTGCTTAAGATTCCTGGTCAAACATAATAGATAGGGAAAACGGGTTAAAAGAGCTGTGATATAGATTTTTATTCCGAGTAGCAGCAAGAAAACCTGCTGCCCGGTTTGGGTATAAACAGACGAATTTGTCATGGTATAGAAATCGCTACCTATCAATCGATCAAAGAAAGACAAGGAAAAAGGAAAGGTCATTGATATTGATATTATAATTCGTCGCTCAAGAATCCCGCACCTGTGCAAAAAAACGCCCGAAACTTAGATTCCATAGAAAATATGACTTTTTGATGCGTACCATACCCCGAGCCACAGATCTCGAGCACCATCCCAGTACATAAAAATCTTTGAGCAGGGGTATACCGAGATATCTCTACTGCTGGCTTTGACACATAACGCTCAAATGATGGAAGACGTACGTGTTTGCCGAACTAGTAATTCTTCGAACCAATCATCCGTAACAACCGCGGAACATCAAAATGAAAAGAGGCGTTCCAGTAGAGTTGGAAAGGTAACTATGTATAATGAAAATGACGAAATAAAAAGGGCCGGCTGATATCATGATTCGCAGTGACATGATGGAGAGCCTTCTTTGGCCACTTTATCTGACGCTGATTCCGTGACAGATTTGTCGTCGCTCTCTTTATCTTCTTCCTCTTTCTCCTCGCTGTCGTCCTCGTCGTTCCCCCCCATGTCGCTTGAATCGTCGCTTTCCTCATCTGAGTCGCTGCTCATGCTGCCATAACCCGTGTCCGCGTCGAAATTCATTCCCACGATATCACGAGTAACGGCAATGCATCGTTCCACAATCTGATGTCTGACTTCGGGCTCCAGAGCGCATTCCTTGCCTGTCCATATTCTCAACGTGCCCGCTAGTCGTTCTAATGTACTGGCACATGCTTCCGACGCGAATTCGTGCGTGGAGAGACGGTCCATTAGTTTGAATGTCGCCGTATACCCGAGTAGTCCCATGTCACAAGCCGGCTGGAGTTGATTGATGACGTTGTAGATGTCGACCGGCTCGTCCGGCGGCGAGAACTTCTCCAAGTGCGCTATAGCCATGGCACACAACAACGAAGTACGAAGTTCGGCCGTCGTGACCAGAGAAGACGGCAACTCCTTCAGTGGAGTGAGCGACGATCCGTGACTCGGCGAGGTATTATCGCCGTTCGACGCGAGAGCCGGCGTCACCGGGCCGATAGCTTGCAGTGCCGCCATGATGTTGATGCTTCGCTTGTCGTCGCACAACAGAGCTCGGGCCACCAACGCGCGATGTTGGGCCACGGACCCGATCGGCGCCGTTCGAATAGCGAGCGAGATCTTGTTCTCGATCTGTAGTGATTCACTGTCCTCCTCATCCACAAACAGGCTGGTGGTAAGGACTTGTTGCAAGGTCATGCTAGACCACCAGGCAGCCACAGCGTCCATCGGCGATCGAACTGCTGGGTCATCGATCACAGTGCCCATGCCGTCGATGCTAGTGACGGCATTGCGGTCCGTAGGGCGGTTCCAAGCCAAGTTATGAGCTCGTTGAACGATGGTCGGGTTGAGCACCCCGTCGCAGTCCTGCTCTAGCAGAGCCGCGAGATGGTCAGGTAGATCGTCATCTGGCAACTCGTGGCCATTCCGACGCAACTGGACTGTGAGGCGATGCAATTGCTTGGCCTCGTTCCACCTCGTCCTCGCCAATTTAGCGGCAAACACCTGTGCGCCTGCGGATAGCGCAGTCACACCGAGTTCCCATAGCAAGACACGGATATGCAATGCGTTCAACATGAGACGGAGTGGCGTGGTTGGCAGCGTGGCTGAAGCAAGCAAAGTCAAAGTCAACCGGCTTCTGCTGATCTCGACGTCGCCGCCGGCCAGTTGAGCGTCGAGAGCAATGGCCCAAGCCTTGACTCTCGCAATCTCCTGGTCCTCGGTAAGTCCTGTTAGCAGTTGATAGCCGTGGATGCCGATGAGATTTCGCAAGCTCAGCTTGATAGTCTTGAGGCCGAGGGCCGCTGCTTCTAAAAAGAAGTTATGGCGTGGGACCCAGACAGTCTGAATCGCCGTAAGCCAGGCCTGCTGGCGAACATGGATAGGGGAAGCAAGTGAAGGGGCTGCCTTTGGCGCAGCGAGATTGAGTTTCGTCCGTTTTGGATTGGGCGGCTTCGAGTTCATGAGCGACGGCATAAGAGCCCACCAGAGACTGCACAATAGCAAGACAACCTTGATAGAGTAGATGAACCGTGCGCCCTGCAAAGAATATCCCATGAAATTCACCCCTAAATTGGAGTTGACGAGCTTCAGTAGATGGATCGGAAGTGCGAATAGACCGCGACCTTCAGGTGTCCCGTTGCTCTGTTCATTCTCGCGAACGGCTTCCATCAACATGAGACCGGCTAGAGATCCCACCATCAACTTGCCAAAATATGGACTAGCATTCTGCCAGCCCCCTCCATGCATCTGCTGTTGCTGCTGCTGCTGTTGTTGAATCTGCTGCTGACGTACCAGAGCAGGGTTCGGCCGATAGGACTGCTGGGGTACGGGATAGGGTTGCCCCGCAGCCATCTGAGCGGCAAGGATACGTTTCATCTCTTCCGGCACTTGAATCATGCCCTGGGCATCGCCCCTGCGAGGGGTCGACATTGGCGAGGGCGCAAAAGTGCTCGGCTCCTGTGCATACGTGGTGGGTGTAGGTGGTGCATGCTGTTGCTGATGAGGGGTCATGGCAGTGTTCATAGCGCCTGACATGAATAGTTTCTCGAAAGCGGCAATTCGTTGCTGCATAGCTGCATTTTCGCCCACAAGTCGGGAATTGCGCTTCTCCAGATGGCGGATGTATTCGGTCGCTTTACTCAGGACCTACGTCACGGTTAGTCAGGGTCAAAACCTAAAATAGACGCCAAATGTAAATTGCTGGTAATAGTACCGTTGCTTTATTTAGTTTATGGGCCGGGGTCAGGCCCTGCAGTTCTTCTCGGTCGTTGGTGGTGTCCTCGCCTCGTGCACTCTTCGACATGATCCGTAGGCTGGGCACACTATCTCGCAGAGCTGCGATCTTATCGTTCAGATTTGTCCGGTATCTCTTTTCGATCATATTATGGGCAGTCTTCTTCACAGGCTGATGGCCGTCTTCGTCATCGTCATCGTCTTCATCGGCCGACGACTGCTTCCTCTTGCGAGAGCTGGCCTTTCCCAGATCCCTCATCTCTTCGGGTGAGGAAGACATCGAGGACTTGCCGCGACCCCCAAACGAGCCGGGGCTGGGCTCGCTTCGAGGGGAATGATAAGGGATACTTGGCGGCATAGCAATCTTCTGCAACTTCTGTCGCTGTTCGTCACTTAAAAGGCTGACCGCGCCTTGGGCCGCAGGAGGAGCGGGCGGCACGGACGATCGCGTGTGCGAGACATCGGGCGAGGCGACGGGCGTAGCCATCGCAATGGCCGAAGGGCCAAGTTCGTTCGTCATGGGCATCGAGGGCATCGGGACAGACTGCTGCACAGGAAGGCCATCCTGCATGGTATACTGTTGATTCAGGTTCCATCCATCCTGGTACAAGGGGCTGGCGTCGAATGTGTCGAATGGAGGGGGTTCCTGAAAGGGCCAACTCGAATCGTGAAAGAATTGCTGCTCGTCACTAGCCGGTAGTGAGTCCCCGTTTCCGCCACCAGCAGAGCTGCTGCCCTGGTAGTAGGCTGAATTGGGATCATCGAGCCCAAAGAGGCCGGAATTGCTCTGACGGTCGGTCATGCTGATGGGCTCACCAGATGCACGCGTGGTTCGACATATGTGAGGTGGAAGATAATGGGCAGGTCAGCACACAAGCGATAAGCAATAGAACGTAGGCGGCGGACAATCGGCAGGGGGGGGTGTGGCTTCACAGCCAATCTTGGGTCAACCGCGCGAAGAGGAAGAGTAGGAGACCGGAGGAGGGGGGGGTTGGAGCAGAAGACAATCGTGATTAGGTAGTTGCTAGTGGCCTGATCCGAAGCGGGTCGAGGGGAGTACCGGGTAAGGAAGTATACAGTAGTGGCCTAAAGATATAGTGATACAACCTAGGTGGGATAACTGCTCGCTGGGCCCAAGTACCGAGTAATTTAGTTATGTTAGATACCCAGTTTAGGAATATGCGGCCACCAAGTCGACGGGTCCGGTTATGTCTAGTGAAAAATAGCAGCAGATAAAAACCAATCTACCAGTATATGTATGTATACTAGCTCCCTTCCAGTCGCGACTTGAGAAGGAAAATTGTTTTCAACGTCCAGCTAGGTAGAACGCTAGATAGGTGACTTTCAACACGCTGCTCAATACTCCGGGAGGAGAAAAATTCGGGGTTGGCTCGAATCAACCAGGTAAAGAAGTGAAGTTTTAAAAGGTGAGGGAAGTTGACGGGCAGGAGGGAGCTCGTTCTGTGACACCTAGCCCCCTGAAGACTAAAGTCTGATGCTGTGTAAGTCTCAGTAAGTAATTTTTCAATATATATTGCCCATCTATCGTGCTAATGCTAGTTAGAATAGTCTGTTGTAATAGGTAACTTTCCATACCTCTCAAGTGTTTGATACAACTTAAATCTAGCACGGCGAGTACAACTCGTAGGAGGCAAATATGTAGCTGTGTACGAGTACGTGTAGGTATATGTACACGTACGTGTATGTGAATTTCACGGGTATTGCCCGTCGCTCACTAACTATCCCAATCTAACCCCTTTCCGACCGCTTAGCTTGTTACTTTCAGGTCTAAGCAAAATTCGGGTGAAATTGAGGGATATGACCGGGCGTTAGTGAGCAAGGCGAGAAGAGGTTGAACCAAATAGGTAGAGCTACTCGTAAAACTCTAATATGTCAAGTGAGCTTGGAAACCGAAGATCATGGGGAATGAGTTGGCGGTCACCAGGAAGTTGGATCTGGTTGGGAAACGAGAGTAGGCCAAAGTGACAGGGAACCGGTATTCCTGCTCGATTTTTCGCTGTGGCCGTCTACTAACCGAATAGAACGGACAGGCAGGGCTGTTAAATTAGTATATAGTAATTAGTACTACATGTAGTATTACTACATGTAGTATAGTATTAGTACAAGATTTTCATTACTATAGTAGTATTAGTATAGGTTATTACTATACTACACTTTTTGTAGTAATACTAAATACTATATATAATATTACTACATTACTATAAAAGTTAATTTACATTATATTACACTGTAAAATATACTGTATAGCACAGTGTAAATAGCATTTTTACTGTTTTTAATACTGTTTATATTTTTATATAAGAAATTTTTTTAAATTTATTTTTAAAAAAAATAAAGTTTATATAAAGCTTAATATTTAAAAATTATACTATATTATTATAAATATTAATAAGTTATAACTTATTATATTAAAAAATAAATAGTATTTATTTTTAATATTAATAAATATAGCTAAAATATATTTAGCTATACTAGCATTTTTTATAGCTATTAAAAGGGGTTTTTTATTACTAGTAATATTATTATAAAAAATAGAAATAGCTTTAGTTTAAAAATAGTAAAAGCAATAATTTTATTAAAAAGTTAAAATATTATAAGTTTAAATTCTATTAACTTAAACAATAAAAGCTAAATATAAATAGCTTTTTCTTTCCTTTATTTTCTTTTCTTTTCTTTTATTTTCCTTTATTTCCTTTATTTTCTTTTATTTTCTTTTATTTTTTTTTATTTTTTTTTATTTTTCTTTTTTTTCTTCTTTTTTTTTTCTTTTTTTTCTTTTTTTTCTTTTTTTTTATTTTTTTTTTCTTTTTTTTCTTTTTTTTTATTTTCTTTATTTTCTTTTATTTTCTTTAATTTTCTTTTCTTTTCTTTTCTTTTTTTTCTTTTATAAATTTAGTTACTTTAGCTATATATTTACCTTTAAATTTTGTTTAAAAAATAAAGTTTTAAATAAAAACTGTAGTATTTTTTATAGTAATTGTAGTATTACTACATATTACAGTAGTAATTACTACATGTAGTATTAGTATAGGCTATTACTAAAGCCTGTAGTATTAGTATAAGCTATTACTAACTACATGTAGTATTAGTATAGGCAATTACTACATTAGTATTACTAATTTACAGCCCTGCGGACAGGCTTGGACAGGTCTGGACAGGTCACAATTCAACCAGGCCCTTTGCCCACTGCTGGTCTTCATCTTTGGGTAGTCCAATAGAACGCCAGAATACCGCAGTACCTGTAAAAGTACGTACATACCGGAAAACTTGCCAGATCAGATCATACGATGGCGGAACAGATCGGATACCTCCTAACCGCCTTAGAACTAAGACATGCGAATCGTTATTGGGCAGGCTCGTCGTTCTCCTGCTTGGTGATGGAAGGTTTAAACCACGCTATGATTCACTAGTCCTTAATGAACTTAGCGTTATATTCTAGCCACTTATAGCTTGTTTGTGACGTACGGGTCCGCTAAACCACGTGCTTTGCAGCAAGTGAAGTCTCGGAGCGCCCCGTACCTGGAAATTTTGCAGCAGCATCCTGGATTAATAGATTCTGTATAGAGGAATATAAAGGCTGCATTGATGGATATAAGCATTTTATATGGAGGTTATTTGCACAGGTAAGATTATTGGGAAGACGAGAATATATACTTGAAGGGGGTTGTAGTGACGATGCCATAAAGCTTGAAGCCGATATATGTACGATTCGAGAGGGTTGAATAGGTATATTTTTCTCTTTTGTGTAAATAGTGCTTTCGCGTTCTATATGCAGATATCTATTTGGCCTCAAGACATATTTTACCATGGGAAGACTAAAGATATTGCTTCAATCTGCGGCTGCACTTAAATTCCACCTATAGTTTCTCTCAGTCTCATCGGCGAGCCCACATAGCCTACGAGTAGATACACAGCAACTCGTGACGCTCAAGGTAAGGCAGAGTATATCTCCGTTAAACTGGGCGTCTACTACAAATAAGAGCTTATACCCAGTACCACAGCAACCAGTCATCAGGCAAAGAGACAAGGCCGACAACACCGTGAAAGAGAAAATAAGAGTTTTGTACCTCTTTCTGAAGTTGTACGAGTACGTGTACTCGTAGGTAGCTCTACAGTAGTCTAACCGTCTACGAGTAGACACTCCCCTTTCTATACCCCGCTCTCCTTACCCGTCACCCCGTGTTTCTAATCAAGAGTTTGCCATTTTGACAGATATTATTGCGTACTATATCTTGCGTGTGTTTTGCTGCTGTGTATATGCCTATGACAGCGTAAAGAAGAAGATTATCCAGATAGGTTATTTAGGTAGGTCATTCTAGTCTCTTTACAGACTTGTCTAGAATATAAAACCTACTCGTACCGGTGTAACTTGTAGGTATTTTACGTGTACGGGCTAGGTAGACTGCCTACTTCCTTACCTTACCTAGACTAGTAGGTGTGTGTGTAGTTACCTACCTACTTGTACAGGCTTACAGCTACTTAAAGGGGTTACGGGTTTGCTCCATAGATACAATCAAATCGACGATGAAGATATTAATAAAATAAGACATTTTCTACATAGAGTCAAGCGCACGGCAGTCCTCCACATTACTTGATCATTTTTTTCTTCAAAATTTTGTGTACAAGTACAGACAAGGAAGAACAAAACCCATACGAGTATGCTTCTCTTCATAATAGCCTGTTTTCCTACCCAATCGCTAGACCTCTCTGTCTGTACCTTGCCTCACATTCTACTATTACCTATTTATGGTAGATATGAGGGATAATGCAAACATTTTGCATTGGAGACTTCCACTATCCCCTCCTTCTTGCGTTCCCGGGGGTTTTTTTTGGTTTTTTTTTCTTGTGGTGGCTATCTAGAAGAAAGGCCGTTCCCTCCAATATATGCTATACGGCCTGCCAGTTCTGCGTAGGCGGATTTGTGCGACGATTGAATTTTCCCCAGAGGCGTAGTTGTGCAAACCCCGAAAACTACAGAATGCTGTATGACAAAGAAGAAGGCCTTACACTGCCAGCAAGTCCCCCAGCCTCATAGCCTAATGTTGCACCCGACGAGAGATAAAGAAAACCCGTTGCTTGGGCCCTACTGTAATGCATGGTTGTGATCTTTCTTGTCTATGCATATTCTATTCTATTCTAATTCATTCCTGCAATTCGATACCATGCCACCACACCAAGACAATCTACCTAACCTACGCTTGTCGCCTTCGTCCTCGGAAACAGACAGGGCTGATCCCTCCCTTTAGTGCAACCCTTCATTGTTCAGCCGTCATATGATAAAATAGTGTACGAGTAAAGAGTCAGCTGAATAGGCGATCGAACCACTTTTTAGTAAAAGAGAGGTAGTTATCCGTAGACGGTTCCATACGGCCGGGTTTTGCTCTCTCCTCCCTCGTACGTTTCGCCTCTAGCCAGTACGAATTGTCCGTCTTATTGCGGGATATGTAAATATTTCTTTACTTTAAGATTTTGCCAAAAGCCAAAAGCCAAAAGCCAAAAGCGATAGTAACCGACTTTATAATGACTCGTAATTCTCTATAGCAACACCTACTAAACAAAAATTTGAGATCTGGAAGAAAAAAAGCCATCGCAGATATCCACTTGGAAAAGAAAGATGCCGAGGGCTGACATGAGTCAAGTTTAGCCACGTGTATAATCGTAGATTCCCGTCTCTCATGTGGGTAATAATCGATGGCGTCGATAAAGGTGACCAAGCTCTGGTGACGGAAGCGAAAGCGGCTCGGCATGTCATAAGCACTTTAAAATAATTGAGAACACAACAACTGTGAGTTGTAGACATCTTTGTCTATTACTACTAAAAATCTGATATGGTGACGACTCCTGTATAACTCCGCTGGTATATAACAAAAAAAGTAAACATTCCCCTGCCACCCCAATCTTTAGGTCTACAGCTATTGGTAGATCTCTTCATGAATATAAAAAAGGCTTGTGCGTCCATAGCGCAATAACAAAACCATATCTTGAGGGTTTCAAGAAATAAAAATAATAGGATATATACCCAACCTGTGGGGTAGCTGCTCAATTACCACATATCCTCCGTGCTCCGCACCATTTGCATCGTCGGTGTCTTCGGTTGCATCTGCTTCATCCTCTTGCGATCCGCTTTAGTCACTAGTGATGGTGTAACAGGCACCACGGGCGAGAACGGCTGATAAGGCGAATACGGCACTGGCGCACCAGTCCACGGCGTTCGCATACCCGGCGACAATGGTGCGCGTTCGAATGTCGTTTGTTTCGTTGTCTGCGCCGACGGCGAGCTCAAAGCTGGCTCGTAGGCACGCAGGGGAAGCGTACCTCCCGTGCGAACCGCCGACGGGGCGTTTGGCCGGGAGAAGGAGGAGCCCGGCTTCGGCGACGATGGGAAGGTAGAACCGGGCTTGGGCGACGAAGGCAGGGACGGGAAGCGGGTCATGTTGGGCTTGGGCGAGCTGGGTAGGCCGACGAGTGGCGCTGTTGACCGCTCTGATGTGGCCGATACCGGATCGACCTCGCTTGGCGCCTGCGAGTACAATCGCGACCCGAATTGCGCGCGGAGGCGCTCGTCTATGCTCATCGCACTCTCGGGCGACATATCTGGTTGGGAATATGGCGCCGTGTGCTGCCTATTTGCGCGCATGTACGGTTGCTGGTCTGCAGGGATGGGCGGCGGTGAGGCCGGCGCATATTGTCGTGGCGGGATCGCGTTCATCTCCTGATCTTCATGGTGCGGAAACGTGCCCGACATGGGCGTCATGATCGGTGACGAGATCGTGATGCCCTTGGCATTCTTCTTCTTTGGTGACTTGAGGGCGGACAAGATGGAAGATGTGCGGGACTGTCTCTCGGGCTCACTGTTGGAGAAGTCTAGGTTCGCGGGTTTGCCTTTGCCTCTCTTCAGTATTCCTTGCTTCGGCGCTGATTCTCTTGCGGCGGCTTGTCTTGCTAGGGGCGCCGGGGGTCCTTCGATGGGCGTACCGGCCTCCTTCGCGGCCTCGTGCTCCAGCACGTATTTGTACATCTCTTCTAATTGTTGCTGCGCCATTTCGCGATCTGCAGCAACAACCCTCTGGTCTACTAGGTAATTGACGCCGAGCGTGCTTGCGCCAAGAGTGCTCGTCGAATGGGTCGAAAACGACGTAGAGAGCGTATATGGGTTAGCCCCTTCTTGGAAGGGATACGGACTATATATCTGGTCCGCGGACGGGGTGCCAGGTGTTGGGTAAGAAAAGTTCTTGATGGGCGACTTTGGTGTCTGAGGTTGCTCTGGGTGAGGGTAGAGTTCAGGCCTATCCCCAGGATTCAATCCCTTGGGGAATGCGAATTCGTAAGAGTACTCCTCGCCGTCTAATTCCTCCTCCCCAGCTGTCAGATGCTCACGACGTTTCTTTGCGAGCAAAAGTAGGATGGTGGCAACTATGACGAGAGACAAAGCGTATGCGCCAACGATGCCACCGATTTGAGCGGGGAGGAAGGCCGGGTTGCGAAGCGCCCCGGCAGATAATGGAGGGCCGTCTTCTGGTGACGGCGTAGGATCAAAATAGTTTGAATATAATGTGAGCTCTGGTGCGCTCTTTCTAGCGACTCTGAGTTTTGTCGAGGCACACAAAGGGAGAAACTCTAGAAAGAAGATCGAGAGAAGAGGGAGTCTGAGTGAGGGAGGCGTGCTATAAAGCCCCGGGCGCATGGTGTTGTACTGTAGGTTGCCGATCGTCGTAAAATATAACCATGTTCCCAACGGCTTGATATTGCTTAGATAGTTGTTAGTGCCAGAAGCACCTCCTGACCCTTCATTCGAAACGCATACTGCTAGGGGACCGGCGAAGGTCAAACACACTTTGGGAGGACAAAAGGGTATATAGCGGCTGGTGAAGTTCGGCAGTGTCTCGAGAGTGGGCCGTTGGTTGTTGGGGCCGACATATCACGGCTTACTCTGCGATGTGAACTGGCTTCTCACTTGTCAGAAAAGGCTGGGCTCTGGGGCAGAGGCCTGGCATCCCTGGTGGCTTTGGGGACACCTGCATGACAGGACCCCAGCGATACAACCATTCAGCGTGAAAGATGGCCATTTTGATCACATTGATTTTAGGAGTTAACGGGCCATGGTTGAATTCGGCCACGCTGGTTGGATGGAAGAAAGGGCGTGACAGGGAGTTAAGCGCTGAGGATTCGAGATATGGAGTTGATTGGCGGTTACCGGTTACATTTGGTTCTGGACCCCGCCCGGTCCGCCTGCTTTCTCCCCGATCTCTTGCTGAATTGGTTCCTGGTCCCTAGACTATACTATTTTGGTCTGTCTTGATAGAGGCAGATACCGATACTTGTCCATTCAGTTTGCTTTTTGATCTACCATTATTGGACCTAGTGCTGTGAATGCGTCTTTTCACATATCGTGGCCTGCAGGTGCTAGAGGAGTGGGATGCCGTGGTTATGTATGTAGGTAAGGTGATGCGATGCATTAGAGGTAGTCTAGATAAACTGATGCTCCTGTTCAATTTCGCATTGGCATGTTTCTATGGTTAGTATCCCAAGTACTCGTATCTGTCTGACCCAGATATCATGATACCAGCTTAACCTTACGAGTGGGTAGGTATCCAAGGCATCCAGTACAGACATCAATCATCCCAACCGACCGTTCACCAAAGTTGTCGACGCCTATGCCAGCCGCAATAGCAAATGCAAGATTTATAATCTAGTATTACATAAGTATGAAGTTACGGTTGCGATCAAGACAAGACCTTAAGGTGTGTACGAGTAGCATGTATGATCCTTCTGGAGTCTGGACACATGCTCGCAACGATGTCTCTCACGGGCCACAAATACCAGACAGAGTCTGCTTAGGTAAGCCTCTTTTTAGAGAGAACCTACCATTAACCACATATGGCAGGAACAATATGCAGCTATAGTAGGTATATTTGAAAATATGTATGTATCAGACATAATCTCGCGATACAATTCCCGATGACGCATTCGAGCTTGTAATGGCCGGTAGCTCTTGCACTCTCAGCTCTAAAATGGAACATGGTCTAGGCATCCAGGTAACCAAGACCCTTCACGTACATCTAGACTAAACCGATGACTTCTATGTAAAGAGGTATGTGTTGATAGACCTACCGACATACGTATTACAGTAACACCTCCTTGATTGGTACTTTGTTAGCCGTCCATTCGATGGTACCCCTCTTGTCTTGACTTGAAGCCAGAGAAGAAGATGGCAACCCAACAGGATCTGCAAGACCTCATACGGTTAATGACTGTTGGGATGAAAATCCCAATCAAAGATGCCTTACCGCGGGTGAAAAGCCTCCAGATGAAAAATCTCCGGAGCATACAACAGATCGCGGAATGCCCGCTGTCTGAGGTCCAGGCGGCTATATCAGATGCCAAGGCTGCACGATCGCTTCAAAATGCATGCAAAGCTCGACTGAAAAATCCAAATGCGTCGTCGACGAGCAAACGTGCGGGACCCGAGCTTCTACCAAACGCCAAACGCCCGAAAGGCCCCAGAGATACCGGATACCTTAATGGCCCAATTCCCATGGAACCTC
Organism: Poronia punctata; assembly: GCA_022579005.1. NCBI lineage: Eukaryota > Fungi > Ascomycota > Sordariomycetes > Xylariales > Xylariaceae > Poronia > Poronia punctata. Next base: position 248,983 of record MU401474.1, read on the forward strand.
ACGAGTTCGAATCGTCTCTTGAACTTCCCGTGGACACGGACGAAGAAGTCATCGGCAACACTGTTCTGCTAACCAACAGGGCACCCCTAGTCCTAGCATTCGCGGTCGAGCTCTTGCGCTACACGATGCCAGAGCAACCGCCCTCCAGCCGCCTGAGCTTGGCTCAAGCAGTTGTCAGCGCCAATTCGAGGAGCAAAGCTGCTTCTATCGGCCTTGAGAAGGGACCGAGCGCAGACGACGAAGGTTGGGGACAAGGGCAACCGCGAGTAAGAGTGATGGGGCGAGAAGTTGCAGTCCTGAAAAGAGGTGGATATGAATGGAAACAGGAAGAGGAGACCAAGCCGGCCAAAGAGATAACTGCCACGTCGGTTCGGCCAGAAACAGCCACGGAGGCCTCCGTTGGCTACAGTAGAGATACTACTAGCGCCGGGACGGGGCAGGCTGCCAGGTCATGGTCAACCAGTCAGCCCGTCACCTCCAAACAATCGACATTTGTTGTTCGTGCCACGAACCTGTCGGAGCCATCTGAACGTCAGTCAGTTTTGCAATCGCTTTTTGCCGCCAACCCACCACTCCAAACTGCAACTCACAATGCGTGGGCATATCGTATCCGGGTTTCCACGGGTCTTTTCAGCGCTACAACGATCAAAGAAGAGGCCTTTGACGACGGAGAGACTGGCTGTGGTTCCTTCTTGATTCAAAACATGCGGGAAATGGACGCCGTGGATACACTTGTGGTGATGAGCCGTTGGTATGGCGGGATCATGCTGGGTCCTGATCGATGGCGTATTATGCGTAACTGTCTCAGAGAGTAAGCGTCCCCGCCCTGTGCTGTGGAAGTGATTAATTGTGGAAATGATGGATGGGCCACAGCCTAAAAGGGGTGGAGCTAATTCCATAATAATCCAGTGCACTTTCAGAGCGTCTTCGCATCACCGGAGATCAAGCCTCGCTACAAGGTGAGGCTGTATGGGGGTTAGACCTGGAGGCTATGAAAACGGCAAGTTCAGCTGGCTCTGCGTCTAGCAGATCGTACGAAGCAGGCGTCGTCGGCATGCCCATTCATCGGCCAGAGGCCGCTAGAGCATACCTTTTAAAAAGTTATGCCACACGTGTTGAAGAGCAGGACGAAGCCGAGGATCTCAGAGGATCGACCGAAAATGACAACCGCGAATCGTATATCATAAAGAAGCCCAAAGCGTCAAAGGCAACCGGACGAAAGAAGACAGCCAAAAGCATCGATATCGAGAAGGAGGAAAATGTTGCTAGACTCCTTGGTGCCATTCGGCTTCTGTATGAAAGCTGGGCAGGCCACTTGAGTGCAAGTGAACTCGATCGAAGGGCGTGGAGCTGGTACACTTCTGTCCGTCCTGAAGTCGACAGTGGTCCATCCGGCTGGGGTGCAAAGGGGCGCCTGAAGCTGTCAGATATCCTTATGATGAGACGGAAAGATATCTGAAGCTGGTTCAACGCTCTATGTGCTCACACAGTCCCAGATGAAAAACGCAAGCTCACTGCTAACTGGACCGCGGCACGAACCAACTGAACAGCCGCTTCCCACCCAGCCGCGTGTTTTCAGATGAATCTGACACGTGAGTTTCGGAAGACGTGTAGACCGAAGAAGCGCGACCCGAATATGAGCTCGAGCTAGCAGTACTCGTGCTGCTTGGCCTCCTAGCGGTGCTTTCACTCAGCAGCCGCCTTATTTCGCCTGCCGCAAGCCCTGCCTCTTTTGCAGCTTTAAAGGCGTCCGTACCATACATATCGCGCAGTCGAGGATTTGCTCCGTATCTGAGTAACTCTTTGACGAGGTGAATGATGACATTCGAGGGGGCTGTCTCGATTGCCCGTATCAGCGGGGTGGACTGATTCGGACCACGGATATTGGGTTTTGCTTCTCGAGAGAGTAGAAAGGAGACCACTGTTGTCGTTTATCCCGTCAAGTCAGCGAAATGCCAGCAGATGAAACATGGTATTGCTGTCACTTACTTTCTTTGTTGCTTTTCTCGCAGGCCATGTATAATGCCGTCTTCCCGAAGCAATCAAGACGATCGATGAAGTCGGGGCCACTTCTGTCCAAAAACAGCTTTGCGACCCCAACACCGCCGGACCCGGACTGGCATTTGTGCAGTGGAGTCTGTCGTTGCTCGTCTTCAACATCAACATCAGCACCTTTTTCCAGCAGTAAAGCGCATATCCGTTCGTCGCATGCGCTTGCTGCAAGATGTAGGAGGGTTTGGCCCGTGACGTCGGTCCTTTTAGTAACGCCGGAAGATGATAACATGCCATGCACCATCTCGAGGTTCCCGTCTTCTATGGCCTGGTGTATCGGCGCCTTGCCCTTCTTAGGGTCACAAACGTCGAATTTGAAAAGCGGGTTGTCGGTGCCGAAACCCAGTTGCTCCGACCACTCGAACATGGCACTCACGCTCGCAGCTGGCTGTCGATGAGCTGGGTCGGAGTCAATCGAAAACTCTTCTGCAAACTCTTCTGCGAGGAGGTCCTGCAGCGCAAGCGCTTCATCCAATACATGAATACTCTGTAGGTTCTTCACCAGCAACTGGACGGATTCCACAACGAGGCTCTTGTGCTGTGGGGTTGCCCTTAATCTGCCCCAGACAGCTTGCCGCAAATGGCCCCGCGATTGGGACGATTTCCCTTGCTCGGCGCTATGAAACGACGTCAATGACTGTGGCCCAGAACAGGGGGGCATATAGTACGTACTATAGAACACCAAGCTTGTGATGAAGTCTCCATTGGCGGTCGGGGTCATCCGTTTCTACTGCTTCCTTCTCGCTCGATAGTAACTCCTTGAGGATTTCTTCGACCTCGCCAATATCGTCTTCCTGCCGACTTTTTGATTCGTACAAGATATCTGCAAGCAGCTCTTTCATATCGGCCAACTTTATATCGTTGTGGAAATCGTCGTGTCCTTCCCTTTCCGCTACCGGTTCTGCGTTTAGAACGCCACATAGCTTAATGGCCCGACGTTGAAATCTGGCGGCTTGGAAGTATATCTTGTTCTCTCTCAGATTGCTTACGATTTTCTGGTTATTTTCCAATGTTCGTTGCATATGGCGCCGGTCTATCTCATCGGCGACCTGGTACTCGGATTCGGATATGTCGTCCACGAGCGTATGCGAGGTCGAAATGCTCTGCTGGTCATGCATCGGTATGGACACATATGAACGAATCGAATCGTCATCGGGTGTATAGTGTGATACTACCGCGGCAACATCCCTGTCAGAAGCCAGTCAGTATTTGTTTGGATGGAGGCATGGAAAAGGGACCATCTGTGAACTTACTCGACAGTATCCCGCCACTCTCTAATCTCTTTTTCCAACGCGCTTGCCGGCTCTTCTTCGTCCATGGGAGACTCTGGGATGGACGACAACGACATTACCTCGAGTTCTCTTGTTTTCGCCTCGCGGGCGCTTGAAAACAGGCCGGCATCGGTGAGGGCCTGCTTAAGCCTGCGCAACTCTTCGAGGATTAGCTCTTGCGAGTGGCGATTGATCCATAACTCGCTAAGCGAGAGGGTCGATAGGCTAAGGTGGAGGATTCCCCTATATGAAGCGATATGCCGTATGAGTTCTTTGACTTGCTCGTCCGCCAGGGATTTCTGTAAGCTGAGCCTGAGTGTGTCCAGGGGCGTGCTCTTGTCTCTGAGTTGCGGAAGTGCCTTGTCCAGCTTTTTTAATGAGTTATGACAGGATAATACGATGCGATTGATGGCGTCGTGATGCTTCTGCTCGAAGGGCAACGGCCGAGGCCTCCTACGAAACGTCTGGCCGACACAATCCAAGGCCTCATTCAGGCGTTGGACCTCGTCTTTTAACTCACTGATCGAGTCCCTGATTGATATAGTCTGGATAACAAATCGACTTAGAGATATGAAAAGTTTACCCGCTGTACCAGACACCTGGAGGATAGCTGCAACATTCGAAAACGGCTCCATTACATCGTCCATGAAGTCGCGACGGCCAGACTAATGTGCACTTATACACCTACTGATTGTAGCCGGGGCCAGGAAGTATGAGTTATGACGAATGTAAGTTGCAAATACCAACCCAAGTATCTAGTGTGCATACTTCTCCACAAGTAACACTGGCTCGCGTGGCATGCGGACCGCACATGGAGACGAGTTCGGCATCGGAGGCGGGGATGGAAATGGGGATGGAAATGGGAATGGTCAACATTGGACAATGTAGCGTCGTATTAGCTATGGCCGCCTAAACGGCCTCTTACAAGGCTCTAACAGGTTTTTGTTCGCATTTCTCCATTCGTCGGTAAGAGTTTGGGGAAATGAATCATCTCCACGGCGGCATGGCCCCCATTTTCCCCGTCGCGAATCGCGATGAGGAACGCGTGGCATAAGCAGGCTGAGGGCTTGATCATACCTCTTCCATCAGCCCAAAGTTGCGTCGCATATGCTACCAAGCGGGCGATGCTGCCTAACTTGTGTATGAGGCGTCACACACCGACTACTTGAAACATCTCTTCTGACTGTGCTTTATTTAGTATTTAGGCACCTAAATAACTACTCGTGTATACATTGGTTATTACGGATAGGCACGTAAAGGTGCAGGTAACAGACAGAACAGCCGGCAGCCAAGTCCTGAGACCAAGCAATGGCCTACATATGCTATGGAAGTAGAATAGGGACTTGGGGACGGCCAGGCTAGTCTGCCGCACCATGGAAGATCTAGAACGGCCCCTCGACCTCAGCCATTAGGAGAGCGTCCAGTACAGGAGAGGGTAGGGTTCCTTTTTCCGTCCGCTTTGCTTCTCTCGAGTCTCGAACTTGAGTCGTTTGCAAACCACAAAACATACTCGTAGAGAGCATATGACCACGTGGGATCGGCAAGGGTGCGTCAGCTACACCAATCCGCAGCTGTGGCTTAGGCTATGATGATATGCATGTTTTCTCGTGAAAGGGAGGGCATTGCCAAGAAATTACAAATCGACCGCCCGATTCTTGATTCGATTGACCGAAGTATACGGATGGAACAAGCTACACTGCCAGACTGCTACAGTGCCATCAATGTCACGTGCCGCCGCTGATCCAAAAGTACATTTCATCTACATCCAGGCCTTGATCTGCCTCGCCAAGCGAGAGAGATGCAGGTTGCTGAGATGGGTATCGGCTCTGTTGCAACTTGCCAGAGCCTTCCCAGAGCCTTCCCAGAGCCTTACTCGAATCTCGATGATTACCTCCCCAAGGGCCAAAACCTTCCATCCTTTATGTTTACAAGACCTCAGGCCGAACGGTAACCTTCCAACTTATAATTACAAGGAAGGATGAAAAAACTTGAGCTCTTCTCGGAATACCCGCGATAAGTGGACTGTATCACTTGCCTCACAATAGCCGTTTACGATGACGGGCCGGCGCGGAGGATCTACGATCCGCCACCCTCGGACCCCCGCAACCGACGACTTTTCCCCGAGACCCCATAATGTCCACAACGACGTGGAGATGGATGTCGGCTTATCCCGCGTACCAGTAGCGATAGACGGGGGTCTTTCTAAGGATCGCAAACGTAGTCATTATCAAGCGACTATCGTGAGCCCTCTGGGTAAGTAATCGCCCTCCTGGTACTCTGGGAGTCTGGGTTGCCATTCTCCCTCTTATCATTCACTACCTTACCGAGTTATCTAACGCACTTTCCCTAGCCCGACTTTCTGAGCTAGAACTTGAGCGTGAGGTCCGAGAGTTTCACGATACTTTCTTGCCGTTTGTCCAGGTAGAACGGCTGCTCAGGGCAGTACGAGTAGCCAAGGAGATTAGACAATACGACCTCGCAGCGCGGTCTTCGGACCCTCAGGCAGACCAGAATCTTCCGGTGAAGCTTACGGCGGAGGAGAAGCTTGCTCTGAGAAAGGAAAAGGACACGCTGCCGTCTGAACCTACAATGCTCGTCGTCATCCTCACCGTGTCACTCGCGGCTTTCTTGCAAGGATTCGTCCAGTCGTCCATCAACGGAGCGTCTCTCTTTCCAGACGTCTTTGGCCTTGCAGCAGCAGATCGTGACAGTTCCACCCCTATCCCGAAGCCTGGGCCAGATGATTGGAAACTTGGAGCTGTCAATGCGTCGCCTTTCCTCTCTGCCTCATTTGTAGGTTGCTGGCTTGCCTTGCCCATCAATGACCGGGTCGGCCGACGAGGGGCGATGGCAATCGCCGCATGTCTTATTCTTGCCAGCTCTTTAGGTAGCGCTTGGTGCACAAGGTGGGAGACGCTCTTCGGAGTTCGCATCATTAATGGTATAGGTTAGTTATCGCGGGGCCCCTGATCTAACGGCATCCGTATCTAGTCCTTCCCAATACGACTACGTTTTGTTGGATTTGAGTCTGACATGATTAAGGTATGGGGATCAAGGCTGTGAGCACGCCCATTTTGGCTTCCGAGACCGCGGTCGGGTATTGGCGCGGAACATCGATTCTAGCATGGCAACTCTGGTAAGACTGCCGAACCTTGTTTTCTGTTGACAAGACGAACTAGGCTGCTGACTGGAATAGGGTTGCGTTTGGCATCGCTATGGGATTTGCCTTTAATCTGATATTCTTCAATGCCAAAGATGGGAAGGTGACGGTGCAACTAATCCTGGGCGCACCATTTGTCCCGGCTATATTCCTCCTGTGCAGCCTTTACTTTTGTCCCGAAAGCCCCCGTTACTACATGCGACGGGGCTCTCACTTCAACCCGCAAAAGGCGTATGAAATCCTAGTCAAACTTCGAACTGAAGAGGTTGGTACCTACTTACTTCACCTGGTCCAGATCGTCTCTGACATGTTTCTTGTTGTTGTTTGTAGTTTCAAGCTCTCCGGGATATCTATCTGATATACAAGTCCGTCCAACAAGAGGAACGAACGGGTCAACAGATGACTGAATCCCAGCTCTATGACGTGCCTATAGGACTCTTCGGCCACTTCAAGGCCAACGTGGCACAATACCGAGACCTCTTTACCCGACGACGTCTGAGGAATGCTCTCATAAGTAGTTCGACGGTTGCGCTAGCCCAACAACTCTGCGGAAGTAAGTCATATCGCGTCGCATTCTGGCCCACGCTAGTACTAAACATCCTAATAGTAAACGTCCTGGCCTTTTACTCGGGTGAGTACCTATTGCGACAGTTTCATATGTCGGCCTACAACCCACCTTTGATCGGCCAGTGGCTGGTGGGTAGTAGACAGGGAGATCCAATCCTTCTGTGAATGATAAAAGCAGACATTGCTAACGACGGGCTGTTACCTCTTGTCTAGGACGTTTATTCAGTTCGATATTGGGCTCCAGCGACGATCCGAAGCATGATAAGTTATTATCCCTAGGTCTCAGCCTAGTATTCGGTACGGGGCGCCAACCTACCTCACTACACGTTTTTATTCATAACAAGAAAAACAGGTGCTATCAATTTCATCTTCGCATTACCCGCCATCCGAACCATTGACACATTAGGTCGCCGTAAATGGCTAGTTCTCACACTACCCGTCACGGGCATCTTCATGACCATAGCCGCTTTTTCGACATTGATCGGGAATGACAATGCTCAGAATGTCGCTCAGAATGTGCCTCGGAATGCCGCTATCCTTACTTTTCTCTTCTGTTAGTCTTCCTTCCCTTTCACGCACATCTAACAATAGCTAACCGTACATTTTATACAGGTTTCGCAGCCGCGTATTCTCCCGGATTAGGTTCGTAATACCATGACTAATATCCTGCTCCATGTTCATTTTGGATCAGAATAAACAAGCTAATGGCAAAATGAATAAAGGACCTATCCCTTTCACATTAGCATCCGAGAGGTAAGTCTGTGTTTCACTCTCCTATATTTACACCCACCCTACGTATCTACCTCCTACCTAGTCATCCCAGGTCACGTACAAGTTACTTACATACCTACTTATACTGACATATCTTACACAACTATTTTAGCTTCCCATTATCCCATCGTGAAGCCGTAAGATTCACCCCCATCCTCACTCTACCTAACCCTAACAAATCCCCTCCTAGGGCTGCGCATTCGCCATATCCATCAATCTTGGTTTCGCAGGTTTACTATCAATAACTTTTCCCAGGTAAGTTAACCCCCCCTCCCCACTCTTTCCCCCTCAGCCACTTTTTTATTCCATTCCTCCTTTACTTTTCCATACCCCCAACTAACAACTTTCCCCTCCCCCCCTTTCAGCATCTTCGTAGGTCTCAAAGAAGGCGGAACCCTAGGCCTATTCGCAGGCCTCAACTTTCTCGCCCTAGCCCTCGTCTTTCTCCTCGTCGAAGAGACAAAGGGTCTCTCTCTCGAAGATCTAGACTCCATCTTCAATGTCCATAAATCTCGCTTCGTCCGTTATCAGGTCTTCCGTTATTTGCCGTGGCTCTTTCGAAGGTATATTCTTGGCCGGGATGTTGATAGGCCGGAGTTGTATCTTGATTTGATTTGGGGGCTCGATGCTTCTGATAACGAAAAGGAAGGAGAGGGAGAAGGAGGAAGAGGGGGAGGGGGATTGGGATTGGGATTGAGTTTGGGAAATAATGATGGAAGGAGGAAACTCGCTTCTGAAGGTGTTCTAGGTCGAGACCAAGGTCTCTTTAGTACGACGTCGCCTTTTAGTCGTTAATATCAGCACCGCTACCAGTATTCAATATTCTGCCCAGAATAATAATACTAAACTAGGTACCTATAGAACTTTCTACCACCAAACTTCACATCTCTCCAGTGACATAGACTGGGGCCAAATACACACAAGTCACTTAGGTAGGTAATCAATTTATATGATGGGCAATAGGAAGTATAATAAGACTACGCTATGCTACTATGTATCCGCCCGTATATTCTATACGGCCACACAATGTATGATGGGATGCATCAAATGTATATACCCTAAAACCATGGATTATCCTTAACGCAAGATCTGAACCGGATTGTCAATGCTGTCCATGCCCAGTCGCATCAGTGAAAACAAAAGAAAAACCAGCGCTGCCGCTAACGGACGGATTTAAAACACTTTGGTGTGTATCAAAAGCCTCCTATCATTTCATTCAGAATATCTCTCGAGATAGGTTTGTTCCTCAGGAGTGCCTTGGTGGTGATGTTCCCCTTTTTCGGCCCCGGTCTCTCGTTTTCTTTGCCGGCACATAATAGCAGGCCTGCCTTCCTCGCATTACCCTTGACTACTTTCTTCGGGCTTCTCCTCCTAGAGGGAGACAGCTGAGTGTCTGGCACGCCCGTCGCTGTGAACTGTGTGGGATTCTCCTCAAAGAAGTGAGATTCCAAGGCGTCCCGGGGCAGATGATAGATCCAATCGCGATATTCCATAAGACAAATAAATTTGCTTAGCATTTCTTGGTCCCCACTTCCCTTCAATGTCTCGTGGCTCCCGACAACGATAAGCTTCGTTTTAGCGCGGGTGAAGGCAACGTTGATTCGGCGCCAATCCTTGAGTAGGTCGCCAATGTTGCAAGCCTCGTTGCTTCGGACGAGACTGAGAATGACGACCTCTTTGTCTCTTCCTTGGAAACGATCGGCCGTGTGCAGCTCGATGCTGTTCCCGAAACCACGGAGACCATGTTTCAACAGTGATAGTTGTGAGCGGTAATGCGTCATGACGCCAATCTCGCTAGCTGGCACGCCTGCAGCAAGAAGAGAATCTACGAGCTGCACCACAATACGGGCCTCGGTTGGGTTGACGATGCGGTTACCCTTGGCCTCCTCTCGAGGCGACGGTAGTTTGTCCGTATTGACGAAACGAACACGCGCTTCGGGATCGAGGATATTGCGCAGCCAACACTGCTCACTATTCCAATTGACGCAGAATGACCTCGGCGTTCCGGGTCGCATGATGGTACGGGCATCGTAATGTTTATGTTGCAGCCGATCCATCCGGGGCACGTCCAGTTTTTGATGTCGAAGCGCTTCGGTGCCGCACTTCAGTCGGCCTTCGTAAATGAGCGTGTTGCTGAGCGCCATGATGTCTTCGCACATGCGGTACTGGTGCTCGAGATTGACAACTGACTGCGGATGTGTGTCTGAAAGCAGCTTGAAGAGACTCACGTCCAAACCACCGATCCTGGCTTCATCATTCTGCACAAGTGGGGGAAGTTGGTTGTGATCTCCAACGAGGACAAAGGTCCGCGCCAACCGTATAGGGCCCAGGCAGATGGGTAGCGTGATCTGAGACGCTTCGTCCACAATGCAATAGTCGAAAGTACGCTCGCTAAAGATGGGATGGCTGACGCCGAGGCACGTGGTGGCTACCACTGGGCTGTCGTGCCATGCGTGTCGGATCTCCTCAAAGGTATTCATCGGCTGACCTGCTAGGGTGACAAACTCCTGAACCTCGGGATGGACCTTTGCCGGAGCCCCAAGTCGGAGGATGGGAAACTGATCCGCCTTGAACTTCAAAAGGATATTGTCGACTGCAGAATGGGTATACGAGGTCAAAAGAACGCTCTTCCCCTGGCCAACGAGAGCGCGGATAATGTGCGCAGTAGTCGTCGTCTTGCCCGTACCAGGCATACCAAGCACCAAGGCATAATCTTGCGCGCTCATGACTTTCTCGATCGCACGCTTCTGATCTACGTTGAGATTCTCCTCGCCGGCAATCGAGTACTGTGTCGTCGATGTCTTGAAGCGTGGGGGAGCAAGATCGACCACTAGCCGCCTAATCTCTCTCGACCCAAAGACGCCGTCCGCCATGACTTGCACCAGGTTATTCCGTACCGTCGCCATCCCATTGCTGAACTCGTCCTTGTCTAGACGATATCGTACGGGTGGCCCCTTTATCTTTCCTTGAGTCTGAGCCGGTGTAGCACCTTCGGGAGCAACTTCCATGATACTGGCAAACACTTGATTGTTATTCTCGTCAAAGCCGGGGCGCCGGATACGCGCATTGTGAAGGCGTCTGTCGACGGCAACGGATATTCTCTGCTTCCGCACAGTGGTGACGTAACCAATCGCCAGTGCGAAATGCCCAGCTTCGTCCGAGACCACAATCGGCTCTCCTACGCCTAGCTGCGAGTCGAGGAAGGAGAATGACGGGCTGGGATCTTCCTTGACAAAGTTGTAGTGATACCGGTTTATTTTCGAGCTCTCACGGTCTTCTAGAGCAGAATTCTCTTCGATGATGACGTTGGCGAAGCATCGCCCAAGCTTTTCGCGTTCGGTGCTGACCATCGTCCAGAGCTCACGCCGTAGTTTCTGGCTCTCCCTTTCCTCCTTCGTCAAGAGATCCTCCCACTTGAGGAAGAACTCCTGATGGATTGGTGTCAAGTGCTTGACCACTTCCTCGAACTTGCCCTTGACGCCGCTGCTTTCGCCGTCACCGCCATCTGCGAGCTTGTGGTAAATGAAGCAGGACACCTTGGCGTAGCAATTGCCACAGGTATTCGCGCTCTTCTTCATCGGTGGCAGCTGGACGCTACGTTCCCTCACGTAGCAAGCCAAGGTATTGCGCTGCATAATCATATGCCGCAGCTCGTTACGGATCGTCGGGATCCTCATCGTCTGCGACGTCTCCATGTAGTACAAAACACCGTAGGCGATTTCGATATCGTACCGATCCGACAACAAAAGGTTGTACAGCGCCGTCTGCGCCATGTGGTTGGGCGTCGCGTTTTTGCCCGTTTTCACCTCAAACGGCACGGTGAGCGTCCGTTTCTGACGGCCTTCTTTCATAATCACCTGCACCGTTGCATCGATGTTGCCCTTGAGGCCGTACATCGGGGACCATACGTGTTCTTCAACGTCGAGTAGCTTCGTGACGCTCATATTCGCCTTGTCTCCATTTCGGCCTTGGACCGTGGCGCCCGTCTAAGACATCCTAAGTCAGCACAAGATATAACCGGTTCAGGGGATTCGGAGAAACTTACCTTGGGGAATGCAGACACGAATGTCGTCGCCCAACTCCTGAGTTCCGGCATCTTGGACCGTAGGTGGTTACGGGCGTCTACAACTGTAACTTTGATGGTATACAAGTCCTCCACATGTTTATCCGTGATCTTGCAGATAATGCCATCCAGATAATCAGCGCCCCAGTTGTTTGCCAGCAATGCTTCTTGAAAGATCTCGTGCAGCAAAGTTCCATACACGAGCGGCGCCGACTTGTCACTTGTTGCTTTGACGCGGTCTTGAAGCACTGCTCTACGAGTACAGGTAAAACTATCCGCAACAACTGTTGCAGATATCAACTGATCCGGATGTAGGATAAGAATATTCCGAGAGTTGTCGATAATGCATTCACCAGAAGACTCGAAATCGCCGATAATGTGGATATATGATTTCGGACTCGCCGTCGTCTCGATCCAGTCTCCCCGAAGACGTACCGTTTTGACCGTCTTGGCCCGGTCGACTTCAACTATCAAGAGCTAGGAGGGTTAGCGATGAATAAGAAATGGATCGCGCAATGCCCACCTTCTCTGGAAATTCCCTTCCATCATCGTCCGTATAGTGGCTTTCCAAAACCTGGGTTACGAGGTAACGTTGGATGGCCTTGGGCTTGTTGGACGGCTCCTAAAATAACTTAGCAGGTGATGCAAAATGCGGCTGCAATTACGACTTACGTACGCGCGATGCTGATCCACTCGAATTGGCGATCGATTGTGTAGCAGCCATCTCGGCGGCTTCAAAGTCGAAATCGCCGCCAAAGTCATCCCCAAACACGTCGTCTGCCGGGTTTTCGGCCACTATTTTTTGAGCCTGGGCATTTGCCGTGGTCGGCGGGGAGACTCTGGTGGTATGATGGACACTGTTAGAGGTAGAGTCGATTTGGGATAATAAGTCCCCGGCTTCGGCAAAAATATCGTCATCCAAGTCCCCAAACTCATCATCTAGTAGGTTGACCTCTTGAGGGGCGGTCGTCCTATCCTCTTTCGGAGCTGTTTTGGGCGGTTCTGGTTCTGGAGCTTTGGTGTCATATCTCGGCGCTTGACTGAGGATACTGACATCAAGGCTCATCAAGGTATCGTCGTCAAAATCATCATCTTCGTAGTCGGACAAGTTAGCTGCAGTTGCAGGCTTTGTCTGCTTAGATGCTCCAACTGCCCCCGGAAACTGGGGAGGCGAGCGTCTGGGAGATGTCCGCTTCGATGGAGACATTGAGAGATGACCGCCTGAAGTATGCCGTCTCTTTTTTGGAGACGGAGACCTTAACGCATCTCGGTGCGTCTGTGCAGCCTTGGATCGATTAATCTCGCCCGTCACACTTTTTAACAAGGCATTGACCATGGAAGTCTTCGTATTCCGTACAGGGCTCCCGTCCTGGGCGGCATTCGTAGAGTGGGACGTTTTCTCAATTCTTTCGACCCTTCGACGTTTTGGCCAGTTGGTTCCGCAGCTGATGGCTCTCCTCAGCCCCACCTCAGCATGACCGACGGATCTTGAATGTTGCGGTGAAGACGAGCCCAGTATATTGGCTAAAGCCGGGTTAGCCGCTCCCATGGGTGTAGTCGCGGCCGGGCCACTTAGAGAGAAACGATCCCACAATTCCATGGCAGGATCCGCACAAGGCGACTTGAGGGCCGCAGACAAGTCTCTGACATTAACAGCTGGTGTGGCACGTTTGGTACCACCTGCCGGAGACGACATGGGAGATGAGCTACGGGCTCTCTTTGTTCCCCTTTTCCGGGGCATCGGCGAAATTCCGTACGTGGGCTGCTGTTTCGTATCCCATCCGATTTTGTCTTGTGGACTCGCGTCATCTACTTCCACCCTATTATCCGAATCTCCAATCAGGTCCTGCCAAGCCAGCCGGCTCACTGGTGTAGAAAAGGTCCTAGATTCTGACAACGAAGCCGGAAGGCTCGTAGGTTTCTGGGCGTTGGCATTGTCGTTGGACAAGGAGGACGGTTTGGCGCCATGTCTGGATACGATTTCGTTCTCGTCAACCGGTCGTTTAGTTGGGTCACTGCCTTTGGATTCTTCAATTATAGGTTGGAAATTGAATGCATTCAACTTGGCCTTTGCCGTTTCAGAGACGGGTTGGAGTGGTCGCCGGGAGCTCGTAGATGTGGTGGACTCGCCCACGGCGGAGTGGCTTTTGGACTTTTGCCAACGTCGAGTCTGTATTGACGCAATCATGGTCAGATAGGCAATTCCCGGCAGGAGTAAAGGGCTTTTCACTTGGGTCCATAGGTGAAGCCATGTATTTACTCACCTTAAAGGAGTCATTCTGCTCCGAAAAGGACTTTTGGAGGGGCATGATAACTAGGTGCCGCTCCTCATACCTACTCGTTTGTCTAGAGTAGGATCCCAAGCTTGCAATGTTCCCAATGTCCCAAAAATTAAAGCAAAGAATGGACTAATTGATGTTGTATACGGGGGGTACTCGAGCTGTACGGCAGATTGGACTTCAGAAGTGCCAAGGAAAGGGCTGTCGTAATCAAATACACCTAATAGCTCACCAATTGATGGTGACGTTAGACCAACAACTGTGGATGTTCTTGTTCTTTATTGTTGAAATGGGGAGGAACGCGGTCGAACGCGTCGCGACCCGGTATGAAAGTCAATAAACGCGTTAAAGCCACCGATCAGTCCCTGCTAATCTAACAATTAAAATGTGGCTGTACTGTATGAAGAGGTACCTAATGTACGGTGGAAGTGGCAATGGCGGGCGCGTCAAGTTGACGGGTCCACAAGAGGTAGGTACCTAGATAGGTACCTACCTCAAAAGCTGTACCTTACTACCTCCGCCCCCCTGCGTTATACCGGGGTAATTCCCTGTGGCCCAAGCTCCCCCTAGCTCAGCGCTCCATCCACCTAACGAGCCAAAACTGACGTCGTTTATCTTGCTCCTACTACGATAATAATACGGTTATCCGCCCAAGTGGACTGGGCGACAAGGGACAAATCACAAACGTCTAACCAAGACAACTAGGCGCGGACTGAGGGGGGGATATAGATACATCAAAAATATGTCGTTCCCCGGGGGGTCAGATCAGTCGCCGGGCGATGATGCAACTCCGAGTCATAATCCGCCCTGGCCCATTGTCGACCCTTTTACGCAAGGGAAGGTGGAACGAAAGTATCTAGCCGATGGGGTCACCATCGATTTCAACAAGATACCCCAGCTGCAGTTCTGGGCCTCGTGGTTCGGCGTCGGCGAGACTTTCCGCGTCATGTCAGTGCTCAGAAGGGTGGCGGCTCATTCTAGCGGTGCTCGCCGGCGGCTGACGGAACCCGAGGTGGACGCAATCTGCGAGTATGCCGCAACCAGCACACGTGCATTTGCTTGGGCTCAGCCCGTAGCCTTGGGCCTTGTTGCTGCTATCACAGCGTCAGGAGCCAAGAATTTCCAGTTTCCATTGTATAAGCCTAAAATGGTCAAGTTCGATCCCTTCGTTTTTCCTTCAAAAAGATTCCCGTTTCTTCGAGGTCCGCGAGCCGCTGGGCTCTGGCATGTTGTCCGCATAGCCTGCTATATCCCTGTCGTCTGGGTCCCCACCGCGGCATTCTACAGCTCTTATGCCGACAGCACCTTCCACGCGCATATCGTAAAAGACCCACGCCTTTCTCGTGTGATCGACGATATTCGTAGGAATGCCTTGGGTGATCTCCAGGCAGCAAAAGCAGAAGCGCGTAGAGGGCCCGCGCCCCAATTTCCGATGCAAAACCAGCCGCCTATTTCACAACGATCCAAAGACAACACATACGGAGACCCGACGCCTCAGGAGTATGGAAACACGGATGCCGATAGCGCACCATCGAGTTGGACCTCTAGCACACCAATAGCGCCAGCGCCTCGCCGGACTGGAACAAATAGTCAACCAAGCTCCAACTCGCGCCATGACGACGACGATTTGGACCTGTTCGACGACGATGATGCCTCGCCAGTTGCACCTTCGGCAAGACGGTCTGAGTCGAGACAGCGGCCATCAGGCCCGCCCGGTTCTTCTTGGGACCGTCTCCGGCAGCAAGCTAAGTCGGATGGCTCAATGTGGGAAAAGGGGGATTCTTCTGGTCAAGAACAGGGTTGGGCGCAATTGAGACAGGACAAGACTCGGAATCCCAAGGATGCAAACCCCAAGACTGAGGGGTATGCATACTCGAAGGATGAGGAAGAGAGAGAAGCGAGAAACTACGAGAAAGAGAAAGCCCAGAAAGAATTTGACGCCATGCTCGAGGCCGAAAGACGCGGTGAGGGTGCCAGTGGGGGCAACGGTGGCGGATGGCGAAAGAGATAGGAGTAAATACGAACGTATGGGGTTCCTTATGGCTTCTGTACAACAATGTAAAAATTGTATAACCAGAGAAGTTATACCATTTCTCCTTCCCTGAACTACCCGGCTTCTACCTACGAATATAACATCAAAACCATTACCTAGAATACTAGGTAGGTTAGGTTAGATACGGCGTGAGCGCATGAGAAGGAATAAACTAACAAAATTGAACCAAAATATCAGATCACGTAGGGCCTCATCATGACTCCTTCGCCCATTGCTTTCCACTCCACAAATTCCCCGTGGTCCAAAGCCAATAATCCCGCCCCTTAATCAACCACACCAAAAAACTAGGAACCCGCCACCCCATGACAGCACCGACACCCTTACTCCTCCCTATCGGAACAAGCTGCGTCATACGCGTATCCTCTCTAAACAAACGATCCACACCCGCGACTTGGCCCTCAGCCAGGAGTAAATCGCGCTTGATATTAGCGCCGAGAACCGGCACCATGGCCATGATATTATGAATAGCCGGCCTCGCAGCCGAGGCGCAATCCCCAATAGCAAACACTCGGTCCCCTGCGCGTCGGACCCGCAACGTCTCAGGATCAGCATCGACCCTTCCATCCTTTGTGCGCAGCACATCAGCCACGAATTCTGTATTAGGCCTTGCGCCCACAGCGGGGATATACAGATCCACGTTCCAGACCTCGCCATTATCCAACGTCAGTCCGGTATCAGTTCCAACCACCGCGACGCGCAAATTATGCACAACCTCCACGTCGAGTCTAGAAAGATACGTCTCCGCGGTCTTGGCCATATCAGCGCGTAAATACGGCAGAAGTCTTTTCCCACCACTGAGTAACGTGATGCGCACATTACGTTTCGAGAGGGAGAGGTACTCGGCCAACTCCCCAGCCGTCTCGACACCCGATGCGCCACCGCCCGCTATGACGATATGGCGCAGATCAGGGGTATTCAATTTGTGACGGAATGTTGTCCAGTTATCCCTCAACGCTTCTTCGTCCGTGGTGAATCCAAGGAGAGGTGAATACGTGGTAGATCCTGTCGCTATGATGAGCGCGTGGTATTTCACTACTATCTCCCCTTTTACTTGACCTCCACAACGAATAACCACTGTACTCGCCCCGTGATCAAGAAATGTCGCAGTCCCTTGCATAAACTTGAACAACCCATCATCATCATTATTCGTGTATTGCGCAAAGCAACCAGCTATATCGACGAATAATTTCTTCTGATCAAACATATCGTCGGAAATTATCGCCCGCGGCGCAGCGGGTCGACACATGGTTTGCGATGTCGTGCTGATGAGGAGGACTTGGTAGGAGGAGGAGGAAAGTTTGGGGAGGACGTGTTTGAGAATGTAATGGGCTGTGGAGATTCCGGCGTAGGATCCTCCTAGGATGATGAGTTTCTTTTTTTCTGTGGCGGTGGTCATGTTGATGGTGTCGATGTTGGTGTTGATGTTTGATGTTTGATGTTTGATGTTTGGTGTTTGGTGTTGGTGTATATAGCAAGGGTGATATGAACAGACAGAACACACGGTATAACTGATGAACGCAACTAGGTTAGGTCACGTAACTTGATACTGCCATAATCCATTCAATCCATATATATATGCATTTCAGAACAGAAGAAAAGGCAAACAAACAACTATTTATATATACATCTACTCGACCGGCCTTTCCTTTCCTTTTCTTTTCCTTCAATACCCGCCCGTATTATCGGACGAAGTAACTTGCAAACTTTCTCGCCCGTGATCCATCCATTCCCCGGCCGTCTTACACCCCCGCCCCGCCCCCCGTTTATTCCGTCCGCAGTGCAAAAAAAATCGGCCGAAATAAGCGGACGGACGAACCTGAATACATGCCCAACTACCCAATACCCAATTCCCAACTAATCTCATCTCATCAATACTTTGCCAATGCTTTTTTCTTTTAATTACTTGTAGGTATCACCTATCCACAGCCACAGTCCTGCTTCCCTGCAAGCGAGAAAAGACTTTTTACTTCCTTATATAAACCCCAAAAGCTAACGTCCTACCAATCAGAAACAGTCTGGGCAAGATGGCCGAGTTGGTTATGGCGTGAGGTTAAGGTCTACCTTAGCACAGTTTCCTCATGGAGCAATCCGCGTGGGTTCAAGTCCCACTCTTGTCAACCTTTCTTTTTCTTTTTTTCTTTTTTCTTTTTCTGTCATTTTATACACACAAATTCTTTACAGTCCTTTTTTTTTTTTTTTTTTGTTTTTTTTTTTTTTTTTTTTTTTTTTTTTTTTTTTTTTTTTTTTTTTTTTTTTTTTTTTTTTTTTTTTTTTTTTTTTTTTTTTTTTTTTTTTTTTGTTTTTTTTTTGTTTTTTTTTTGTTTTTTTTTTGTTTTTTTTTTTTTTTGTTTCTGTTTGTGCACCTTTTGATCTCGCAGCAGTCATTAGATCAAGCCTAAGTGAAGTAGTAGCTCTAGCTAGAAGGTCATTGAAAATCATTCCAACGCAAAAGAAGGTCTTCATTAAAAGCATGGGATTGCATACAGTACACTCTCCTTATCTACCATGACGACAACAAACTTGCAGCGTCCTTATACGTAAACCTCACAAACATATTTGTAGACAGCTAGGCGTCGTCAATAACCACACATCCACGCACCACATGTCAAAGAAGTAAAGTGAAGTAAAACGAATAGGTATCTGATTTCCCATCTCTATAATCTCTCTCTCTCTCTCTCTCTAGAAATAACATCATGATATCAATCCCAATCCCTAGCAATCAGTTATTGTTAAACAGGAGAAAGACATGTATGTGATATGTCTCTCCCGCGTCCCAGATCCGGTAAACTCCGCCTGTGCAATGCCCACGCGATGGGCGCAATATATCTCTCTCTATGTATCTTTTCTTTCTCTCCTCTCTCATACACACATACATGACAATCACATGAAATAAATCCCAACAAAAGAGGTAAGAAAAGAGAAAATAGTTGCTTCTTAGAGAGAAGTGCGGGGTTGGCAACAGAAAGAAAGGACAACCGTCTTTTCCCATGTATTCTTCTTTCCTCTTCCACTCTATAAACAGTAGACAGGTATATATAATAATAAAAAGGAGTAATAAAAAATTGACCGTAACACGGATGATAAGAAAAGTATATATGTATGGGGAACCCCAGGGGTTCTCCACGTGTTGATTATTTAATTGAATTTTCGGAATTTTGATGTTGGGGCCGAGGATGGCAAGGAAGAAAAAAAGATGAAAGGTCGAGAAAATAATTCGGATTGGTGGTGGGAAGACATGAAGTCTTGATAGAATCGGCCGTCAAATGTTTGGGCTTTACTCCTTCTTGGCCTTCTTCTTTCCCCACTTCTTGGGCACACGCGTGAGCCAGTAGAGGAAGACGGCGCCGAAGATGTTGAATACGACATAGACCCAAAGGAGGCCAAAGTCGCGCCAGCGGTCATCTATGCAAAAATAAATTATTAGTCTGACTGGTTTTTATTTTTATTTTTTAAATGAGGGGCCTTACCAAAGTTGATTCCAATCGAGGCAAGGTAGGTATTTGTGTCCGCGATGGGACAGAAGACGCATTCCGTCGTACTATTTTCGCTACCGTTCACGAGCATGCCACCGGCAAGGCTTATCTGCTCTTCAAGGAATTCGCCGCATTTTTGGCCAGCTACCGGTGCGAAATGTAGGAGCTCGTTCGGGGCGCATTTCACAACCGTATTGCCTACGCTCGCACTCAGGAGCGACGACACAAGGTATGTGAAGGGACTGACGCGATACATGAAAATCCAGAAACGCGGGAGGGAATCCGGTCGGGCAAGAACACCACAGAAGATCAGGGACAGTGTGAACAATATGTTGGCCACGTTGCCGCCGGCCTCGGCCGTCTCGAAGGCCGCGATGATCATGTCGGTGAAGGTGCAGGTGAAAAGCATAAAGGCGAGGACACAGAGGAAGACCAAGGCGCCACGTTGCGTGGTTTCGCCGTCCAGGAACGTGTTCCTAAAGAGACCAAGAGGATAATACCACGAGAAGTACATCAGAACAGCCATAAGGGTGTTCCACGGCAACTCGACGATGATCTGCGACAGCATAAAGACCTTCCAGTTGTAAACCTTGGAAGGTCGCTCACGCACTTCGTAAAGCGATCGTTGAACGACAAAGTGCGGCATCGTCTGCTGCACCATTTGACCAAAGACGGTGAGGAGTTGGAAGACGGCGAAAGTCTGATTCTGAAGACCCTGGATCGTGTTGGGTGCTCGGAAGAAGACGAAACCGACAAACAGCGCGACCAAGACACAGAGAGACAGTTTGGAATAAATGTATGTCGGGTTTCGCCAGTACTGTTGGAAGACACGGTGGGTGACCTCCTTGAGCTGTACCATAAAGGGGGCGGCATGTTCACGGAATGACTGCTCGTCCTCGACAGGAGCCGGCGTACTGGAAGCGTGGTCCTTTAGTCGTTGCAACTCGGCCTGTACCTCGCGATACTCGGGGCTGTCACGCCATGTCTGGAACCAGTCACGCTCTGTAGTGCTTCCTGGCGCGGCACCAATGGCATCCAGCATCCACTCGGCAGGGTTGGCGCTCGGGG
Source organism: Poronia punctata (assembly GCA_022579005.1). NCBI lineage: Eukaryota > Fungi > Ascomycota > Sordariomycetes > Xylariales > Xylariaceae > Poronia > Poronia punctata. The sequence goes on from MU401474.1 coordinate 269,740, forward strand.
GGCAGGACGGGGCGCCGTGTCGTTCAAAGTACTTGACGAGCGTCTCGGAGTTCTCGCCAATGTCACCAAAATAAACAGTCTTACCGCCCTTGGCAAGGAACAGGAGTCGGTCGAATCGTTGGAACAGCATGGCCGAGGGCTGGTGGATAGTGCACAGAATAGCCTGACCACTCTTGGTCAACTTCTCCAGGAGATCGAGGATGGCCCACGAGGTTTGCGAGTCAAGACCGGAAGTAGGCTCATCCACAAAGAGTAGTAGCGGCGGTTTGGCAGCGAGTTCGACACCGATAGTAAGACGCTTGCGTTGTTCGACATTGAGACCTTCACCGAGAACACCAACCACGGCATCGGCATACTCCTCCATTTCCAGTAGCTTGATTACCTCCTCGACGTAAGCCAACTTCTCCTCGCGGGGTACGTCGGCTGGCTGACGAAGAATGGCCGAGAAGTTGAGGGCCTCACGAACGGTCGTAGTGGCGAGATGCAGATCCTGCTGTTGGACGTAGCCCGTCTTGCGCTGGAACGACATATCGCAGGGACGGCCGTCCACGAGCATGTCACCGGTAATGACACCCATGGTAATACGGCTGGCCAAGGCATCGAGAAGAGTTGTCTTGCCAGCACCAGAAACACCCATGAGAGCAGTGAGCGTACCAGGTTTGACCCAGCCGTCGACGTGGTCGAGGATACGTCTCGTCTCGCTCTTAATCTTGACATCGTAGCATACATCGTTCCAGTGGAAGACGCTTGTTTGCTCTTGGAGCAGACCAGATTCCTTACCATCAGCGACAGGGCGGCTAGCATTGGTGACGATAGGACCCACGCGAGGACCCTCGCCCTCTTCCGCGTCGCCCTTGCGTTCCTTGAACTGGGCGGGTCTGTGGCCACGGCGGAACACTAGGACTTCTCCCTTGGACTTCTTCTCCGAAACAAGCTCGGCCGCGATCATGTACGTGACAAGGAAGAAGGCGATAAAGCCGTATAGGATACCGAGGTTTCGCCACTTATGGGAAGAGGAGTACCTGAAAGCCTTGTTGATGTATGTTTCACCGTCGACGTAGTCGGAGCCGGCCACACTACCGATGGTAGAGCAAACACGATTGGCCGGGTCGAGGTCCGGGTAGAATGGTACGTATTGAGATGCATCACAAACGAATTTCCGACCTGAGAATTCATTGATAATCAAGGACTCGAACGCGTACGCGAGGGGATCGATATAGTTCAGCCAGCGGCACCAAGGCAACATATAGTCAGTGGGGATAATAAAGCCAGTAAAGATGACGAGGTCCAAGATGAGCAGGGCAGCTGGCACCAGAGCTTGCGAGAGTGTCCGCGATGAGGAGGCCAGGGTACGGAAAATCATGCTCATGACGAGAACAGTAGAGAAGGAGAAGAGCAGGAAGAAGAAGAAGGCTCCCGGTTCGCGTCGGAGGTTCGTCATGAAGTACAGCGTCAGATTGAATACTATCGCGTTGGATATCTTGTACGGCAAATCGCATAGCATGGACGCGACAGCTTCGGCCGAAGGGTGATACAACGCATATCGTGAGTGCTTCTCAACAATAGGACGTTGAGAATAAAGGGTGAGAATCTAAAAGAGCAAGGTTAGTTCATTTCCTTCCCGTCTAATAAAGAGCTGTCGCTAGGAATAGAATCGCAGACTTACTTCCAAAGCACTAGCAAACGCATTCAGGAGACAAGCAAAGAAGACCAGGGCGCCTCGTTGGTAGAAGCTGGCAGTGTTGGGCTGAAGGTTGTAGAATACGCTGCCTACAATGAGGGCCATGATGAAGTTACCGATAAGAGAGCCGATTGTGATGCTCGGATCACCCTTGAGTCGGAGCCAACCTCGCCAGAGACAGAGCTTGATTTGTTGCACATAAGAAAGCGTAAACGGAGACTTGGCTCGTTGAGACTTGGACTGCTGCTCTCTTTTAGAGGCGCGGAAGGCTTCGGCATCCGGTCCGTTAAAGGGGTGCTTCGTCTTGTATTCCTCAATCTCGACCTGCAGGGCGGCGTATTCGGCGCTGTTTCTCCAGGCCGTGGCGAACTCGTCCGGCGTCCGCGGCACCTTATCCTTGAAACCGGGTCGGACGACACGTTCGAGTGGGCTCGTCATCGAGGTCAGGAAATCGGGCGTTGTCTGACGGGCGGGGCACTCGAAGCCGAGATTGACGAAGTACTGCTTGGCCTGATCGGCCCGACCAAAGTAGATCTGCCGGCCCTCGTACAGGACGGTGGCCTTATCGAAGCAGTCGTAACCGGTCTGAGGCGACTGGTAAATGGACACGCAGGCCGTGTTCCCAAATAACTCGGTTTGTGTCCGTAAGGTTTTGCAAAACTCTACAGCGTTGGCGCTGTCCAAGCCACGAGTACTGTTGTCCCAACACTGTAGGGGGGCTCGGCTAAGAGTGGCTTCGGAGATGGTCACACGCTTACGCTCGCCACCAGAAACACCTCTGATGTATTCGTTGCCCACACGTGTGTTGGCAGTGTGAGAAATGCCGAACATAGCCATCGTGACATCACGTAGATGGTTGGCGTAGGTCATCTTGTCGACACCTTCGGGGAGGTGACGGGGAGCGCGAGCCTGGGCCGCGAAAGTGAGCGTCTCGCCTACAGTCAGCATGGGGAAATGCGTATCGATCTCGGCCGTGTAGATAGCCTCGCCACGATGCTGGGTATGCATTTCCTTGGGCGTAATCCCCTGGTAGTTGAAGTAGGATTTCTCATCGATGTAGATGCCGGCCGTCTCGCCGGCAATAGCTTTCAAAAACGTGGTACAGCCGGAACCGGGAGGTCCCAAAACAACCAACATCTCTCCCTTGTGCAGAACACCATCGAAATTGCGCAGAATATCAATCTTCTTCTGATTGTTGCTAACCAGTCTGCGCGCCATACCAGCAAGCTCAAGCCAGACGTTGGCAACATCTTTCTGGTAGTCGGTCGCCGAGCCGAAACCGTGGACATTCAGGTTCTGGAAGCAGACACCTGCCGTTCGGAACTCCTTGCCCTGGCTCGACGTCATATCCACCATGGCCCGAGCCCAGGCCCGGGCGCTAAACTTGGGTGAAGTAGGATTCAGGGGTGAGTTTTCGTCCGTATCCAAGTATGGGTTGGCGCCAGGGGTCCAGTTGGCCTGCGAGTGCGATGTATATTTCCGCGCTAATTCATGGACCATTGATTCGCGGCGCTCGAGCTCGACGGCTTCTTCGTCGGTCGACTCGTCGCTCGAGCCCGATAAGCCCTTCTTCTCCGCCATGCTGTCGTTTCCAGCCTCGGTCACGGAATTCGTTCGTGTTCTCGTAGTGGCATCGGCAAAGCTTCTATCTATGGTGTTGTCCTCTCCTAACTCCTCGTGTCTGGGCGATGTGAGTGCTGCCGACCCCGTGTTTTGCGCAGTGCGGTCGTAATTGGACAAACTGCCGCCTGTCCAAGACATCTTCTCAGCTCTCTGGGTCGAAACCCGAAGCCGCTCACAACGTTGATTCTTGGCTATGAAACTTTATTTTGATCTGGAAAGTGAATAAGTAGGTAGTGTTGTGGTTTTCGCTCTCCCAGGGATCGACTGTTAAGGGGGGGGGAAAGCGCCAAAGTCGAACACGGCAACTAAAAGAAGTGATAATAATTAAAATATTACTAAACTGATGATGATTGTTAATGGACAAAAGTCACAAATTTTTGCAGTCAAAGAAAAAGAAGAGTAAGACTTACAAAGGCTATGTATCCGCCAGGTCGGGGGGGGGGGGCGAAATGTAACAAGAACGTCCAGGCACCATCAAGCCTTCTGTTTCAAAGTGACCGTGGGGACGGGGGACCCTGTTGATTAATTATAGATGGAGAAAAGCGTTTTCGGTTTACTTTCCGACTACGATGGCATCAGGACCCGTCCGGGTATTCTTGGCGTCGTTCAGATTTATAATGAGGATACCCACGAGTCCACGACTGTTCTCTAGTAGCCTGTAATATTCAGATCGAAGTGGTCTACAATACCTACTAGTAATGGCGCTACTTTGCCATCGGCTGGGTAGGAAAGCACAGCCTGATAAGTATTACAATATGACAGCCCCGGGTCAATCATCGCTGCGCATTACTCGGGTTCACCCACCAAGTTGCCCATCGCTCGACTATGCAGAGCACCTAAAGGTTGCAAGACTGGGGGTTCTATCGCTACCGAAAGGTTGACAGAGGTAAAGTGTGGGTACAACGGCTCTTTCCACTTTTCACACTTTTCTCTCTTTTTCGGGGTGGAGCGGGTTGCATAACTTAGGTACCTAGCGTGGTCTAGACAAACTTGTCGTACCTTCCCATCAACATCCCGTCGGACTCTTTGTAGAACCCGGCACCCCGCCATGGCCGTCCTTGCACGAGTACGATGGGATCTCAGATGGGACAACCTTACCATAGGTAGGTACAAAGGGACCGACTGTGTATGAGCTAATCGAGAGCGGTGATGTCTTACCACATGGCGGAGTACCACAATTCCTACCCAATATTGGAGCAAAATCCCTCTGCTCATGATTCCCGAGGCCACTCAAAGCTATGACGACAGCATTTGACACCAATCGTAAATTGAAGTGTTGCTCTGTAGATCGAGTATCAGGAGAACTACGTGCGTACCTCTAGGTTAGGTATCTTCTACAGGTACACGTATCACGACTAACGTGCATCAGTACCTAGGGGGCTAGGTTAGATGATTGTAGAAAGTAGTGACATAACCGAGTAACGCCAAGCCAACGCCAATGACCCCTCCAACCCAACATTTCCAGGTTATTATGCACATAGGATATACCACGCCGTCGGAACGAGGCAGTCCCAGTCCACCAAACAAACCGAACTGTAGTAAGCGGACAAAACCGCTACATAAATACCAAACATCTTTTTATCTTACCTCACCCTCCATGCGACAGAGGTAGGTACGCAAAAATAAATATCTCGATGATACCAGTCGCGCCTGTCAAGCGGGATAAAGGGACGTTATTACAAGGCTATCTTGTCCTAACCTTGTCCGGTAGGAGATGGTGATGGTGCTAACTAGAATAGCGCTAATGGTGATTTTAAAGCTGTACCCCCAGGATAGATATCGAACGGTTTCCCGTTTACAAGGAAAAGTCGGTTGAGGCTGATCTAGATAGGTATCCTTTGCGGCACGAAGTGGGGTCGGCTAAGGTATCTTTGCCCCATCTGGCAAATGAATTTTAGCTCGTAGGGTCGACGCGAAACAAATCACCGGCTATTTTATTCCACATGGCCTTTCACATGGTTTTTGAAACTTTGAGTCAAAAACATAAGAGCACATAAAGGGGCCTGCCCTACCTACTCGCATTTTTATAAGACAAATGGCGTCGGTGGCTACAAAAAATCATGGAAGAGGTAGCAAGCGAGCTTCGGTTATTTTGTTGGGTTGAATTCAATTTGCAACAACAATAGCCGAGGACAGTGTGGAAATGAAATAAAAAAGCGCATACTATCTAAGAAAAGTCCCATGCTTTGATGAAAATGACTTACATAAACCGTTTGAATATTCTCCTAACGACTCAACCAATCGATTGTATGGAATGGTTCGAAGACTTTCTCTCTTTTCTTCTTTTTTGTTTTTCGGAATCAACAACATCCGAGTGGAGCCCACATGTTCAACTTTTATACATGTGGGTCCTTTCCCCTTCGTTCATTCTTCTTCTCCTTTTTATCCTATTTCGTATTCCCCTGCTTGTAAACGAATTTCTAGAAGAAGAATACTCCCCGACGCTAACGAAAAGCCGGACAACAGAACCGCCGAAAAGGAGGGTCCTTTATCATTTCACAAATTCATTCATTGACATTCCCCCCTTGCCCACCAAGCCCCCCTTGTATAATCGGGTTGCCCCAATTATCCGCCACCCCGGCTACCTACTAGTATCTCTTGTTATCAAGGAACGTACCTATTTGCATAGTATTTTGTGAGTTGGTCTACGTGTAGATAAACAGAGACAAAATATCAAAACATAACCTGACTGTATGCGGCGGATGCGGCGGGCCCCTCGGTACTTAGGTAGCAAGACGCCCGCCTATCTCGTACGGGCGCGTGTGGCTATAAGCTACGATATTGAAATGTTGCCGACGATAGGATTTTGTCAATAGGTACCTACATAATTGGGCATAAGTACCTAGGTATCACTATCACTTTTGTTAATAATGTCTCCGACGGGGTTTTTTTGCGGACTGACGGGCTCTCGGTATCTCGGATGCACCGATCATAAATAAACCCGGCTCCCCTTTTTACGGGTAATATCTTTTGTTTGTTCTGGAATCCGTTTACCTTAACCTTACCGATGCACGTTGAAATATATACATACGAGTATTAACTCCGTCGTCGTTCCCGGGAGTCCGGGACACATGTTTCAGTTGGGAATCAACATAGATAGCCGTGGTCGAGTTGGGATGTTTGTTTGTTGGTTTACACGTACACGTACACCGTGTAGTATTTGCTTACTTGACGGCGATATCGGTGATATCCTGCATAAAACCCATCTCTCACTCTCCTATCCGTATCTGTCTTGATGCTGCTAGGTAGACATATACCTACCTCAACTTGCCTGTGTCGTAGGTAATTGAATTCCAAGTCTATTGTTGTATTTCTGTCTAAAATACTTCGACCATCCCATCCCATCCCATCTGCCTAATGTGATAAGTAAGGTAGGTAGGTAGGTAAGCTGACAAGATTGTCCATCTATATATATCTGTCATCGTGTAAGGTTCGTAGCTGACATGTATGACGGACGGACCAGCCTTATCCCACGTGTGTGTAGGTTAGGCGGCGTGAGTAAACAAACCCCTTCAGCCGACCGCAGGACAGACAGCATTTAATAACACAACAAACCAAAATGAAACATGAGGTACTTAGGTTAGGTAAGATGGGATTAAATTAAATTATCGTAAACAGCAACACGTGGGGATAATTCCCCATGGAATGGTTTCGACACCTTTTGCTTTCACTATTTTTAATAATAATCTCCAAAAAAACCAAAAACCCAAATGCCTAAATAGATCAAAAGTCCTACCTAAGGTACCTACCACGTGAGACGGCATTCTCATCTAAGAATGATTCCTTTTTTTTTTTTTGCAAAAGATCCTAGGTTAGATAAATAAGCAATGGCACTTCATCCCTAGGTAGGTTGTTTTTGGTGTACTCTTTTGTCATGGGTAGGTAGGTATACACCAAAGCAGTTCAAAGCAAGAGTATTCGGGATGCTCCTTCGGCGGAAGGAAATATCTAGGGAAAGTAATTATTACCGGCGTCGTTTTTCCCCCATCACAAGAACAAAAACCATTGTGCCGATTACGAGTACAGTCATTGATAGGGGCAGCCCGTACCCTGGAAGAGAGAGCTTGTAGACTACCTACCTAGATCTACCTACTTAGACTAGCCTGTTCTCATTCAACCTAGGTTAGGGACATCATGAGTCTCAAGAAGAAGTTGAAGTGATCACATTAAGTGCCTAGGCAACAACTCCTTACCCGTTTCCATTTCTAATACTGATTAATAAATCAATCAATCCTCTTTGACATGTTCAAGCTCATCCTCATCCTCTAAGCCCCAATCCCGGAACCCCGTGCCTTTCATCCAACTAATACCCTTCCGAACGCTGGCCTCCCGTATCGCCCTGGCATCTCTCTCGTACACTGCGCCGGTGATGGCCAACGCCAGAGCGAACAGCCAGACATCGCCACCACGCATGGCCCGCCACCACCGCCTCTTCACGCCCACTTTCCAGAGCGAGTCTACGCTGGTACGCGCCGTGTATAGGAAGATGTTGCGGCCTTCACGACGTTCGACAAACGCCCACATTCCGGCGAGGAAGCCACCGAGGAAGAATCGTTGGGTGGGGAGGAATGTCCGTGGAAGCCACGTCTGGAAAAAGCAGATGCTCGCCCACATGGTGGAGAAGGCGCCCGTGGCGAATGTCGTTAGCCGCAGAGACTTGGCCAATAAACGGTTCAACAGGTGTAGGGGCGCATTATATAATAGTTTGTAACGCGGAAGCATGAGTAGTGAATAGAATAACAGGAAAAAGCGTCCCAACCGCGGGAACGAGTTGACCCAGAATGTCAAATACGTCCGCAGACATGAAGGATCTGAAGGGTGCAAAGTAGCACAGCTCAAAGAGGGGATGATGGGGTGAGCCCTTGATGTGAGAGGTGCGACGGCTGCTAAGGATATAGGTAGAGTAGGCTGATCGGGGAAGAGAGTTGGTGAAATAAAGGGCCTATTAAGTATTGTTAGAACGGTATTTTCAAGCAAGAAAAAGAAGCAGCAGGGAGATACATACGGCCAGTTCAACTTGGCCATCTGCGCGAGGCTATCGATGACCTCCCACGAACCAGGCCACTTAATGCCCGAGGGCAGATCTGCAGGCGCCGGGTGGAGATATGTATTCGCCTGTTTGAAGATGGCATCGAAGAGGCCGACTGGTGCGCTCTCGCGGTCAAACACGGCTGCATGCAGCAGTTGTCCCATGGCTAGGGGCTGAAGCATCCAACTTCCCCACCACCAAGGACGCTCTCTTTTTACCATGCCCTTCCCTCCGGCTCTAGCCCGCCAACCCCATATGGAACCTTCGTCTTCTAGTAGATTCCAGCCAAACTCCAAGGCACGAAACATGACGGAAATCATGATCGTCAAGCGCAGTTGTTGAGCTGGGTAGATACCCAAAGCTAGACCGGCAAGACTGGCACCTACAGCAGGAGCATAGGCGGATGTGAGAGTCCTTGAAGTCCGCGGGTTGCGCTCACGGAACGGCGCAGCAGAGGGATCAAGTAGCTGCGCTCTCAGACGCGTGAAGAAGCGGAAGAGAAGCCGGTATAGTAGCAAAATGGTGGATAGCGACAGTGATAGTCGAAGAGGGTTGGACTTATAGAAAGGCTGCTTCTTTTGCGACGAGCTCGAGCTGTGATTGGTGACGGGATGGGTTAGACATAGTTTCCAGGCTGCGTGCTTCGGATAGGCTGGACTTACTCATTTTGCCCCTTGAGACGCGCGAGGAGACTCTCGTAAGCCTTAGCTCCTATGCCTGTAATAAGAAAGACGCGCAAAGCGTGTCGAATGGCACGAGCGTTATAAGTATCGCCTCCTCTTCTTCCAGGATTTCGCGACGCGGCGGTCTCCTTGCCCTTCCCTTTTCCAGACCCACGGCCTACGGAATCTCTCCTTTGGTTGGTCTCGCCATCCATGTATTTCTCGACGGTGTTAACGGTCGGCGCACGCTTTCGAAGAAGGCGCGAGCGTGATATGACATATTTATGAAGCGTCTCGTACTCGCGCGCCGAAATCGTATATCTTAGGGCATTGCGAAGCACGGGATCGGCGGCAGACTTGGGTTTTGAGATAGATCCTGCTCTTGGCCGTGGCGCGTCGCCTTTTGGAATGTCCAAGGGAGGTAATCTGGAGGAGCTAGAGCTGCCCGCCATGTTGAATCAAGTTCAACAGGATCGACGGACGGTGAAGCGATAAAATGGAATTATCGACGATGGGTTGTCGCAAAAATTGTCATTTACGCATCGGATAACAGGCGGCTGTTGTCTCTGGGCAAATGCGACGCTATCTGTACAAATTCGCTAAGCATTCAAGTTGCGACAGCTATCAACCATGCCCGGTAATGCGTAGACGCAAGACGCGCTCTTGTGAAGCCCAGCGACCCAAGTGCTAGTGGACACGACGTGATTTGGCTGGGATCGAAATATGATAAAATTAATCGAGGACGCGCGATAGGCACAATTTAGATGTAGTGCCGTATGAAGCTACCTACCATTGAGCGATATTACTAGGCAATAAACTGTAGGATGACCCGTAGAGAGGCGCTTCGGACGTGGCTCTACTGTCTAATATGGGAATAATGACGCGACTAATTGTGAGGAGAGGAGGCATGAAGATGATATACGGGATGGTGTCGTCGGAGGCAGGCGCTAGCACCTGTTATTAGCTTAGCATAAAGCTGCGAGATTACGTGAAGTGGGCCAAGCAATTAAACCTGTCTTGGTGCTGGGCCTCTTAACCTATTGGACTGAAATGCACAGATGCCTCGGTTGCACCCAGCATGTGAGCCTCCACTGCAACCGGTCCCACTGGAACTAACCCCAGAAACAACGTGGGTATCGCGGGGTGTTCGGGCGTCGTTACTCTACAAAGTGAATTGTGGAGTCCGGGGCACATATTATTCGGAGAGGATGACCATCATGAATCGCTTTCTACCATGTATTGGGTACATTAGTAAGGGTATTTCAATTCCAGTGCAGAAACGAGCAGGAGTGAAGCACTCTCCATAGCAGGAGACTTGGCGAGCAAAGGAGAATACCTAAAGGGACCTCAGGTAGGTACTTGATCAATACAGGGCGACTGCCCCTATTCGCAGACATGAATCGCAAAGTGTATCTCGCGCGTCAGAAGTAATAATGCAGTCTATCTATATACCTATGGTACAGACATTTGCTTCAAAAGATGATTAGCCGAAATAATGATTTCCTCCGCAATATTCCTCCATCGATAACAACAGACAAATATACGAGTACCTACATGTACCTAAACACGAGGTCTACAATGCTCACAACAAATCTCTACGTATACATCCTCACCGAACACCCTCAGGTTGACTTCTCCTGCGGCACGGATATATCCTCGGAATCGGGCGCACGCTCTAAACCTTCCGTCTGGCCCGGCACCATGACTAGACCATCGACGTCAATCTTCGGGCCGCGATAGTTCTTCCTGCCGTCAAAGATCCACGTCAGACCCGAGATGAGCAGTATGACGCCGAAAGCGGCGACGGCGTAGTTCATGTTCTCCGACGTGACCGGCGTCTCGGGCGGGAAAACGAATAGCACCGTTGTGAGGATCGTCCATGCGATTCCGACCTTTTATCTGGCTGTTAGCAAGAGAGGAGAGGAGCAAAGAGGTCCGTCTCTAGAGCTTACCAGGTTCATAATCCAGCCCCATGGCTCAGGAATCTTGAAAGCTCGGTTGGCAGGTAAAGTCTTGCGCCCCTGAAGCACATTGATCGCAGGAGGGATCGCATACGTCACACCAAGTGCTACCACGGAAGCGGCGGTGATGGCGTTGAATGTGCTCGAGGAACCCAAGAAGATGAGACCGAAGATGACGACCCAGGCAGTCGTCCACAGAAGCGCGTTGAGCGGCACGTCGAGGGCCGGGTGCACTTTGGCCAGAACGCTACTGAACGGCAGGCCACCGTCGCGGGCAAAGGCATAACTCATCCGGCTACTCGTTGTCATCAGGGCCGTCGACGTGAAAACCATGCAGCCGAGCGGGAAGATGAGGAGCGCGATGCTGCCACCGCTGTTTCCGGTTGCGTCGAGAAAGATCTGAAGAAGAGGGCCGATGGGGGATCTGTTGACCGTTTCGAGGTCGCGGACGCAGAATAGTAAGGCGCTGAGGAATACGAAGCCTGAGAAGATGCCGATTCCGATGCATAATAGCATGATGCGAGGTCCTCGACGCTGTGGTTGGGGGATCTAGGTAGCATCATATTAGCGTTATCGGTCTTTTGTTGTTGGTATAGATGGTATAGATGGTTTGATGTCGCGAGAAATGACAAATATTATATACCTCCTCAATCATATGGGCGACGGCATCAAACCCGGTCAGCGCAAAGGCACCCTGGAGAAGACCGAGTAGCCATGCGAGCCCATCAGGCCAACCGACCTCGTTCGAGAATTTGCCGTAGACAAAGGCTCCGCTCTGATACGTCGGTGAAGAACAGGCAAGCACTGTGATACTGATAATAACAAAGCCCGACAGAGACCAGATGAACGCAAGTTTGTTCAAAAGCGGTAGCAGCCGAGTGGAGAAGGCGTTGACGACGAGCGCGATGATGGCAAAGGCTATGTAAATCAAGAGCTGGTGCCAGGCCGACGGCTCGTATTCTGGGTGTCTTAGTTGTGCTATACTCAAGATGAAGTTGCTGCCAAGTAAACCGCCCGTGGCCGTGAGTGCCACCCAGCCGGAAACATTTATCCAACCCGTGACGTAGCTAACACCACGACTCCAGCGTCGCGGCGTGATGATGGCGGCCCAGTGGTACTGTCCGCCGGCAGTGGGGTAAGCGCTCAGGAACTCGGATAGCGATGCCGCCAAGCATAGGTTGCACACACCGGCCGTAACCAGGCCCCATATCACCGAGCTCGGCCCTCCGGACGGCAGTGCTAGCGAGATGGAAGCAGAGAGAGCGGTCCAGGTATTGAGGATGGCAAAGGCGAGCCCCAACATGGAAAGAGTGGAAAAGTTCCTCTTTAACTCCTGCTTGAGGCCTAGGTTTGCTAGTGCCGCGGCATCGTCCGTATGGCCCCCTTGGCCGGATTGGCGACTCTCACCCTCCATCCCTAACTAGCCGCGTCTTATGCCGGTAAGGATGCACACGCCGCCTTTTGAAGAGGATATTAGTTAGACTCGGCAACCTGATACCTAACCTAGACGTGTTGCCCTATTGCTGGATAACTAATCAGATCCCTACTATGTAAGATGATTTCACAGTATAAAAATGAACTGGAACAAAGAGGAAGAGGGATTGACAAGAAGGCCGAAGCCGCCTCCTTGCTTCCTTTCTTCTCTTCCGTCGCGGTTATCACCTTGATTCCTAATTGGGAAATGATCGACAAGAATGATTGCGGCAATATGTCTTTCTTTCTTCTTATCGACAGCTCTCTTATGCCAATCTCGTGATTTCCTATCCGGTCGAGGTATGCAGATAGGCGTTCCTTGTCTCTACTTTTTTAGATAAGGTGCGCAACGTCTGCATACGCCACGGCTGCCCGGATCTGATGGCCTGTTCGAGTTCCTGTAGGATGCTGCAATACTGACACAATTTCCTGGGGTATGCGCCCTACTAAAAAGCTTGATTTGCTCGATGCCTGTTTTGGACTGGGGGCCACGCACTGTTCCAGACAAACGGGCAAGGGAAAGGGCATTGGCGTGTGGGGGAGGATTAGTAGGTGATAATACTACTTTGCGTCCCCCGGGCCCCAACGGTCTCTAGACTAAAACCGTTCTCTACTACATCTGGTACATATGTCCAAGCAAACAGGTATAAGCTGGCCTAATTAAATCATGGAAGTTGGCGAGCCAATCTTGTACCGTCCGTGGTTAGCATCATTAGCTCTATTTATCTGTTACTTGAGAACATCAAAAGGAGAAGAATCCTGAATATATAGGTGGTAACATACTTCCATCGCAGATTTTGTCCCAAGGGCTCACACGTAAAAGCGCTCGTCTATCACAGATAGTTACCAAAGCTTCAAGGTCGCTCCCTAAACTTACCATTGTCTCTCTCTCGAGCCTGTGACATATCCATACATGAATTATGGCTTGGACAGACTACCCAGATCAGAAAGCGATGGATCAACGTGCGTTTTCATATATACCTCGAAGAGACAAAGTAACTCGTTGTATCGTAAATCGTAAGAGCCAGTACAGTCGATTTCCCAGCCTCGTCTTTCGTCGCAATAAGGGGCTCGGGGGTGAACAGTTGATATCAATGGCATATCGACATAGGTACCACACACCACTGATGACCACCCGCCATTCTAAGCTCCGGCTGTAAACCCAGGTACGAGTAAGTAGGTATTTGTAGTGCATAATACAAGGGGCATGGTTGATCAATGAAAAGGGGGTATTATGTGGAGGAAGCCGCTCAACGCGCACGTTGACCAGGGCGTCCGCCGCCATTCCGTCTTCCCTCCGCCTGTCTAAACTAACTTTTGGTTTTTGTTCTCTCCATGGTCCCGTGCCATTGCATGTCCATGCTAGCCATGACATGCTGTAAACGATTTTTCCTCCTCTCCATTCCGTACCGGTGATTCTAAAGGCGTTGTTTGGCAGAACAGCTAGACTCTTGATTGAGATCGCCGGTTCCGTTACTCCTCCACCCACATCAAATATGTCCATGTAGAAGTAGGAATACACCAACAAACACCGAACGCGATGCCGACTGAAACCAAACCGAAAGTCAATGCCCAAGAGCCGTCATGCAATGCACTGAAAAATGAAATCCGTCCCCAAAGCGCGCCAAAAAGCGTGCCGAAAACAAGCTCTTTTGTCTTGTCCGTCGTGGGACCTCGTCAGAGTTTACTCGGCATCATCACTTAGACCATGGAGTCAGTGACGTCATATGACGGTAGCACCTGATCCCTGCTTGGCTGCTGCGCGACGCTGAATTGGGGGACCCAGCGACGCATGATCCGTGGTGCCTCTCCAGGGAGGACCTCCTCTACCCAGTTCAGCACATCCCACTCATCCGCAACTGCATATCGCCGTGGCGATGATAAGCGCAGCTGGATGTCGTGGGCGTGCGGAGCGGAACCAGAGCGAACAGCTTCGACGGCACGCAGGCGCCTCGCTTCTCTCTCGGCTACGACATTGGCTACTGCGTGGTAACGGTCTTGTGCTGTATTCCAGCCTGAAACACCCTGACTACCAGACGTCAGGACCCGAGCAAGCTCGTCATAGGGCAGATTGAGCAGGATGCGAGACAAAATAGTCGAATATTTCGCAGGTTGACGTTGTGGCGAGACACCATCATCCGGATTCGCTACAGGGAGGTCGCCAAACTTGATGCTGGACAGACGGCCATGGTTGTGGTTTTGGCTGGAAGCCGTACCTCTGGCAATTGCCGGCAGCGCACTGGTAAGCGGCGGGGATGCGACAGCAGGAGCAGTCGTAATGCCCGGTATTCTTGCTATCTTTGGATTGTCCGAGGCAGAGGAATCGAACTCAAAATTGGAGGGGAACTCGTTGATAAGAAAGTCCATGATAGCAACCAAAAGAAGCTTAGTCTCAGGTCCGTATCCAAACTCTAGGAATGCCGAGAGCGAGTTTTCTTCCTCCGAAGTAGCGTCGTCATTATGGTTTCGCTGCACTGTATTGTGTAGGACAAAGCCCAACGCAGACTCCACAGTCTCCCACGTGAGTGAGTAGGCGGCAATGGATAAGCCCCGAATTACAATATCCGGCATGGCAAGAATGTGACCGGCAGCTGCATATCCCAGGCAAAATTCAAACCGGTCGATCTTATCGCCAGCATAGTCGAAGCCGTTTGGTCCATTACGCAGCATCGGCGGGGGTTGGATCAGTGGATGCATATACAAGTGTTGGAGAGCTGTCCACCACGAATCCGAGCGGAGATATGGGTCGTCGATTTCCATGCGAATCATGGGAGGATTCTGGCCATTCGGACGCGCAGTCAAAATCGCTTGTTTCAGTGTTGGGCTGCGAGCTAGTATAATCTTGTGGCCACTAATCTTGACAGGGTGGTGGCGACTCTTTGCGTATATAAGCTCCAACGAACAGTCAGATAGTTCGCCATTACCGAACAGATTCCTGAAGTAGTTAATGCCCTCTATGGTACCGTCCTCGGCCATATTGTACTGACGCGAAACCGGCTGAGGAAGCATGAACGGAGGGAATGGATGATGGGGGCGGCCCATGGGAGGCTCATGGCGTCCGGGAGGTGCGTAAGAGCCGTTAGGCGGATAGGGCGGCGGAGCATTTTCCATACCGTTATGATCCGCGGACGCATGGGAGCCGTGGAAACTGTGGGGTGTCTGTGGCCCATAACGACTGGCACCGGGGGGCAAGGTTTCGAAATGAGGATGACCTTGCCCTTGAGCAGCAGCCGACACCGTTCCATATGCATCCACGGTAGAGATAGGGGCCAAATCCGCTCGAAAGTGGGTATTGATAGGTCCCGGGAAACCATTACTGTTGGTATGAGCATGATGATGTCCACCGGGAACCGGGTTGCCACGGTTCTCGCCATTGAGCGCAGGATGTGGGGGCGGCAAGAAAGCGCCAGGATGAGGTGCGGGAGACGGCGTGTGGGAGTCAGGAACGCCAAACATGATATTACCGCCGTTGCTCATCTGATGTCGATGGTGGTTATTGTGCATATGATGCGGGTGTGGGGCATGGAAAGCCGGGTAGTGATGACGTTGGTCGCCCATGGGTTGCTGGTGGACAGGAACTGGCGGCGGCAGAAATGAAGTCGGAAAGTCTGCTTTGGCGACGGAGGTTGTCGAATGGGGTTGAGATGGATAGGAACTATGGTTTGTGTCTGCCATGTGTAAGTAAGAGTAAAACTAGCCACAAAAGCTCCCGGGGATTAACATGGATCAAAACATACCTGGTGTTGCTCTGGCAGTAGATGGCACCTCCGTATCTCCGTTGGTACTGGCGTTCGCCTGCCATTCAGAGGATGGGGTATTCTGCTCATTGCCGATAGAGGGTAAGACAGCGTGTTCAAAGCTCTCTGCGTTCTGAAGTTTAACACCGCCCTCAGGGCCATGGGATGAGGGGTCTGAACCGTCATGGGTAAGCGCGGCATTGGGCAAAGAGACCGGATGGGCGTTTGAAGGAGAAGACGCAGTCAAGGCAGGCGCATGCGCGGGGGTGGGCTTGGCAGCAGCCTTGCTAACACTCTTCGGTTGTCTGTGCATCAAGGCCAGCGGAATGGCAGGAATGACATGTTGTCGGTTGTTGGGGACGGCGACATTGTGCGATGATGTCGAGGGGGATGCAGAATGCTTCTTTGGGTTGGGGCCGGATCTTGCAGGCATCGATTGGCCCTGTGGGTGTGGCGCCATGATTGCGGTGAAGGACGCCCGTTCCCGGTGCCTAAGCAACAAGACGACAGGAGAACAATCGACGCAAAGCTATTTCTCCTTCTGGGTTTGCTGCGGCAGTCCTGTTGTGAGGACCCGAGGATGATGGCAGGGGGGAACAAAGGAGGCGGAATTAATAAAGTCAAAAATATGCAAGCAAGCTATTTGCTGCTGGACCCTGCGCGCAGTAGAGACGGTCAAGGCACATAAAACAAAAGCTGGACATCCGCAATTCTTGCAGTAGCTACAACAACAACAACAAACTGGACCGTATCTGAGGCTGGCAACTCAAGCCGAGCTCAATGGTGTCATAAGTGATTGGTGTACCATGCCCTTAGTCATAGCATACAGGCGACACTATGTTGAACGGCGATGCTAGTCTGATGAGGCCACCGGCATGTGAGTGTGAATCAGAGTTAGAAGGAGAGACAGGTTTGCATTGGACAAAAACCAGTCGTCCAAGAGTTTTCAGACTGGTAGATGTGAGGATGCAAGGGAAACGGGCCCACGGGTAGGGACAACGACAGTTGCCACTGTAAGGGACGGATGTAAGTTAACGTGGGTATGTACGTGTAGGAGAGGCTACCTTGACCAGACAGCACAGTAACTGTTAAACAAACAAAAAGATGGAAGTTGTGCGCTTCTGTGTTTTTTTCGGGGTTTACTTTTCTTCTGACCGTCGGCTTCAAGGTAGAGAGCCTCTAGTTGACGGCAGATGGGGGAGGGGGGAGAGAAGTCTGACGGCCGGAGATGGAGATGGGGATATTAGAAAAGAATGGATGATCAAATTGATCGATCGGCGACTGTACCTGGTTGAAAAGTACATAATTGGGGGGTTTGCTATGTTGTTTGTACTGTAGCTGCAGCTAGGGAGGTAGGTACCTACATACTTCCTTGCCGTACTCTTAATGGTTATCTTACCAGAGCCCCAGCTAGGAGCCTTGTGGCTTACCGGTAGGGAGGTACCTGATCTATACATGTAGGTACCTAACCTATATGTACATACCAATCTACATCATAGGTGCCAGTGGTAGGCAATTTGCAAATTTACAATGAACAGATTGGATTATTATCCCCTACCTTACTTACATACCTACAAACCTATATACATGCGTACCTAATGCATGTACCTGCGGGTACTGAGTAGAAGACTAAGTACCTCTTGTAGAAGAGGTAATATTGAATGAACACGGCTTGTCCTAAATAGATGCCAGCAGGCAGGGTACAAATAAAGCAGATTTACACGGTGTATCTACATGTACTTACTAATGGACAGCTTGTGTACTTGTAGGTGATGGTAGGAATAGGTACCTACAGGTTCTGGACTGAAATAAGGTACATACAAAGTTGCAAACTGAACTAATAGCGTCTACATCTTCAAATAACCAGTACTAAAACTCAGACCTTCCCTAGCCAGGCCTGTTCAAGTCACCTTTGTAGTTCAAATATAATAATTGGTAGCTTTAGGCAGAGATACCATAGGAGATGCATGTTACATATCCTTAGTAACCCCGTGGTATGAGAATGAGACCTTGTGTATGTCTGGAATAGCAGGCAGGGCAGGGTCCTTTCCCAAAGCCAAGACAGCGGAGAAGAGAAAAAAAAAATTATTTTCAATGCTGCTCGACAGGGTTCCTGCCCCACACTCTTCCAATGTACCACTTGTTTCAGCTCACAGCAAACAGGACAAACCCATCTGTCTATCAGCCTGTGACAAATCTATTTATGTGCAATGGCAGTGAGTTGTAACATGGTATTTTAATATTAATGTTATTTATATTTCATAGATTCCTGCTTGACCACGATGTGGAACAGGTTCATTATTTTGATACAAGCACGACCACAGCTAGCTGTTGCCTGTTGGCGTCATTACCATGGGCCTGGAACTACCTAGTATCATTTTTATGAAGATGTGGCTGAAGCTCTCCCATTAGGCTTGTGCCCCGCGGGTGAGCCACAATTGGTGAACCCCAACCTCAACTGAGCTGAGGCTCCGGACTTCCGGTCTACACGTACGTGTACAAGGAGTGTAGCTAGAGAACAGGCAAGATCCAATTAAGGTGGCGGCATGACCATCTTGCTTCTCTACCATTATACTACATATAATATAAAACCCAGAGCACATGACAAAGGAAACCAACCTTGCCCAACAGAAGAGCAGGAGAAATACAGAACAGAACAGTAGCATTAAAGCAGTTGTACAAGTAGCAGGACCCCAATTACGTCACACCAGTATTGGGGTTAAAATATCCGTTTAACCTGCCCTGCCTATTCTACGTGTACAGGACCAAACAAATATTTGGAGGTAGGTAGCAGGCAAAGAACTCGGGACAATATCCACGCGGCTGGCGGTCGGCATGTAATGCACCAAACAGATGCCAGTACGTACTGGTCAGTGGTAACATATTCGGCAACAGCCCAACCTGAAGTTTAAACTGCCTCTTATTGCTGTGCGGCTCATGCCCTTTGGATGTCAATATTCCATGAGTTTGACTTTAATCTTGAGTAGACAATGGCAATCCGACGCAAATACCTATCTATCCCAAGCGCTACATTGGACATAAGCCGCCAGGAACACCTAATTTTAAGCAGACTCAATATGGTTAGGTTAGTTGTTTGTACACTAGGATTGGCAATATATTCCCATTTTCTCTTTTCAATGTCATAGACAAGTAAGTCGTAGGTAACTAAGGGACTGACTTGAATATGTCGTCAGTCAGCTGGCGGTACCTCCTACACTTTCCAATATCGTTAATTCGGATCTTGCCGAGATATCCAAGGGTGAAACACACTTGTTACGTTTCCTAAGTAGTGGGCCGGGCCGTACACGCAATCGCCAGTTTGGAGTTTGGCCCCCATTAACTTGGGACATGAATTGAATTCACCATGACATCAAGCAAAGCCTCTCTCTCTTACAAAATCTCAAAGCACGTCAGTTACGACGGCACGTCACATATTAATCGCAAAATAGACTAGTTCATGTTGATCAACGATGTCCTTTGATACTGTTACATCGGCAATCGGCTTTGTAGGCGTAATGCAGGGATCCTTCCTTATCGCCGCCGGAAACCGGCCGGATCTCATTCGGGGTAACAAGTAGAACTTCAACACACGCTCTCTCTCTTCATTGATTCCAGTTATAGAGAATTCTTCCTTTAGATATTCAAGAAGTAGAGCAGAACCTTGTAACCCAACAACACCTCATTAATTAAAACAAGCAACTCACCTACGCACCCTACCACAAATTAAATAAAATGTCTCCACCAACAGCGGTGAAGGTGAGGCCTCGCATCATCATCCACGGCGGCGCGGGGAACATCCAGCCATCAGCAATGAGCGCCGACGAGTACGAAAAACATCGAAAGAGCCTCCTAAGCATCGTATGTTTTCCAAAGTACCTACCTACCTAAACTGGTCAAAAATCGGCGCAGAGAGATGAAATATGAATTAATAAAAAATAAAAAAATAAAACTAGATAACAAGCACAGACGCCTACATGCGGACGCCCAAAAACAAACCCACCGAGAAAAACCCAGGCCCACGGTATCCCTCAGCACTAGAGATCGCCACATACGCCGTGGTCCAGCTAGAGAACGACCCGCTCTACAACTCGGGTCGGGGCGCCGTGTTCACCCGGGACGGAATCAACGAGCTCGAAGCCTCCGTCATGGTATCGCGGGGCTTCGCGAAGCGCGGTCTCGGCGTGACGGGCTTGCGCGCAGTCAAGAACCCCGTATTACTAGCCAAGGCCATGCTGGAGCACGGCGAGCAAGACCTGCTGCTCCCTTCCACGTTGGCGAACTTGGACCGCGACGTACCTTCGGCGCAGGGCCATACCTTGATCCACGGGGAGACGGCCGAGACGTTGGCGAGACAGTATGGGTTGGAGATGGTGGATCAGAGTTATTA
The DNA here is from genome assembly GCA_022579005.1 of Poronia punctata. Taxonomy (NCBI): domain Eukaryota; kingdom Fungi; phylum Ascomycota; class Sordariomycetes; order Xylariales; family Xylariaceae; genus Poronia; species Poronia punctata. The sequence continues at coordinate 290,293 of MU401474.1, forward strand.
CTTCACGCAGAAGCGTTGGGATGAGCATGTGCGTGGGCTGGAGAAGAAGAACGCGGGGTCGTCTTGGAGAAGTGACGAGTATATTCCCCAGGGAACTTGTGGTGCTGCGGCGCTTGATCAGGACGGGGTTGTTTGCGCGGCCACTAGCACTGGTGGTATAACGAATAAGCTTACCGGTCGTATAGGCGATACACCTGTTGTTGGCGCCGGGTTCTGGGCCGAGGAGTGGGTGGAGACAGGCAAAGGCAGCCAGTCAGCAAAGGCGCCGTGGGAAAGTTTGGTGGATTATATCAGACTACCCGGCCCGGTCGTGGAGTTATCCTCGAATCTGGGCGCGTTTCTGGCCGATTGCTTACCAACGCCGTTCATGTATAGTCCCATCGCATCTCGTCAGGGGTGGTGGTCAGGGGATGCCGAGGTCGAGATTACACGATCGACCGCGTTATCGGGCACGGGGAATGGTGATTCATTTCTTCGTGTAGCGGCGGCAAGGTCGGCGGTCGCTATCGCGCGGTGGGCCCGACTGCCCGCTTCCGATGCTGTAAGCCAGATTGCCGGCCGTGGGGGCGAACTCGAACGGAGTGCGGGACCGAGGTGGGGCAAGACGGGCGAAGGCGAAGGCGGCATGATTGGTGTCGACTGTGCCATAGCTAGAGATCGGTCCGGAACTGTGGTGTACGCAAGGTCCGAGGTGATACAAGCCCACAATTGTGCGGGCATGTTTAGAGCTTGGATCAAAGACGATGGGTCACCCAGTGTGAGCATCTGGCGCGAGGAAGAAGATATCCCAGTGGGCCGCATTTCATAGATTACGAATGAGTGGAGTGAGCGTTAAAGACGTTTTGGAATAATCAAGCGGGCTGCATCTTTGGATCAGCCATGCAACACATCTCACGGCATAGTCAGATAGAGCAGGACGCATGGTACTTGATTCAACCGTCATTAGTATATATTCAGAACCGGACAATTTTTGTTCGGAATGCCAGTCATGCCAAGCAAAGAGGGTATCGGAGACCCAGCTCGGGAAAGTGTCTATATATTTTACATTTCATTGGAAACTCCCCCTATTGTATGCAAAGACCGCCATAAATCCACAAGAGAATACAGAAGCCGAGATCGACGCCTTCGGCTTGAAGGAGCAGAGTGTTATTATTTGTTTTTTTTTTTTAATTTGCCACGTTGGAAACCCAAGTGCCTACGTCACAAAAAGCGTCTTTAGGCGAGGGCTAGTTCGTTATTTGGCGGTGGTTGTGGGACCTGATATAATGAGGTTAGAAAAGTTTGACTTGATCGTGTCTCGGGAGTTCTGAACAGCACTGACCTCAAGTTTGGTTGAACCGGCCATCATCCTCTGGAATCCAATACCGACGCCCTCAATAACTGCCAGTAGTACGGCGCAGCCGATAGCACCGTTCCTGGCGGCCTTGTAACCGCCTCGGATAGCTAGCGCGCCACCAGTGAAGAAGCCGGCGCTGGTAGCAAAAACGTTAACATGCAAGACGGACATCAAGGATGAGCGAGCGGCGGAGGACCTACGTGATGGCATTCCACGGGTCTTCCTTCTTACGAATGCCCTTAACGGCGCAATCGAATGTGGAGAAAAGACCGCCCCATACACCAAAGTTTCCACCCAATACGGGTGCTCGAGCCTTGATTGCTGTGATGGCGCCTATCCGTCTCTCGCCCACGGGGCTGTTTCTGAATCCTTTAATACCGTGCCATATCGTGCCACCGATAGCCTGTAGGGTCGTTGTGTTAGCGTATATGCGGTACAAATCCGGGCATTCCTGGGTTCCGCGAAATAACGTGGCCGGGGAATCGGAGGCATGCGGGAGCACGTACACCCATAGCAAATGCGCCGCCGAAATCGTTCAGAATAACCCAAGGGCAGGGCTCTCGTGTGTGATCCATTTTAAATTAATGTTTTTGATGAAGTCGAGATACTGAAGGGAATAGAAACACGGCGAAACCCTGACAGTTAAGGGCCTGGATCTGCTCGGATTATTCTCGCCCACGCAGCGGTTCGTCTCGGCGTTATTTGGTATTAAAAAGACCCCGGGGGGATATTAAATCGTACGGGCCGAAGGACAAAGGCGTATGGGAGATGGCTGTCCCGGAATGTAGGCGGTGCGGGTTGGCTGGTGTTTGTCTAGGGGTTAGTTTACAATGAATGACGATTAGGACTCGATTCGCGATGAAGAAAATTAATTGCCAGGATAGATGGAAACACTTTGCCCCACCTTTTTTGGAAAAGCTCCGAAATGCAGCAAAGGTGTATTATTCAATACCCGGGGTGACTTCCAACATTCTTACAGTGTGTATACCAATATAAAAACAGTAGGAGTAAATACTCCTAGTATTGACAACAACAACAACAACAACAACACTCATGTATTGACATCACTTATCCTGTTACATGACAGACAACTTTATTACCTACATACTTAGCAGATGTATGCTTGTTGCCATGACCGATATACTTGCCGCATATATGTATACCACTGGTTATTTCCTAAGCCCAAACCATTCCCCCTGTTTACCTACCGCTCCCGCGCAAAATGAGGGTCATACTTACCTTTTATTTTAAGTTAACATCTCAATCAGATTGAACGTTTAACGTGTAAGCGGCTTATATAGTTTATTTGCCGTTTATTAGGTTAAGAGCGGAATATCTGCGGCAAGTATACGGCTAAGTGGCCTTAGGACGTTTGCCAAAAGTAGGGGAATAGCCTAGAAACGTATATCTTCCCCTACGTATCCTCCAACGTGATGAATAATACTTCCATAGTCCACCTTGCGACTAGATAAGTAGCCATAGACAGAACCTCTCTGGATCGGAATTGTCAATTGTCTAGTTCTTGGCGACTTGTAAGACGAAACCAAACGTCTATTGTTAAAGGCGTAGATGGTACTACGATAGGTTCACATTTGTTTCCTGCCTCGTCTATAGGGAACCTCTTATTCTCTTACTTTATAGAACTAAGCAGCAGTTACCTGAGAGGAATTTCTAAGTATCTCGGGTTGTTTGCATTTGTGTGTTTACCTCTGTCCACATTTACGTATCTTCATAACCAGGTTTCCGTACTGGAAGGTAGGACATATGGCATATACCTTGAAATGATTTATGCGGTATGAAACCTTAATCCATGTTGTTTCCACGGTAACGGACAACATCACTGCACGCTCCTGCAAGTCTACCTATTCCGAGAGTGCTAAACAAACACCCAGTAAGCTCCCGGCGCTATAGACATTGTCCGATACAAGTGACACCGTATAAGAGTACGAATCCGATTACTACCCGCGGGCTTAGACCGTCCACTCAGAAGTCTAAATCGCTTTCGTGGTCCTGCAGCTTCCTTCAACTAGGTTATAGCACTGTGAATTCGCTCTTTCCATATCTCAAATCTAAGTTATGTTGTCCGGAAGGTTCCCCAGAGTGTTGAGCTTCAATGGCCTAGTACATCGTGAGTGGTTGTAGCCTCCGGGCCGAACCTTAGTATCACATAAACTACGGATGTTTCTACGACTATGAAGAAACGCAGCTAGTTGCGTGTCCAAGGCGAACTAGGACTACGTCCTACATAAGAAATTTAATAAGGTAGTTGAGCAAATGTAATCGTACAGTGGTGCATCTACGGATTCAACTTGGCCAACTCAGTCACAGATACTGTCCTTTTTCCCTCCCATGTTCACGATCCGTTATTCACTAGCTATCCTAGTCAAGTCCTCCTGTCACGACGCGTATCGACCATGACACTACTAGGGAGAAGGTTAACACCCCTTCCATATGTCCGTTGATGTAACTTGTTTATTCACATGTATAGGGAAGTGACTCTATCCATGCTCTTCACGAAACCTTGGAGATCGGGTCAATAAAAATATAGAAGGTGTGTAAAAAGAGGTAAGAATACGAGGGTCAGTTCGCACATCCCTACAGGCATTTCTATCTTTCAACGCACATGGTCACTCAACTTTTGCCTCACATAGATACGGTGATTAGAAAAGGGGTATATTAAAGCCCTTGGGCCGCACTCCCGTCTTCTCCTCTCTACCTTTTCTCTTAACCCTCAACATCTGACTCCTCTGACTCTAAGCCTGTCCCCGTCAACTATAGGAATATATTTTGCACGATTCAACAGACGCCTGAGAATTTATCAACCTACCTACTTACAGAGTTCCCTATCGGTATGTCCATGAGCGTCCATCATCAATCATCAACCGCTATATTCTGGCAGATTCTGGTCCGGAGCTATACTGTACTATCATACGCAGTAAAAAAGTAAAACACCACTTCTCTGCTCTATTTACTGACTCCCGTGGAGTTCAAATTCCACCTGTACCTAGTTGTCGCCTTTGCCTACCACATACATCCAACGACATGTCAACCACCATGCAGACCACACTCCCCACCAGACCGGCCGCTCCGGTGGGCTTGATGACGGTGTACCTAACGCCGGGAGTCATACACAAGGTCGTCAACTTCCGAGCGCCAGCCGGAAGCCCCGGAAGAACGCCGTACGACTCGAAACGAGACGAGGCGTTCTGGACCACATACCGCAACGGGAAGTGTGTGGCCATCCACGATTCACGACGCCAGCTCGTCTACCGCTCCGTCCGTTGCCCGAGAATAAGCCGGAGAGGGCTCGTATATGCCGGTCCGAAACCAAGACAAAGACAGCCTATGGTGGTGTACCATAGAGGCCGGCAGGTTCGCATGGTCATCGATCTTGGCGCTGTGATCCCTCGGCGAAGGGTGTATGACGCGGACAGAGAGACGGATAGGGATTTCTTGGTCACATACCGTAGGGATAAGTGTGTCTCTATCCTTGACACGGACGGTAACACCGTCTTCCGGGCCCGGGGGTAGGTATTATTGATGGGTCAAGCTGGTAGGGTAGCGATACCTACTCTGGGGTTGATGACTTGTTTGTTATGGGTTTTTTTTTCATAGATATTTGGCTGGCTCGTTGCCCTTGAATGGATACCCCGCTTTATAGTTGTCATGGTCGGTTGTCATCCGAAATCTACCCATTGTTTCGGATTGGCGTTTTGGTTGGGAAAAAGGAGGCACGCCGCACACTACATCCACTACCCACCTACTGTATATATATATAAATAGGTCACGCTATTAGCAGGCTGCTTTACTTCAGCCCTTGTTCAATACTCATACTGGTTTCCTGCTTAATCTTTGACAGTTTCCTGATCCTGATATGAGTCCTTGTAGAATATTTTGAGACGTGCTACCTCTGCTACAGACCCTACAGCAGAGGCAGCATACCTCAATATATTCATTGTCGAAATTGAGCCTCTACCTATGTATAATCTTATGTGCCCGGTCTCTCTACTGTGGCTTGTGAGTCACTCTACCCCGTATCGTGAATCAACGTTGTTTTGAGCCCAAGGCGTGTAAGTCTGAGACAGCCTGACAACTGCCCATTACCTAACTATGTGTCTATATTTTTCAAATGTCACTTGTTTTGTCTTCAGTTATCAAAAATTAGTAGGACGAATATGTTAGTCTATTCAGTTCAGTCTAACCTTGCGCAGGACCGAACCATTCTCTATAGCTCTAATTCCCTAATCTAATTACCCTTACTCCTAATCGCCATTTGCCTTCATTTATAGTCCCCACACAGCAGTTTTCAATTTTCTTGCTTTGGGCCGCGAGGGCAGGAAGTGCCAATGCAGCAAGTAATATGTCCGCTCTGGCATTGACCCCATGAGTTCGCCTCATTATCCTTTGGAAAAGTATAGGCCGCCCGAGCACAAGGCGCGAAAAACGAGGTGGCGCCTCCTGCGTCGAGGTCTGGTTTGAGTGGGTTGTAGCATGACCCCTTGTAAAAGTATCCTGCCTGTTTTTATTTTATTTATTTATTTAGATCAGGGAATTTGTTTTTAGCAAGAGGAGAAGAAGAGAAGATAACTTACGGGACATGGGTTCATGGCTAGTAAGTCCTTGTTGCAGCCCGTGACTGGACGACCATTGCATGAACAGGAGATTGGTAGGGAAAATGCATCACTGAGAAGGCGAGAATGAATATATTAGTTGGCAATCGTGAAGGGAGAAGAGAAGAGAAGAGGAAGATGGAGATGGGTAAAAAAAAAAATTACTCACACATAGCTAATATCAACATCAGCAACAGCAAAGCCAACATCTGGGCTATACATGAAGCTGGCCTCGATAAGACTGACGTCTCGTCCATCAGTCAATGGGCCCTCGTGAGCAGCTGCAACACCCACGCGACCACCCCAATTAGTCGGCACCGCGAAAACGGCACTCTGTCCGACTCCGATGGTGCCTGGGGCGAAATGGCCGCTTGTGGCGACAGGTGCTTTGGCATTGCGATTGTGTGTCGTGGACACGGGGGCATAGTGATGGTTGACGATGGTGATGGCCAATCCGTCTGGTGGGGGTTTCGCCATGAACTCATTGTTTGTGGGATGGGCGGCGAGGTTCAGGGCTCCTCCGATGGCGGTGCCGCCGGTACTCGTGATTATGGCTTCGCTGTTAGCGGTGGTGGTCGGAGTAGTCTCTGGCGCAGGAGTGATTGTTGCAACAGGTGAGCCAACAACCGCAGTCGAGGAAAGGGCGAGGCCCAGGGCGAAGGTAATGCTGAAACGCATGATGATTGACTTGTCAACTCAACCGAGGGTAAGAAGTCGGTAAAGCAGGGAAGACAGGCTTGGTCCGTCCTAGGAAAGGGAGCAGGCAGTTGAGAAAGCTATACAGCGAAGATGAAGCTCTGGTATAAAACAAGAAGAAGAAGAACAACAACAACAAGAAGCCGATATCATCAAGAGCACAAATATATAGATCCCCCTCCCCTCCTGATACCAGTGAAGACGTCGTTTAAATGAAGCTATTGTCACCATTATGATACACTACAACTCATCCACGAACAAAGCCAATGCTTCTCTCTCTCCTATACCAACGTGCCCTCCATTCCCTCTGACAACCGCACTAGTCTCTTTTATCAGATAGAATGAAACTTTGATTTGAATTAGGAGATCAAGCCTATTCTACTATACCCCTTCCTGAATGGTTATATATGAACAATCCAGGCCCCTATAACAGTGATGGTTGAGGAGAAGGGGGGAAGCATCTGATCAATACATACACTCACTCACTTACACACATACATACAATCGTGTTTGTTAGATCGAATCTATGTAATCTTGTAACAAACAATAAAAAAACACCAACCCCCAATCTTATTTACCAACACGTGTTGCTCTCGACATGCCTCACTGGACTCTCACTCCTCCCACTCCGGATTAAACTAAGCGCATCTGCTTGCTTGCAATTCACATCACAGCAACAATTCACAAATGAAAAAGGCTTTCATTGACAACGTATACTTGTATGCATTCTTTTACTTTACCAGAATACAATTGATCAATCAATCAATCAATCAATACAAAATCCTTTACCTATCAACCGCTTCTTCCTACCTGTTCTAAATAGGGGTAAACCGTGCACTAACATTACCTAGACTAGCTCACAAAAAAAAGGAAAGTTGATCTAGGTAAAGGGAAATAATCAACCAACAAAACATCAAGCGGGGATAGCTCAGTTGGGAGAGCGTCAGACTGAAGCCATTAAACTTCATTCCTAAAGATTATCTGAAGGTCGTGTGTTCGATCCACACTCACCGCAACAAACATATTTTTTGAACATGCTTGACTGGTTTGAGCTTGTTAAAAAACTTTTTTTTCTTTGGGTTGTTTTATTGCTGGCTAGCAAGACTTCATCCAAGTCGTTTACGTTGCATCATTTATCAGTTTCTATGGAAATGTGCGATTGAATCTTCATTAGATGTGCTACTCAGGGGTCTGTATACCAAGGGTAAAGAAACAGTTTAGAGACATATATAATGCTTGATCGTCTAAAGCAAGTACGTCATTGTATTCATTATATTCATTTGTGTTGGCTAATTCTTTTGAATTGCCGCCAGGAAAAAGGGGCAAGTGTAATACACTCGAGGAACTAGGTAGACGGCGCCAGGCTTAATTACGCCGAGAGCAACGAAATGGCATATCATAGTAAATGTAGTCAACGTGACACGTGTATTCTTGCTCTATTGCGCCCACAGGCATATCATAGGAAGACCAAGCTACAAACTCCTCTATTTTAACCACCTGACCTTTGCTATAACCCGCAGGCTCACAGCCTGATCCCTTTCGGGTCCTTGCCAGACAGAGATGGGCAGATTACAAGATCTGGTAGTTATAATGTTCTTGGTGGTTGTTTCTTCTGTTCAGGAGCCACTCGTTGCGATTCTCCCTCCTTTGTTGTTGTCGAACGCTGCGGGGCACCTCACGCGCGAGTTCCTTCTTCTTTTGATCGCTGACACCTGTCATGCCCGATGCACCATTGGCCCGGCTGGTCACAGCACCGAATTTGCCGCCGTTTTGGCGTCGCGACACTTGATTCCGTCTACCGTTATGACCGGACTCATCGCCCTCATCGTCTGAGCCCCTGCCGGCCTCGATAGCTAGTCTCTCTGCACGCTCTTCAGGCGTAGGATAGTTGTGTAAGTTCTGTCGATAGTATTTCGCCATCGACCGGTGTCCAACAGCACGGCCAGATGGGAGGTGCAATTCCGTGTCGTCGTAGAAGATAGCACGGTGCTTGTGAGCATGTGAATGCCAACCGTCCCTTTGATGATGGTGCCGGGGATCGTGAGACGAGTGATGTGGGTGCTTTTCTAACCGCTCATACTGGCGTATGTGGTGATCAACGGGGATGGCCTGAAGATCTTCAGAAGCACAAGACGAAGCTGAGCTATCTGTTTCCCAGCCCTCATCCTCTGCGATTTCCTTCCCGTCTTCGCCCACTGCCTTCGAGGCCCGCTTAGCACCAAGCTTGGCACCTCCGTGGGGTTTATCATCAGCCGACTCGTCCTCGGACTCTTCGGCATCTGAATAAGTACTCCGGAAGTCGTAAAAGTCACCGATCATGAGCTGCTCCTCTTCAGTCGTGAACGGGATCATACAGTGGCCCTTATCGCGCATATGCGTTTGCGCTGCCGCGGCGCTGTGCTTGTATTTGCCACAGTATAGACACTCATGGTATTCTTGAATTCGCTGTTGCAGCGCAGTAAGTAAACCATCCATGTCGACCAAGTACTCCTTTTCTGGAACGAACATGCCGTGTATACGTTCCATATGGACAACGTTCAAGGGAATCGTGGGGGATTCGTAACTGCAGAACAGACAGTTTTTCAAGGTAAGGCCTGGAACAGGTGTAGCCGTGCCGGAAGCATTCGTCTCAGTCTTGTCTGAAGCAACATGGCCTGGTTCCGTCTGTGACTCTCCAGAAGGAACAGGATGCGAAGGTCTCTTGACCGGAGAGGGACGCTCCTTCAAGCTGGCCTTTTGTAGACCTTCGACAACCTCGTTAAACTCCTCTTCCGCCTCCGAGTCCACTCCTTCTGAAGGCGTAGCTACGGGCTTCCCAAGAGATATGGTCGAGCTCAAGACAGAGCTGGTATCGTCCACAGCCACGCCGCGCTTCAATAAGGATGCCTCCTTTGCCCTGTGTTTTTGGCTGCTGATGTGGTTGCGATACGAGTTTTCACTGTAATAGGTGCGCTGGCAAACGTCACAAATTTGCTGAAAGCCAGCACGATCGGCCTCAGCCGTGGTGGCAGCACGGGCTTGAATAACCTTCTCGGTAAAGACTTCAGAGCTGATCGGAGGTAAGGAGGCTACACGGCGCTTGAGGTTGTATCGACTATAAAACGAGGAGCAAACGTCAGAGGCAAAGCACAATCTGAGACAAGTTTTCATACAAGTTTGACAGACATGTATGAAGAGGGGAAAATGGTAACTTACTGCCAGTCACTCTTCATGTGCCCTTTTTGTGTATCAGCGTACCGAAAGGCGACTTGACATGTATTGCATGTGTACTGGTGAGAAGATGGAGCCGTATCCGGCTGACCCTGATGGGCGGTGCTCGACGGCCGGCTACTTGCAATGGTGGCCATGTTTAAAAATCGGGATATGGAAGTCGAGCTAGCGAAAACCTCTGTACTTTGTCCTCGTTTTCCTTCTAACCTTAGTCCCCAGCCAGCCAGAAGGCTGAAATGATGATCTTGGACCGTGGAAAGCGCTCGGCAAAGTGCTATAATAATTCGACTTTATAGTCAAAAACCAAGTCGGTCGGGGACGAGGTAACAGCGGCAGAAAATTCGGTTGCCACAAGAGTTCGACCCTCGTTGAGACAATTTGGCAGAAACGGCTGTGTAGATATTATTGCCCGGCGCAGAAGTGAGAGACCCAAATTAAGATTTGAGTTATAAACTTGCGATGCGCAACTTTGTTACGAGGCAAGGTTTATTTTTATACGCATAGAGGGGTCAGAGGCAAAGAAAGTGGGATGGGATTGATGGAGGGGCGGTTGAATAATCAATTAATTAACACCGAAATCAGTGGAATTGGTGGACGTGGTGGAGCATTTGATTTTGCGGCCACAAGCGGTCTGGCTTGACCCAGGTAAAACACTGTATGGTGTGGGGTGTTTTACTGCCGCAGAAAGACGCCATACGGTGGCGTCTTGCACTTAATATGTAATCTACTGTGTAGGTATGTACCTAGCCTGCATACTTTTGCTCTATTTTGTCTTTTTCTCCCAAAACTTCCTGGTGTTAGATGGACATGTTACAAAGTGGCATCGAAAAGAGTTTCTTGCTAACCTTAGACTGTTCTCTGCCTTGTACTAGCTAGTGTCTTAATGTACCTACCTCATACTTGCAGTCTTGTATACGCTGGGTACCTAGTTCTAATGATAGATGACCGATGTGACAATATGAGGTTAACCCCCCCCTTGTAACCTGAGGGTAACCTATGCTTACCTGAGGGTAACCTTTATAGGCTAATGTACTAAAAAATTTTTAATACCTAAGGATGTACTAAAGTACTTATGTACTTAAGTAGTTTATATGTACTTAGTTTTAGGAAATGTTTTCTTATTTACTGCGTATATTTTACGCATTAATTATTATTATATACTACGTAGTTTAACTATTTTTTTTTTTACTTTTTATTATACTTTTGCTAATATTTAGTAAAAAGGTAGCTAATTTATTATTTTATAACTTTATTATTTAAATACTAAAGCTTAAACTATTTAAAAAACAAATTAAGCACAAAGCTATAACTAAAATAATAATGCTGTTTGCTTATTGCTTTTTAAACGCGTACTAGTAATATATTAAAAAAGCAAAAAATAGTATACGCTGCTGTAGCTTTTTAGCGTTTAAGCAAAATATAGTACATAATTAGCAAAAAACATTAAAAAATTAAACGTATTAATATATAAAATAGCAAAGCTAAATTGTTATAAGTGCTAAAAAACTATTTTATTGTATTATTAATAATAATAGCAATATAATTTGCTAAAATATAAGTTTTATAACTTATTTTTATTGTTTAGCTTTTTAATATAATATAGCGCTAAAAGTACTTAAGTTTTAGTACTTTTAAAAAGTACATTATTATTGCTTACTATGCTATTGTTGCACTATTTGCTGCTAAAAGCTTAATAGTAGCTAATAATTAACTTATAATATATAAGTTATATTAAAATTAATATAAAAACGTTTTAGCTATATTGCTAATAAAAATAAAGTACTATAAAAATATGTATAAGCTTGCGCAAAAAAAGATTATAAAACTAAAAACTTTATAAAAAACTAAAGCTATTTTAAAAAATAAAAAGCTTTTTTAAATTTTTACTAACGTTAACTAAAATAGCAACATTACTATATATAATTATTTTTTACTTTATAAAAAATATTAAATATTAATATAAAATAAACTAACTTTTTTAAAATAAAAGCTAATATTAGTTTAATTAGTACTAAGTAGTATAACACTTACTAAACTTAAAATATTTATAAACAAAGTAAATATAATTAACTACAAATTTAATTTTAAAACGTTTTATTTTTTAACTATAATAATTAGTTTACTTACTTACTAAAAAATATAACTTAACTTGCTTTATTTAGCAAAAGCACGTTTATTTAAACTTTAAAAAAAATAATAAAAAACTTAGTAAGTAATATATTAATATTAATTATATAGCTATGCTTATAAATACTAATTTTGTTTAAAATTTAACAACTATACTTTAGTTAAGCGTAGCCGTTTTTGCTTAGTTGCCCTTTGCTGCCTAAGTATTTAAAAAAAAACTAAAAATATAATTTGCTATTATAGTAAATAGGTTTAAGTTTACTATTAAAACAGCTTTATTAGCTATAAGTAGTAAAATACTTATTGTTTTACTTTTAGTAAATAAAAATAATGCGTTTAAACAAAAAACAATTTTTTAAAAAATAAGAAAAATTAAAAGCGTAAATAATAAAATTAAATAAAAATATTAAAAATAAAAAAAAATAAATATAAATTATAAAAAGTATATTTTAAAAAAACGTTTTTTATATATTAACTTTTATAATAAAAATAAATTTAATATATATATTTATATTAAAAATTTAAAAAACTTTAATATATTATTATAATATATAAGTATAATATAGCCTTTTAAATATAAAAAATATTTATAATATAAATAAAAATTACTTTATATAAAATATATTAAAATAATATATTTTATATAAAAAATATAAAAAAAACCTACTTTATATAAAAAATAATAAAAAAACCTATTTTATATAAAAAATAAAAAGAAACCTACTTTATATAAAGAATAAAAAACCTACTCTATATAAGAAATATTAAAATAACTTACCTTATACAAGAAATAAAAAGAAAACCTACTTTATATAAGAAATAATAAAATAACCTACCTTATATAAAAAATAAAAAACCTACTTTATATAAAATATAATAAAAAAACCTACCTTATATAAAAAATAATAAAAAAACCTACTTTATATAAAAAATAAAAAACCTACCTTATATAAAAAATAAAAAAAACCTACTTTATATAAAGAATAAAAAACCTACTCTATATAAGAAATAATAAAATAACTTACTTTATATAAGAAATAATAAAATAACCTACCTTATATAAAAAATAAAAGGAAAACTTACCTTATATAAAAAATAATTAAATAACCTACCCTATATAAGAAAAAAAAACCTACTCTATATAAGAAATAAAAGAAAAGCTTACCCTATATAAAAAATAAAAGGAAAACCTACCCTATATAAGAAATAAAAGGAAAACCTACCTTATATAAGAAATAATAAAACAACTTACTTTATATAAAAAATAATTAAATAACCTACCTTATACAAGAAAAAACAACCTACTCTATATAAAAAATAAAAGAAAAACCTACCTTATATAAAAAATAAAAGAAAAACCTACTCTATATAAGAAAAAAAAACCTACTTTATATAAGAAATAAAAGGAAAACTTACCTTATATAAGAAATAATAAAACAACTTACTTTATATAAGAAATAATTAAATAACCTACCTTATATAAGAAATAAAAGAAAAACCTACCCTATATAAAAAATAAAAAGAAAACCTACTTTATATAAGAAATAAAAGAAAAACCTACCTTATATAAAAAATAAAAGGAAAACCTACCTTATATAAGAAAAAAAAACCTACTCTATATAAGAAATAAAAAGAAAACCTACTCTATATAAGAAATAAAAAGAAAACCTACTTTATATAAGAAATAAAAGAAAAACCTACCCTATATAAGAAATAAAAAGAAAACCTACTTTATATAAGAAATAAAAGAAAAACCTACCTTATATAAGAAATAAAAGGAAAACTTACCTTATATAAAAAATAAAAATAAAACTTACTTTATATAAAAGATAATAAAACAACTTACTTTATATATAAAAACTTACTTTATATTATATATATATATATAATATTAATAAAATTTACTTTATATAAAAATGTTTATAATTATAATATAATTTACTTTTAAAATATAAAATATATTATATTTTAATATAAAGTAAGTTATTTTATTATTTCTTATTTAAAGTAGGTTTTATTTTTATTTTTTTATAAAGCAGGTTATTTTATTATTTCTTATTTAAAGTAGGTTTTTTTATTTTTTATATAAGGTA